>LPNX010804506.1:376059-652600 GCA_001517045.1 Pseudotsuga menziesii
CAGATCTAAAGCCTATTTTATCAATGGTGGATCTGCTTCCTTTGTTCAACTTCTTATTGAATATTTCTGCCCATAGTTCTGCATCCAAATTCTATATTACCATTGTGTTGCAGTGTACAATAGTTTATGTGGATTGTTGTGGTTCCATTGATCAAGCCATAGAGGTTCCTTTAAAATTTGAACATATAACAAGTAAAGTTTTAACTATGGCCCGCATGCTAAATGGGGTGTTTATGCAGTTTCTCGAAGGTATTAATGGTTCTCCCTTTGTACTTTACAAGGGACACAAGGGTTGTCAAGGTGAGCATTATGTTATGGTTATGGATACTTTGGTCCCTAGTTATTGGGATGATTGGAACTCTGTTGTGCAAGCGATTTTTAAGAGATGATGGTGGCATGAATTTCCATAGAATTTATATACATTATGGAGAAGATGCATGCTAAAGGTTATGTTTTAATGTATCCATATTTTAGACCAATAATCACATATGGCGTTCAAATGATAGGCTAGAAGCTAGGAAATTTTACAATGCCAATGAAGCAAACGTATCACTTCAATGTAGTAGATTCCAATCTCACACAACATGTTAAAAAAATAAAATGAATATGGTATATTCATAAGTAGTATACTTATATAGATTTGTGTAGTGTGCATAACTAGGCAAGCTGGAATATCTATTGTTTTATTGAGTTTGTAAATTTGAACTCATTTCTCCATTAAGGGGAATGTTAGAGATAATGTCCAAATGATAGGCTGCATTATAGATATTGGGTTGTGCTTATCTCATGAGATCATGAGATAGGTTTGAGATTCATAAGTGTAGGATTTAAGAGCTTATTTTGTTAAAGATTGTTTCACTATATTGTAATCATTCTTCTTTAAATAATTGAATTGGTGTTTACCATTCCTATGAGCCTATGCTCTCTGCTCAGTGTGAGAAAGTTGTGCCCTATTGCCTCTCCAATTCTAAATGAAAATACAACAAAGCATGCTCAACCAGGGTGAAATAAGTATCTCTTAAACTCATAGTTAATACATTTTGTATGTCAGTTGAAGATTATATTAAGAAATAAGAAATTATTGTTGAGATTGACAATAGTTTTTTAAGGGAAATAAATCTATCAAAAATATTTATAGAAATAAAAAAAGTTGATTCATAAATGTAGAAATAAATAATGAGGAACTATTAATGCATCTATAAGACTCGATGAAGATGAAGAGGTTCACAACTCATAGAGTTCTAATAACAATGTACGGATAGTTATATTTGAACTTAATCAATAACACATATATTACAAATATTCAATAAGCTCAATAGAGATATTTATCTCAAATAAAAATTCATGTACACACTTCCCCATTAACCAATGAAAAAATACTCGCTGTGTTTACCATAAGCTTGACCAAAGCAATTTAACATCTCCTTAGTTGTTGATATCTATTTTAACTCTTTTTTTTATTTTCTACTTATTAAAATTATATTGCGATAATAAGCATGTCAGTGGTCGAGAGGCTAGTCAATGTGCACAAATCACAACCATCTCATGTCTCGTAATAGAGAGACATATATCAATACAAACAATACAACAAAATTTCCAATTATTGTCATGTTTAATGTCTTCTTTAGTGTAGCTTGCATGGGTGTGGTTTATTGGTGATTCGATTGATATGAAGTCATATGTTGTAAAGGATGTCCTGAGTTCAAATCACACCAGGGCTTACCTGTGTCCCATGATTGTGGGATATTGTGGGGAACCTAGGGGTATAGTGGTAGCAGGAATGGATCCCTAGACCCTGTGTCACTAGAGGACCAACCCAGTCCCCAGTTGCTGGTTCCCCTGGTATTAAAAAAAATGTCCTTTTTAGTGTCAATTTTTTCCTTATTTGGTGGAACAAGTAGGTTCTAAACCTAGATCATTGTGGATAACTTTTAAATATCCTAAAATTGTGTCCCTTTCATCATCCAAAATACTATCCTTTTTAGCTTCCCAAATAACATCTCATTTATTGTCCCTTTTAGTGTCCAAAATAACGTTGGGTTCACTATCCCTTTTAATCTTCCAAATAGAACTTGGTTTTAATAGTGTCCCATTTAGAAACTATAAACATCCCATTTAGCATCCTCTTTATCCAATTTTCCAAGTTACACCAAGAATTGTGTCAAGTATTGACTAAATTAGTTCCTAAAAGAGTTGAATCATCTTCTTTGCTTCGAACACGTAATTTGGAACACATGCTCACTAGTTTTCTTCCAACCAATGAAATGAGTCATTTTATATTTAACCTATCAACAACCAGAAAAATAGATTCATTATCTTACTGTTTGCTTGGGATTCCAAACACGAAGTCCATGCTCAGATGTGTCCATGGGTATGTGGGAACTAGTAATGGCATGTACAAACATGTATTATGTTAGTGTCCTTTATCCATTTGACAAATCATACACCATGCCACATACCTAGTTATATCTTTTCCATCTTCAACCACTAAATACTTATCTTCAATTAAGGCTAACATCTTATACTTTCCAAAATTTAGCTCCAAGAAACTATTGTGTTACATTATTATTAGAAAATATTTGGATTATTGGTTTAGTTTTACACATCGAAATATTTATTTGTGTACTCTTTTGACCATTATGCATTTTTACGATTGGACTAATAGCCTCAACTTAAAAAAGTAGATTTTTGAAATTAAAAAATTGGAAAACATTTTTAGTGGAAAAAAGTAGATTTAGTGGAAAAGAGTGATATGGCTCGAATGGTTGAGTAAGACACTTAGACTACTTAGTCATGAGCATATTAGTTGAACATGAGAGAAAATGGCCCGGGGTAAGAAATGAAAAATAGAGCCTAGCTCTGGCACTTGATAGAGCCTAGGATTTGGATCTATGCTAGTTTTATGTCAATTAAGTTTTGATTTGATTTGAGAACATAATTGGTAATATCATTACATTTATCTGAATATATTTATAGAATGGATTTAATAAAATTATTTTTATGCCGAAGGTGTATATATGTTAGACTTTTGGGGTGGACTAACATTTATGCTTTTTTATCTACAAACGAGAGTGAGACAAGTGTACTGACTGATTCTATGGGTGTCGTCCAAGATTAAACAAGAATGAGACAATTATACTGTATAGATTGATTCTATGGCTGTCGTTTAAAATTAATAATTAATAATTTCAGAAAAAAAAGAAAAAATAGCTTAATTAACATGTGATAAGTATAGTTAGTGGTAGTTGTAAAAATTAAAATTAATCTTCAACTATTTGATTATTAGATACAACCACGAGCTTAACTCCATCGATTATTAGATACAACTATTGTCTTAGCTCCAATGATTCTAGAACTATTAGCTTTACCTTCAACTCTAATCACAGTTATATTGGATAACTATTAGCTTAACTATTAGATACACTATTAGTTTAACTCGAATTATTCTACAACTATTAGCTTAACTTCAACTCTAATCACATAAGGCTTAATCCAACTACATTTGGCATCTAGGAGTCTATCTAATGTGACTAATGTAAGAGTTGAGCTCCTAATAAAGTCCTCCAAATTCCTAATAAACTCCACCATCTCGTAGTTGGACATGTAGCTAATATATAGCTCATATTACATGTCTAGGTTTTCCATATAGATATAATTAACAATTTCAAAGAAATTAAAAATAGCTTAGTTAAAATATGATAAGTATAATTCATGATAGTTGGAAAAAGCAAACTTTAGCTTCAACTATTGGATAATTAGATACAACTATTCAATTATTAGCTTAAATACATTGATCATAAAATTATTAGCTTAACTTCAACTCCAATCATAACTTTTACTTGAATTGCAATTGCAAATGTATTAACTTTTAAATTAACTATTAGATACAAAAATTAACTTAACAAAAGTAAAAACAAAAAGGAATCCATTGGTAAGTTTTTATTGTTTATAGTAAAACTAAAAACAAAAAAGAGGTATAACAAAAGTTACCCGATGGGTAAAACACTTACTGGTAGACAGTTGCTTGTGCAATGAGGAATATTTTGAGTATTCCCTTTAATGGTATAGAAAATTTGAATTTTGATGGATGTTGTGCAACTACTAGATGAATTTAGGATGACATCCGATGATGTCACGTGTTTCCATTTGCTACATGTTCTTTGTTGAGTGGTACACATGGATTCCAACTCTCATTTCTCTTTCATACATGGAGGCTCCATCATGATTGTATGATTGTAGGAAAACAATGTATTTTTGTAAACCCAAGCGGTAACGACTTGGGCTCAAAGTGTTTTTTCCAACTTCTCTTGGGGAATTGTTATCAGTTGAAAGTTTCTGCATGTCTTAGCTATAAGAGGACAACCATTCGTGGGGGATTTCTTAAATTTCTCGCATGTTTTCAATGCACTATAATATCGGACTATCGATAAATTGTTCCCTATTTTGATATGCTCACTTGTGCTCTAGACCCTTTTATACTCAGTTGCACGGTCTGAACGTTTGATCCCTTGACTCCTTTTGTTTTAGTTCTAAGTCTCTATTTTTTTCCCTCGGTATTTGACCCTTTGTTCATACGCTAGTCCCCTTAGTCCTTTCAAGCACTTTTGTGGATCTTTCAATGTATTTTTAATCTCTTATGGGCTTAGGAAAAATGTATGCTTTGCCTTTCTGTGAGTTTATACCTACCCTTTTATTTAAAAAATTTCATTTTGAATAACGTTCACACTTGGGAAAATTTGAGTGCTAACTGATTTAAAAATAATTCAAACTACTAATGAATTCTATGAATTATAGAGGCACAAGGAAAAACAAATAATTGAAGATCAGGGTTCAATTGCAAGTGTGAAAATAGTGTAATGATCTCTATACAATATGAAAATTTGATGTGCAAATCGTTGATGAATTGAATCAAGATAAATCCAGATTGAGATAAAATAAAATGGTTTTCATAACAAGCTAATCTTGATATACATTGTATCAATATAAATAATTGTATCGAGGAGTTTTGAGAAGAGTGGTATGCCTTCCTCTATTTAAAAGTTCTAAAAATAGTAAGTGTGAAATGAATTTGTTAGAAGAGACTCAATGTATTGAGTGAAAGAGTAAAGAACCATGTGCTATAAACTCTAGATATCATGTGTTAAGAATGAAAAACTTCATGGACAAAAGTGGTAAACTATGTGTAAACTACAAGAATACCAGAGAAGTCATTTTGTGTGGAACAAGGACTATGTATGGATGAAAATGTTGGATATTATGAGACAAAAAGGATACAAAAATAAATTACAGATAAGATTATTTTATGCAAGTGAGCAGACTGTGTAAACAAGAGGAACAAAGAAACAACTATGTGTTGGAGTGTTATATTAAATTATTTTTCAGCGTGGCCGGGTTGAGAAAATCAGATTATTGGTGTCTTAAGATTCTTAACAAGTTGGTTCTTAGAAGGTTGATCATTGAAAATTTTGAGTAGGAACTTAGAATGAGGAGTGGTGTACTCACCATATTAACAGGTTTGTTCCTATAAAATGGAGCAATGTAAGTGGGTTCTTGCAAAGAGGATATGTGTACTCACTAGCTCAACATGTTGGTTCTTATCAAATTGATGCTTGAAAACTTATAAGTGGGTGTTTACTATAGGTATTGGTGTCCCTAATAGATTGAAGCATGTAAATAATGTGAGTTTTCGTTAATATAGGGAAAATACTGTGTGTTTTTTTCCCTTATTGGGTTTTCATGAAAAACATCTATGTATTGTGTTTTGATGTTGATCTCTATTGATATGATAATTATGTGAGGCTTATTTAAAGTTGTAAAAGTAAAAATTGATAAAATAAGTCCAATATTGATTCACCACGTCTCTCATTATTGGTGTATGTTCCAATAATTAGTATCAAAGCATGTTCTTTCAGATAGTTTGACCACTAGAAGGAATATTTGTGTGAACACACCTAGATGGACAAGAAGGTTTCTCTAGGATTGGTGCATCATTATTTGATGGGACAAATTATGTAGCATGGAACACAAGAATGAAGGAATATCTTATGGAAATGGGATCTGATATTTGGGACTCAATTCTTTCTGGTTACTCCACTCCAAAAACAACACCAAAATATATAGCTAAAGAAAAGTTAAGAGAGAACATATCAATGGAGATAGATTCCATCATAAGTGGACTATCTGATTCTGTGAAATTCAAAGTAGGACAATGTACACAATACAGAGCTTTGGGAGAAGCTACAAAATATCTACATAATTGAGAAAGTTATTGAAACAAGCAAGGAATTGTACGTAAAAGAAATGGGAACAAGTGAATTGAAAGGTAAATTACCATTTTTTCTTAGTTGTGATTAAATAGTACATTTTTTTCCCAGTGCTTGTATGCATAAAATGATGATAGTGACTATGATAACAACGAGAAAGGTCTCTTCTTGGACAAAGCTCATTTGTTTGATGGATCAAATTATGAAGTATGGAGCATATAAATGAAGACAAATTTCATGACCCTTTGGTTAGGTCATATATTTGGGATTCAATGATGGTAGGATATATAATTCTGTCAGATCTTTGTTTCAATTTTTTAGGTGGTGTATTTTTTAAGTCATATATTTTTAATTTCACCGCATGTTGAAAGAGATGAAGCAAAATTCAATACATGTTAAGAAACGAAAATAAATAAAAATATTTGATCTCACCTATACACAACAAAATCTATACCTATGGAAAGTAGATTCAATGATGAAACTAATGGTATGAAGTTCGACAGTTGATTTGTAGTGTAAGGCATCCATTTTACCTTCCGAAAATGGAGAAACCTGAAAATTATGCAGGTTTTAGGTCTCAGAGGTTATTCGGCCGATCGATTATTCGGCTGAACAATGCTTTTCTATTACGGAACCATTATTTACAATGCAAATGCAAAAAAAAATTCGTCGGCCGGAAATTTTTTTAGCTTGCATTCTTCTAGTTATCTATCATCAATGGTTGTTTATCTATTCATCAACTATAATTTATCCATGCACGATAGTAAAAAATAATAATACATTACAATTTATCATATTACTAGCACACCCATGAACAAAACAGGTACTCTTCAAGGAGATACACTAAGCTGAATATATCCTTTGTCTAGTAACTCCTATAATTGTATTCTTCATTTCGTTAATTCTACGATACTCATATGATATGGAGCTCATGATACTAGTGTTGAAAAAGACATTAGTTCTATGGTAAAATCTAAATATCGTTTAGGTGGTAATACTGATATCTTATCACAAAATACAACTTCAAATTCCTTTAAAATAGGAAATTGTTCCAATTCCATTTCGGGCTCAAATTCTTTACTTTTGATGCCATAAAGTTGACACCCTTTCCTAATACACTTTTTATGTTGTAGTGCTGAAATTTTTCGTGTAGATAAAGGTCTAAAAATTTCATTCATTGTATGATACTTATCCTCCTCATCCACACTACTAAATTTTTTATGCAAATAGTCGATAATAGCTTTATGCGATTCTAGCCAATCCATACCTATCAAAATGTCATGCGATCCTGGGGGAAGTATATTTAAATTAACTGAGGTATACAAGTCATTAAAACCTAATAACAAATCTGTAACTATCTCTGTAACGTTTCCTTTTACCTTTGTTGCTAGCTATACCAACCATGCATTTTTTTGTTTTTCCTTACTAAGTTTGCACTTTTCAACTACTTTTGGTGCAATGTAATTTAAACTAGATCTTGAATCAATAAGTATAGAAAAATATATGTTCAAAACTTTACCTTCTACTTCCAACATGGTGGATTGATGGTCCGCCTGCTGATATTCCAAAGAAACATTAACTATAGGGATATTCCTGGCTATGTCATTCATAGTAGAAGCTTCCTGCAACATGCTTACAAGTTACTATTCCATCCTCCACTAGAAGTTTTGATACTCTTTACCCCATTGCTATTGGTTGAACCTCACCTATTGTAATTTTTATCAGTATGACCTCTTGTTCCTTTTCCAAAAGGTGAGGGTTTAAATCATTTCCTACATTGATCAATATTTTCAATTTTTTTTTATTTTTCCAGCTTCTACTCAATTTGGTTATTTGTTTAAACAAATGGTAGCACAACTAGGCCTTTGTAATTGCTTCATCCATTATTTAAGAATTTGAAAAACAATCTTTTCCTTATACACTGGGGGTAAAAAACTGATAAAAATGTATACCTTAGCTTTTTCAACTATTAGGTATGGTACATAGGATTGTAAATTTACAAACTTGGTTACAAATTCTTCCATAGTTAACAATCCTAGTCTCAAATCATTGAATTATTGGGCTTTTTTATCATAATATCATTCTGACATATACATTTTTTCAATAGTTTTTTAAAAAATTTCCAAGTCAACTCTTTACTACGAATGTTACTGACACTCTTAGCCTGCTTCCACCACAGATCAGATTTAACAACCAAGATTCTATCACTTCCTCAAATTCTCCATCAAACATGGAGGGCCTTAACTTTTTGAATTCTCCCTGTAACTCTACAAGTCTTTCTTTTTGTTTTTCTTTATTAATTTCATCATCTTTCTTTAAATCCTGGGTGGTTATATAGGAATGCTATTTGTAGTTTCCTCACTACTGCAACTTTGTAGTGCGCCTTTTCTTTTCTTGTAAGGAACATAAAATAAATATAATAATTAAACTGATAATGTTACCTTAGTATAAAAAATATTAAAATTCAGAATCAAGTTGCTAATTTTACCTTAGTAATAAAAAATATTTCTATCAAAACTTTCTAACATTCCGAAATTTCCTAACATTCATTCATATATTTGCACCTATCAAAACATTCACTCCTAACACTCTCACATTCACTACTAACATTCACTCCTAACATTGCACCTATCAAAAAATTCTCTCCTAACATTCCCCCATTCCCACATTCACTCCTAACATTGAAATTCCCCATATATTCATTCTTAACATTAACATTCCCCTATATTCATTCTTACATTCATTTATACATTCATATATTTGCACCTATCAAAACTTCCTAACATTCCTAACCTTTCTTAACATTCATTCATATATTTGCACCTAACATTTCCTAACATTCATTTCAAAAATTCATATATTTGCACCTATCAAAACTTCATAACATTCCTAACATTAACATTTCCATATTCACTCCCCATATATTCATTCTTAACATTAGATTTCACCTATCAAACAATTCATTCCTAACATTACCCTCTTTCCACATTCACTCCTAACATTGCACCTATCAAAAAATTCACTCATAATCTTGCACCTATTAAGACATTCACTCCTAACATTCCCCCATTCCCACATTCACTCCTAACATTGCACCTATCAAAACTTCCTAACATTTCTAACATTAAATTCCTAACATTCCTAACATTAACATTTCCATATTCATTCCCCATATATTCATTCTGAACATTAGATTGTGTTGAAATATTATAACTTCAAAGAATATTCTATATGTATCTTTTTGTGGTCCCTGATGGTCCTACCGGGAGAACCACTTGTATTACATTGTACCTCGATGCTCCTAATCAGAAGAACTAATAAGAGTCATGAGGTAGTCCCCTCTAATAGTAAATGTGGGTCATCAGCACCCCAGTGTGGTTACTTGAGCCTACATGTGTAACTCGATCCTACATGATTTAACTCGAGCCTACATGTCAAATGAGTTAATTTAAGTGAACGGATGAATATAAATAGAGGTGTAGTGCTCCTCATTTGCGACACACACACTCTCACTTGTGTAGCGCATTAGTGAAGAAGAGAAGTAGCTGGAGAAGGAGGAGGATCAGGCTTTGATCTCCTTGCTAGTTTTGTCTTTTATAATTTTGGGGAATCTATATTGAGGAATATTTTGCTAGGTTTTTCCCTTTAAGGTTTTCTCAGGATAAATATTTGTGTTCCTTTTTTATGGTTGTGCTTGTCTATCTTTCAGTGATCTTGCTTATATGCTTTTGTCATGAAAATGAAATGAAATACTGATGTCTTAGCTAAGCATATGAAAATTTAACATGGTATCAGAGCCACCCTGAAAAGAAGACATTGTGCAGCTACAAAATCTAGGTCTTCTTACTTTTTTGTTCTCTCTCCACAATTGATCAGCAAAAGAAGGCTAGGCTAACTCTCCATTGAAGGGCGCATCTTTCTGTTGAAGCGGAATTCGATTCCAAGCATTTTCATTTTTCGGTGCGGGAAATTAGGGCTTCTTGCAGAAGAATAATTTTTGAGTGAGCCCAGCATAGGATTTCTCTCCTCATCAAAATCGAATTCTAGAGACCTGGACCGAGTTTTTTGGTTGGGTGAAACTTCGAGAAAGTCAAACCCTAGTTTGACCTCGAGCTAGAAAAACCCTAAATACTAAAACTGCTAAGTTTTGGTACATTCCTTATATCCCAATATTGGAAAAGTTTCAGGATCTAATGTACACTGTGTCCAAAATTCAACCTCTGATGCACTATAGTTTGGGAGATATGATCCCTCCAAGTTAGGGTTCTATCCTCCTCCAGAATTCATCCCTAAACAGGACACCTGGGGAACATTGCTATAGCTTGGGCTAAATAGGTCCAAATTGAATTCTTGAATATGTTCCAGAAATATCATAGACTTTAATTTTTGTTGTCCGAATTTCAGAACTAGAAGATAAAACAGTGACACGTGGAAGTCCATGCAACTTTGCTATTCTGAACAGTCCTGTAACAGGTCACCGTGGGAAAAGGATCATAAATACCAATTGGTGAAACAAATTCTGATGAAACCTATGTTTTTGGATCAGTTACATGCAAGGTTACCTCAGTGCAAAATTTCATACACATAGGAGTAGTAATTTCAGAGATATCACAGAAACAGTGACAGGCATTTCTGCAGAAGAAATTGGAAAACTAGGGCTTCCTATTCCGGGAGCTTCCCTCCACTGTTTTCATAAAAGGAGTAAATTAGACAGATCCAGTTGAAGAGATCTATATTTCTATCCAATCAGATCTTAAAGATTCCAAGTTTTTAAAATTAGGGTTTCTCTGACAAACCCTAAATCAGCTAGCTCTGGAAGCAGGACGGACACCTCAAATCGGTAAGATCTAATCTTTTGCTATTTGCATTTGAGGTTCTCATTTAAAAGTGATATTTCACATCAGCTTGATGATAATCTTGGTAAAGTTGACAACTTCC
The DNA here is from genome assembly GCA_001517045.1 of Pseudotsuga menziesii. Classification (NCBI taxonomy): domain Eukaryota; kingdom Viridiplantae; phylum Streptophyta; class Pinopsida; order Pinales; family Pinaceae; genus Pseudotsuga; species Pseudotsuga menziesii. The sequence goes on from LPNX010804506.1 coordinate 387,261, forward strand.
AAGCATGGAACTATATGATCTCTCTGAAGAAAATGAATTGGACACCTACATAAGTAGAGAGGTTCCAGTTCCATACAAAGATGAGGCTCAAAGCCTTACACAAGAAGAACTTGATCAAGGCCAAGAAGATCATTGTTGATTCAATCACAGATCAACTTGTACCACAATTTTCTTACCTAAATATGTTTGATTCCTTGATCAAGCTATTTGAAGATAAGAACTTAAATCAGAAGATGGCTTTGAGAAAACAGTTGAAGACTGTGAAGATCCAGAATGCAGAACAACTTGAAGCAGTAGAAGAAGAAGTGGAGATTGCAGAAGTGGTGATAGCCACCTTGAATGGTCTCCCAGGATCATGAGATTCATGCAAAGAATGTATGCCAGAAGGAAGTAATATCTTTCATCTCGACTCATAAGAAGAGAAGAAGATGGGAGCAATTGAAGATCAAGCTCTCACCATTCAAAGAAGATCCCTCGAGCAATGAGGAATATGAAGAACTCAATTCTTGTCATTTGGATAAGAAATGATGATTCCATGAATGAAGAAGATGATAAATCAGAATGATCAAGATGGATTCTACCGACAAAACAAATAAAATATAAGTATTCAATTGTCATTTCATGATATTGTTTTGTTATACATTTGATTATATTCAGTTGATGTGTTATGCATGATAGATTGTTTGCATTAATGATTGTATACTACTAATATGCATGTGATGGGTAAGTATATCATGGTGCTATACAACTCTCCATTGCTACTTATCAAACCTCTTTGCTGACATATTGGATTAGTGCACAATCTCAATAATGTCATGGTGGAGATGGAAGGCATCTAGAAAGTTTATGTGAGATATGGATGAATATTGTATTGACTAAATAGTTGCATGATGCATAAGAATTTGTCATTATGCATATGTTTTATGAAATAGTTCTAACCATGCAACTGGTGCATTTGAATTGTAGGAAAGGTCATGAACAACCTCCTACAAGAAAAGAAGGATGAGACTTGTTCCGAAGAACAAGTGGTGACAATTCAATATTCACTCCAATAAACATGAATCTGAATCTCCCAGGGTCAAAGACACCATGACGAAATAAAGAGCTTCAGAGAGTGGTAGATCCACCTTGAAGGATGAAGACCACCATGGGTACAAGAGATAACTCAATATGAATAAAATAATGCTATGAAAGAAGCTATGATCAAAGAATAACAGTTGATCATGGGGAATGATGTATATGATATGATGGAACAAGTGTACAAAGAAAGGTTCATGATTCTCCCCAAAAAGAATAGACTATGACATGACATACTGTATTGACCAGTAGATATCAGGCATAGAACCACCTGTACAAAATGAAGAGGGAGATGATACTCCACTTAAGGGGCAGTGACTACAGAAAATTATATCTGAGTTCGACATGGTACGACATGATGGATATCTTTGTGATGGATCGAGACTTTACCAAGAGTAAAGTGGGTTCCAAACTTCAAGGTTGAATGCAGAAGACTAGGATATGTTGATGACCTGAGAAGAAAAACTCATAGAAGATGTTATGATACTAGAATGATATTTGGGATATAGTACTCAAACCAGAAAGAAAGAATGTGGTATCTTCCAAATGGATTTGTAAGATAAGATATGTTGCTGATAGAAGTAAGGTAAGAGTTGTGGATAGAGGTTTCTATCAGAAAGAGGGAATTAATTCTGAAGAGACACTTACTCCAGGAAGAAAGGTACACTTCCTTCAAAACTATCATGGTAGTTTATTCCATGATGAAGTAAAGACAAGCCTTCCTTAATGGTATGATTGAGGAATAGTTTTACATTGAATAGTCATGAGGATTTGAAGTTGAAGACAGATGGAATCAAGTATGCAAGTTGAAGAAGACCCTCTATGGCCTGAAGAAAGCTCCCAAATCTTGGTATGGAAGAATAGATAGTGTCCTGATGAGCATGGGCTTTGCCAAGAGTAAATTCGATCCTAACCTTTCCTACAAGGTTGTAGAAGATGTACATGTCATTCTATTACTATATGTGGATGACTTATTCTTGATAGGGAATGAGAAACAGATCATGGAAAGCAAGAAGAAACTAGCAGAATAATTTGAGATGAAAGACCTTGGGTTAATGCATTATTTCCTAGGTCTGGAAGTATGGCAAAGTTCAGAAGAAATATTTCTCAACCAGGGAAAGTATGTGGTAGAGATATTGAAGAGATTCAATATGTTGGAATGCAAAGTCATGGCCACACCCATGGACTCCAACCTAAAGCTGTTAGCTGATGACTCATTAGAGTTAGTGGATGTGACTCACTACAGACAAATCATTGGTTCATTGATGTACTTAACAAATACCAGACCAGACATTTGTTTTGCTGTGAACACCTTAAGTCAATATCTTGTTCAACCAAGACGGGTTCACCTAGTAGCTGCACAACATGTGATGAGATATCTGAAAGGGACTATAGACTTTGGTCTATACTATGATGGTAGCCATGAGTATAGATTGTATGGCTACATAGATGCAGATTAGGTTGGAAGTATCTCAGACAAGAAAAGCAAATCAGGTATATGCTTTTGTTTTAGGTCTGCTATGAGTTCATGGTCTAGTAGGAAACAGTCCAGTGTTTCTCTTAGCACGGTTGAAGCAGAATACATAGCAAATTGCTATACTAAGTTGTGAATCCATATGGATTTAGAAGATGATATCAGGTCTCTTTGACCTAAAGATAGACACTGCAATGATTCTATGTGATGACAAAGAACCCTGTGTTCCAACGTAACACGTAGAAATCCGGTATTCTGACATACAAGATAAGATGCAGATGATGATACTGTAGATGCAGATGATGGTGATTTAGTAATTCTAGACTGAATATAGAGATGATGATGTTTCAGTATTCCCATACTGAAGATATATATGATGATTATTTCAGTATTCCCATATTGAAGATATAGATGATATTTCAGTATTTACATACTGTAGATATAGATGATGGTGATTCTGTACTTCTATACTAAATATAGAGATGATGATACCTTCAGTATTTCTATACTGAAGATATAGATGATGATGCTTTTAGTATTCACATACTGGAGATACAGATGGTGATAGATTAGTATTAAGATACTGAATATGTAGATGATGATGGTTTGGATGATGATGTACTGATGAAACCTCTGCCTCAAGTAGAGTTCGAACACTTTCAAGACAAGCTTGGTGTTGTTCGGAAAGGCCTTCCTCGAAAGGGGGAGTAGTGATGTTGCAGTGGGATTGTATCATCCCTGGGCATTTTCCCTAAAGTGATCTGGAGACCTCAGTCCTCGAGAATGAAGAGGGATTGTATCATCCGAGGACATATGTCCATAATAGATCCAGTGACCTCGGTCCTCGAGAACGTGGTGGGATTGTATCATCCCTGGGCACTTGCCCTGAAGTGATCCAGAGACCTCGGTCTTCGAGAATGAAGAGGGATTGTATCATGCCAGGACATATGTCCATAATAGATCTGGTGACCTCCATCCTCGAGAATGTGGTAGGATTGCATCATCCTTGGACATTGTCCTAAAGTGATAGGGACTTATTATCCCGTAATCAATCCGGTGGCTTTGGTCCTCGAGAATGTGGTAGGATTGCATCATCCTTGGACATAGTCCTAAAGTGATAGGGAATGATTCTCCCATAACCAATCTGGTGGCTTCGGTCCTCGAGAATGTGGTAGGATTGCATCGTCCTTGGACATAGTCCTAAAGTGATAGGGACTGATTCTCCCGTAATCAATCCGGTGGCTTCGGTCCTCGAGAATGTGGTAGGATTGCATCGTCCTTGGACTTAGTCCTAAAGTGATGGGGACTGATTCTCCCGTAATAAATACGGTAACTTCGGTTATTGAGAATGTGGTGGGATTGTATCATCCCTAGACTTTAAGTCCAAAAATGATCCAAAGACTTTCTGTCTTTGAGTTGTGGATTGCAGGTTCTTGCTGATGATGATGATGTCGTACTGATTAAAAGATCAGAGTCTAATGATGATGATGTACTGATCAAAAGATCAGAGTATGATGATGTACTGATCGAAAGATCAAAGTATGATGATGACGTACTGATCGAAATATCATAGTAGTATGTTGATGATGTTTCTGATCGAAAGATCAGAGTATGATGATGATGTTTCTATGTTGATGATGTTTCAGATCGAAAGATCAGAGTATGATGATGATGTTTCTGATCGAAAGATTAGAATGTGATGATGATTATGATCGATAGATCAGAATATGATGATGATGATGTTGCTGCTGATCGAAAGGGAAAAGTGTTGATGATGATATTGCTGATCGAGAGATCAAAGTACTGAAGATGTTACTGCTGATCGAAAGGTCAAGGTGCTGAAGATGTTGTTGCTAATCGAAAAGTCAAAATGTTGAAGATGTTGTTGATCGAAAGGACAAAATGCTGAAGATGTTGTTGCTGATCGAAAAGTCAAAGTTGTGAATATGTTGCTGATCAAAAGGTCAAAATGATGAAGATGTTGTTGTTGATCGAACAGTCGAAATGATGAAGATGCTGCTGATAAAAGACTAAAGATGTTGTTGATGATGAATACTGAAGATTGAAGATGAAGATTACATGATGTTGAAAAGCTTCCAATGATTTATAGATGTGTTACCCTGCTGATGTTGACGATGTACCCTATCTCTACTCTTTTTGTTGTTGATGTTGCTATAGAATACCCTTCTTGTTAACGGGGAGTGTTGAAATATTGTAACTTCGAAGAATATTTTATATGTATATTTTTGTGGTCCCCGATGGTCCTACCAGGAGAACCACTTGTATTACATTGTACCCCGATGCTCCTAATCGAAATAACTAATAAGATTCATGAGGTAGTCCCCTCTAATAGTAAAGGTGGGTCATCAGCACCCCAGTGTGGTTACTTGAGCCTACATGTGTAACTCGATCCTACATGATTTAACTCGATCCTACATGTCAAATGAGTTAATTTAAGTGAATGGATGAATATAAATAGAGGTGTAGTGCTCCTCATTTGCGACACACACACTCTCACTTATGTAGCGCATTAGTGGAGAAGAGAAATAGCTGGAGAACGAGGAGGATTAGGCTTTGATCTCCTTGCTGGTTTTATCTTTTATCCTTTTGGGGCATCTATATTGAGGAAGATTTTGATGGTTTTTTCCCTTTAGGGTTTTCCCAGGATAAATCTTTGTGTTCCTTTTTTATGATTGTGCTTGTTTATCTTTCAGTGATCCTGTTTATATGCTTTTGTCATGAAAATGAAATAAAATACTGATTTCTTAGCTAAGCATATGAAAATTTAACAGATTGCACCTATCAAAGCATTCATTCCTAACATTCCTCTATTTCCACATTCACTCCTAACATTGCACCTATCAAAACATTCACTCCTAACATTTCTCCATTCTCACATTCACTCCTAGCATTGCACCTATCAAAACATTCACTCCGACCATTCCCCGATTCCCACATTCACTCCTAACATTAACGTTCCCCATATATTCATTCTTAACATTAACATTCTGCATATACTCATTATTACATTAATTCATACATTCACAAATATTCATTCTTAACATTAGATTGCACCTATCAAAACATTCACTCTTAACATTCCCTTATTCCCACATTTGCTCCTAACATTGCACCTATCAAAACTTCCTAACATTCCTAACATTAACTTCCTAACATTCCTAGCATTAAAATTTCCATATTCATTCTTAACATTAGATTACACCTATCAAAGAATTCATTCCTAACATTCCCCTATTTCCACATTCACTCCTAACATTGCACCTATCAAAACATTCACTCCTAATATTGCACCTATCAAAACATTCACTCCTAACATTTTCCCATTCTCACATTCACTCCTAACATTGCACTTATCAAAAAATTCACTCCTACCATTCCCCGATTTTCACATTCACTCCTAACATTAACATTCTCCATATATTCATTCTTAACATTAACATTCCCCATATATTCATTATTACATTCATTCATACATTCACATATATTCATTCTTAACATTAGATTGCACCTATCAAAACATTCACTCCTAAGATTCCCCTATTCCCACATTCACTCCTAACATTGCACCTATCAAAACATTCACTCCTGACATTCCCCCATTCCCACATTCATTCGTAACATTCATTCCAAACATTCATATATTTGCACCTATCAAAACTTCCTAACATTCCTAACATTAACATTGTCATATTCATTCCCCATATATTCATTCTTAACATTATATTGCACCTATCAAAGCATTCACTCCTAACATTCCCCCATTCTCACATTCACTCCGACCATTCCCCAATTCCCACATTCACTCCTAACATTAACACTCCCCATATATTCATTCTTAACATTAACATTCCGTATATATTCATTATTACATTCATTCATACATTCACATATATTCATTCTTAACATTATTTTCAACCTATCAAAACATTCACTCCTAACATTCCCTTATTCCCACATTCGCTCCTAACATTGCACCTATCAAAATATTCACTCCTAACATTCCCACATTCCCACATTCATTCTTAACATTCATTCCAAACATTCATATATTTGCACCTATCAAAACTTCCCAACATTGCTAACATTAACATTCCCATATTCATTTCCCATATATTCATTTTTAACATTAGATTGCACCTATCAAAGCATTCACTCCTAACAATCTCCTGTTCCCACATTCACTCCTAACATTCACTCCTAACATTGCACCTATCAAAACTTCCTAACATTCCTAACATTAACTTCCTAACATTCCTAACATTAACATTTCTATATTCATTCTCCATATATTCATTCTTAACATTAGATTGCACCTATCAAAGCATTCATTCCTAACATTCCCCTATTTCCACATTCACTCCTAACATTACACGTATCAAAATATTCACTCATAATATTGCACCTATCAAAACATTCACTCCTAACATTTCCCCATTCTCACATTCACTCATAACATTGCACCTATCAAAATATTCACTCGTACCATTCCCCGATTCCCACATTCACTTCTAACATTAACATTCCCCATATATTCGTTCTTAACATTAACATTCCCCATATATTCATTATTACATTAATTCATACATTCACATATATTCATTCTTAACATTAGATTGCACCTGTCAAAACATTCACTCCTAAGATTCCCCTATTTCGACATTCACTCCTAACATTGCACCTATCAAAACATTCACTCCTAGCATTCTCCCATTCCCACATTCATTCATAACATTCATTCCAAACATTCATATATTTGCACCTATCAAAAATTCCTAACATTCCTAACATTAACTTCCTAACATTCCTAACATTAACATTCCCATATTCATTCCCCATATATTCATTCTTAACATTAGATTGCACCTATCAAAGCATTCACTCCTAACATTACCCCATTCCCACATTCACTCCTAACATTGCACCTATCAAAGAATTCACTCATAACATTCCCCCATTCCCACATTCACTCCTAACATCCCCCTATTCCCACATTCACTCCTAACATTGCACCTATCAAAACATTCACTCCTAGCATTCCCCCATTCTCACATTCACTCCTAACATTAACATTCCCCATATATTCATTCTTAACATTAGATTGTACCTATCAAAACTTCATAACATTTCTATCACTCTCAACTTCTCAACAAGAAACATACATAAATTTAATAATGTACATACATTCATATATTTGCACCTATCAAAACTTCCTAACATTCCTAACCTTTACATATACATACATATATAATCCAAAAAATAATATCTAAGGTCAATGCACATTTATATAATCCAAAAAAACAATCATGAACATGTGAGTTCAATGTACATGTATATAATCCAAAAAAAACAATCATGTACATGTGAGTTCAATGTACATGTATATAATCCAAAAATTAAGCTCCTCGATGTCCAAATCAACTACAATATATATATCTACATAAAAAGAACAATATAAATAATTCTCTAAATGGAAGTCCACCACTATCCTCGACTAGGGTCTTCCCTTGGACTCGTAACAATCTGCAACATGTATAAAAATAGATTATGAATATCATAAATTATTTAAAGAACTTTAAACCAAAATCAAAACATTAAAACATTAAACTAATATATCGAAGAACAATTCAATTATTAACAAAATTACCTCCAATACTCTATCATCCAACAGAGTCTTCTCTTTGCCTCTAAAAGGTGGAGTAGACCCAAGCTAAAACATATATAAAAACAATTTATAAATCTTACAAATTATTTAGGCTATTTTAAACTAAATTAAAATAAAATAAAATATTAAACTTACAATTCCAACACTATCGTTCAATGGAGTCTTTCCTTTGCCTCGAAAATATCGAGGAGACCCAAGCTTCAACATATATAAAAGCAATTTATAAATGTCAAACATTATTTAAACTATTTAAACATATATATATCAAAGAACAATTCAATTATGAACAAAATTACCTCGGTGCCAATATCCACATCCATCAAAGAACCTATATCTTCACCTCCAATTTCAATATGTTCTCTTCCCTTAAAATTTAAATTTTGTTAATAAATAAATCATAGTAAAAGCAAAAAATATTAAGCTTAGCAATTAACTTAAAAAAACAAAAAAAATAAAACATTAGTGCACAATAGATGCAAAATCATCTAAAAAGTTCGAATCTAATGAAATCTGCATAAATAAGTCAAATTAACAATAAGATACATATTTAAATTTAAAAACAAAAACAAAAATATCTTTCAAACATAAATATAAATGTGTAAATTTTAAATATACCTCTCCAATATTATCTTCTACATTTCCAGCATTTTGACTGGTGTAGACTCTAAAATTGTGTTCATTTAAAAATCGAGAAAACTGAAAGCAATAACCATTTACGTAACGCATTTATTACTATACATCAAAAATAATTTATCATACATAGATATAATGTAACAAAAATTTTAATTCAAAATAAATAAATAAAATTAATAGATTGAAAGTACACAAACCTCTCCTATACTTGATGTGTCATTAGATATTCTATCTGAAGCTATATTAAAACAAAGCTTGGCATAGGCCTTTAGATCTTCAATGCCTATACAATCTAACTCATCATTTGTTTTATAAACAAAATTTTTCCGAATAGTGGCTTGAGCCCTCTGTCGACTCAATCCAACATCAATTCCTACAAATACTGAAGTCAAACCTTCGGCAACATTATGCCTTGCAGTTGTCCCAACTTGTGATGTGGGCTCCATTTTTGATTTGTAAGTCACAAGCCTAGGTGGAGGAGATATTGGAGGTGGAGGTCGAAGAATACTAGGATCTCTAAGGGCACCTTTTCGAAATAAATTGTTTACTTAGGGAGTTGATCAGCTCTGTCCATTTGGATAGAGCTGAACAGCTCTGTCCATTTGGGTAGAGTTCATCAACTCTGTCCAAATGGACAGAGTAGATCAGCTTTGTCCATTTGGATAGAGCTGCAACCTGTGCAGTCTTAAATGTCATTTAGAGATGCTACATACTGTAGCTGCATTAATGGTGACATGAATTAATCATTGCATAACCCACAAAAACCCCCTAACGTATATATTTAAATGAAGTTACTTCCCTCCCACAGATACCTTCTCCTACGTAGAAACACCCCCTGCTCTACAGTCCATTAACTCCCTAGTTCCCTTAGTTTCCATGACATCCATTCCATCCCATCTGTATATCCCAAGTTCCTATAAACACCCAAACCATGGATATTTTCTCTGGTGGAGTTATTTAAGCCTACATAACCATGGATTTTTTTAGACAGAGTTGTCTAAATATTCTATAAATTTTCATGTACTTAGAGAATAAGAATAAGTTAATTAAAAAGTTATGGATGTTTTTTGGACAGAGCTATCTAAATATTCTATAAAATTTCATGTACTACTATAAACACAAATTATAAACACAAATGAAACTACTATAAACACAAATTATATGATGCTTGGCATTTTCAATAACAACCATTCCCCTAAACCACTAAGGCCCATGGGAACCATTAAAAAATGTACTTCGGCATGTCCTTACTTAAGTTATTCTCTAACATTATCCCTACACCACTAACGACCATGGGAACCATTAAAATATATCATTTTTTCAATTATAGCATATCTAATGTATAGTACTATAACACTTGATTAGAACTTATAACTCTTCATTCAAAACAAACGGAGGTCTTCACATGTACATATGCTGAACTGTAGTTCCTAATATTTATTTGAAAAACACATATCTTAATGTCGCAGCTAACCTTATATGGTAAAAAATTATTCAGCTGAATAATTATTCAGCCGAACCATTGTCCTGCCGAATAATTATTTGGCCGAATCACTATTCGGCCAAACGCTGATAAAAATTACCACCCGGCAATCCGTTCTGTCAAATTAAACGGTTATCATTAAAGTTTACTTGGCTGAGTAAAGGATTCGTTATTAGGCCGAATAACTCCATTATTCGGCCGAATAAATATACTTATTCGGCCAAATAACACCCGCTATGTTCTTTGGGCACCCGATTCTCATGGTAGTGTTACCCAAATGAATCTAAAGAAAATCATAGAAGCATTGAACGAGTGCCCAAACTTGAATTTTTGGTAAAGTGATAAAGAGATATGCCAAAAATATGATAATAAAAAGTAGTTTTAATTTTTCCTCTCCAAATTTCACAACCTAATTTTATTATTTTAATTATTATTTTGTTATTTCCCTTAGGAGGCCCATTTTGGACCTCAATAGTTTCCTAATGTAATCAATTTAGCATTATTTGGCATTGGTGCCATGTGGCCTCCATGCACTTAACACTCCTAATTTTACTTTATTAACTTAAAATTGCTTTACTTCTTAATGTTGTTTAATCACCCCCCTTTACTTTAATTTAATAAATATCTAATTTAATAGTATAATCATAAAATCTAATTATGTTCCTAATTAATATTTGGGGTGTTAAATATTCCTCCCTTCAGGAAAATTCACCCCAAAGTTATACTCCCCTCAGTAGCAAACAAGGTTTAATTTCAACCAAGAATGCAAAACTTAAATTACTATATCACAACACAATACAAGACTTGCTTATTTGTTTTAGTAGATATTTAACACTATTATGAATAGAACAAGTCATGTGTGTGGCTATCACACAAAAATTTCCCTCATGCACTAACAAAATTAGAAAACCTAATTTATAACATGGTCTTAATTAATTTCATTGGATATAACTTGAAAATGATTCATGCATTTTATTCCCCAATCTCATCGCACACTACATGGTTCAATCCTTTCATAAAAAAAATAAGTTGAAGCTCAAATAAAGTAGACAAATTTATATAGAAAGACATAAAACACAACACTATAAAATTCCCTCATACCTTACTCAAACTCTCCTTGAGTATCACACCATCTAATCAACCTCCATAACGCTCATCACCATAACCCATATAGTCCCTCTCATTATGGTGTATTCCCTTTACTATAACACATTAGTGTATCATACAATAGGATTTGGAACTCCTAATGGTTAGCCTCAATACTAATCATTCCCTACTTCTACTATCTATTGTGACCTCGTTGGCCTTACCCATAATCTGGGTCTCATCTAGTATTGCAACAACTGCTAGTTAGCTAGACACCTGGTTACTAGTACATTTCCCCTAGTGTACCCTAGGCATCTTGGAAGGTTTTCGATAAATTCCTCTTTATTAAGGAAACCTACCCGAGGCTTCATAAGTCCTTCTCCATATACCTTCCTCTATGGTTTATATACATCAATAAATGGACTTAATATGGAACAACAAATAGTATAGAATTATTTGTTCAGTTGTCTCCCAACCCATAAACGTATATACTATCACCTTTCTCATTCATGGTTATGTGTCCCCATGAAATGATAAAAATATTGCAAGTTTCCCGATACATACTTTCACTTTCCACCAAGAACAATGATTCGTACTCATCTTTGTAGATGAACAATATAAGATAAATCCTTTCTCAACATATTCTCAGTAAATAATAACCCTTGATTCAATACTTTAAGCATTCAAAGAGCGAAACAAACATGTCACTAATACCTGTAATGTATTAACATTTATTACCAAAATTCATTTCCAATGCCAATATAAACAACATGATATCATATTGCCATATATAATTAGTGACTATACATAATGTTCAGACATCATATCATAACTATATTCAATATATTATGATGAACCAGTTAAGTATCATACTGATTGAAATATAATATCATTACATCATTTGTGTTCTATGTTCTTACAAACATGAAGTAACTAACATGAAATAGCATCATTTGATAAATGATGCAAATATATAGAATAACATAAAGTATCAACATCTCATAAGTGTGCATCAAATGCCACTAATCAAGCTCCACCCATTCAGCAATAATTTACAACAATGCCGATGAAATCACCATTTATGGCCACTCTAAATCTAACATATTTATCCCAGGTAATGAATGATCATGTTCATATGAACAAGTGGCCTACAATATGACCAAACATCCATTTGACATATCGAAATTTCATGGAAGGCTAGGAGATGACACATATACACATGTGATGGCATTCCATCGATCGTGTTTCTTCAACTCTTTGGTAGATCATAGGGATAGGTTGTGTTTATTTCAATGAGCCATCACAAGAAGAGCTGTGAAATGGTACATTGTGCTACCTTGTAGTACATTCATGAATTTTCCCTCTTTATCTATGGTATTTTTGGGACATTTTCAATTACCTATCCACTATGAAATGGGTATAATTTTTTTAATTTTCTATGGAAATCCAATTCTACTCATCTAATCATGTTCATGAGTGATATGAGGCATTGAAGGATTATCAAAGAAGATATATCATATACATTCTTAGCATACTTTTTTGTAAAATATTTGTTTCCTACTTTTTCAAAATATGTGGCTATGCCATGAAACATGACTAAAAACAACTCATTGAGAGTGCCCAAAAAATGCATATGATTTATTCACAATGATGCACACTTTATGATTTAATACCCCTTGTTACACAACCTATTTAAAATGAATATAGGCCACCCAAAGGACCTCATGATGATGACATGATCGTCTCCGTAAATTTATTTGATTAGATTACACACCAAATTGGGCACGTGTCTGTTTAAACTCCACAGCCCACAATTTTCTAGGAAAATCAGCAACCCTCTAATCCTTCGTAGACTTCTGAAATCATTATAGTCAAAGATATAGACCTAAAGGAAAGAAGAAGAAACAAAAGAAAAATAAAAATTATAATCCTGGGAGACGATTTCCACCCAACCAAAACCCTCCAACAAAAGGCACACCATATAGTCGAAAGTTCAAGTTCCCTTGCAAAAATTGTGAAGGGTATCATTTGACTCATCACTACCAATTTATGGATGATATCCATCGAATGATGGTTCAACATGGTGGGAACAACAACCTCCCTTGTTGACACAACCCTTCCCCCAACAACAACAATAAATGGTTGTTATAGCACCAATATCTCTCCCAAAAGGAAGCCAACAAATAACCTGGCAAGAGTGAAATCCTCCTAATGATAATGTATTCATGTGTGATCATGAGGTTAATATGCATATAAGGAATTGTTCTTAATATGCCTCTCCTAGTGTTTTAGATCCATTGTTATCACATCCGAGTGGTTCTCTCACCAGTGTGAAACCAACCATTGACATAGTACCTCATCCTCCCAAAGGTGTTTTAGCTAGAACAACCTATAGTCCTAATGCAAGAAGTTTCTCTCAAGTACAATATTGTTTAGGACCTAGCTCAAGCACCATGAACCATGTCATCATTGAAGGTATTACAGTGTTGAACCATGCCAAGAAAGGAATTACTATCTATGATTGGCATTATTGATCTATCCGGAAAAAAAATTGATCACACTTGACTTGGATCAATCAACAGTTAATATCCATGTGGCATCTCACAAAAATGACATTTTTAGAACAATAGTTGATGGAGGTTTATTGACTTCTATCATGTCATTTAAATGTTGGAAATAATGAATATCAGCCAGCTTAGTTCCATCCCATACTATTCTAAAGGCATTTGATGGACATTCATTACCTCCTCATAGACTTATCGTAGCCCACCCAATTGATTTGGCAGGTAAAATAGTTACAATAAAATTTGAGGTAGTGGACCTGCCCATATACTACAATTTTTTACTAGAATGTAGCTATATAGATTGTATGATGGTATTAGTATCTTCATTTTTTTAAGTGATTCAATTCCCTCATCAATGGAGGGCATCAAAATCAACTAGTTAGATTACTGCACACCCAAACTAGTGTCCAATCAAATGTTCTTTTCATCTAGGATTCACTAAAGGTGGTTCAATTCATTGGGTAGAAATGTTTAAGGATGATTTCCTCATGGGAACACTTAAAGTTCAATGAACAATACCCATATCACAAGTTGGTCCATTATTTACCATAGCATAAGATTCTTACTTCCCATTATAAAATTTCCCCAAACCCATTCCATCGGATGACTCACCTTTATCGCAAGAGATCTCTATGGAATACTTCATTTTGGAAAAAGATGATGAAATAATGCCCAATTATGTAGAATATGTGAATTGGAGTATAGCTTACCCTTGTCTACCATAAAAGTATCATAGCAATCTTTTTAAATAGTTTCAACAGCTTTCGGTCAAAGTCTTCCCTATGAGGAGGAATACGATCGAGTTACTTCTGGCATATGGAGTATTAACTCTCCCATATCACATGACTTCTTGGAGAACATTTTATCATAATATTAACTCATCGTTGAAGTTATGAACATTTTGTTACACGCACCTAAGGGCATCATTTGTGGGGTTATTGGGAGAATATTTACTTAATTATACCCAAGAATAGGAGGATTTTTTCATGTTCCTTCATCTAATTACGTAAATTTGGAAGATTGCATATAGGTTTAGGTTATCTATTTGTTTTGATGCATTTGTAAAATTTTCCACACAAATTTTCCCTAGGGTCAAACGTGTTCAAAGTTAATGCACCAACTCATCCTTTCTACATTTTCCACTATTTTGATAGAATATCCTACTAAATAAGGGACATTATAGTCAACATCCTATTTCCATTTTGGTCCCCATGTTGAATTTTTATCATAGGCATGGGAGCCCTACTAGTACCATAATGACATCGAGTTTGAGATTGCATATTTCTCTCTCATACATTTTTTACCATTCCCTGATGGGATCCCAATTTTTTGTCAATTTACATTAGCATGTGTTAAAATACTTGTTTGAGCATATCTGCCTACAACTTCACTACTTATTTCCTGTGTTTCATTTTTTCCTTTGCAGTAACGTTTTTCTACTTGGTGTCTCTAAAGAAATGCTCTACTTTAACTTACATGGATCCCTAGAGGAAACATATTTATGAGTTTACATAACTAGCTAAACCCTTGTTTGCAATTTTATCTTTTCTTAGGCCTAACCCATGTCTTTGGAATGTAAGCACACACCCTTTAGATACTTATTTCCTCCATTGTAATATGGCATTCTTTATTCCTTTTCAAGCATATAAATGAAGACAGAAAAACATTATAAAATACTAAAACAAAAAAAGGGGATCATTTAGTTTATTTGTATTTCATCATTGAATGAAATGGAAACAATTAGTCTATGTCTCCCTTGAACATGACACATATTTTCTGTCAGTCATAACACCCTGCTCATCTCCATTTTACAACTATATCAAACATTTGAAAATAACTCCATCGAGGGGTTATTATTCCCATCATTATGGATTTTTTGTCAATGCACCTAATGTTCATGGATTTTATGAAGGTTGGTTACTTGAGCCTTATGCTTCCAAGTGTCACTCTACACCATCTTATGTGTTAAATGGAATTCAAAACAAATTAAACTATTCCTAAAACAATTTTTCACCAATCATGTCATCCTTCCTTGTGTTAGTATACAGTGTTGGATCTTGTCATCTATCCAAAGCTATACAAATTTTTTATCTTTGTTTTTTGTTAGTCAATGTGGGATCCATTGAGTACCTCCCTCAAATAGATTCTATCTTATCAAAATCAAATCATTATCAAGGAAGTGAGTCTATGAACCTTGTAGTACCCTGGCTCTTGTAGTCATTAGTGATAGGATTACTCAAAAATAATAATGGCTATGCATAGTGACCCCTGATCATTTGAATCTACAAGTTTTAGACTTCAAAACATCTATTGGCACTTTCTAGATTGTACTTATTAACTTGTAGACCATAAACTTTATTTGTGGCACTCCTCGCATATGTTAACAATATACATCAATGACCAATATTCATCACATTATATAGACTTTTACTATAATTGGTTTCTATTGAAGACCTTGGTACAAACAGTCTTATCACTGTAACACCCCGGTTTTGACCCCATGGTATTAAATTGCATATGATGTAAATATTGTATTAAATAATGGTGTGGAGCTAAAGGAAAATGCCCCACCATGGATTTAGTATTTTATGTATCGACGATTAAAATCATCGCCAATGGTTTATGTGCTAGCTAGGAATGATATGTTTGAGACATCATGTAAAATGAAAATTAATAAAAATACCACAACTAGCTATGCACCGCAACGTAAAAGAGATGGGGGAATAATTTCACGAGGAACAGGGAAGGGGAGTTAGCCAAACTCCTGAGCCAATAGGGTGAAAATAGATGTCAATGGGAAACCCATGAACCTTCAGCCAACTATTTTTCCTTTGTCATTAAATTCTTTCAGTGGTTGGTTGAGGAAGTTAATGCCTTGGGGAGAGCAAGGCATGGAAGCCTAATTGCTTGTCTGAGCAATGTTGAAAGTCTACATATTGGAGAGCCACGGTCTTTCTTTTGAAGCAAGTAATCATGGGGATGTGTGCCGAGTCAATCATTGTTCAAGGCTACATTGTTCATTATGTTCATTCACTATGTTTTGTATGCTCATCATCGTCGTTCATCCAAAACTGCAAGCAGAACCGTGTCTTTTCTATATTTTATTTGTTCTGAACCACTTACCCTTATCCAACAATCCTGAACCTCATGGGCTGAGTGATTTGTTGTTTTTTTGAGCGATTGGGCGGTGGAGATCACTTGATTTTATGAAAGAGTGCTCCTTTGAGCTCTCACCAGTGTCATCGAGCATCGCTTCATTGTTCTGAACGGTGGTATAAATTACCTAAGTCGTGGAAGGTGTTTCTGTAGTGGTCTCCTCTATTATAGATTGAGTGGAGCTTGTTTAGTGTGTTATACCTTGTGGTTGTTGTGATGTGCACCTTGGTTTGGGTCTAATTTGTATGCAAGAGTTAGGGGTGGAAGAGAGGAGGAATGGGCTTGTTAACCTAGTGCATAGAAGAACCTCATGAAAATATAAGAGTGGTTGGTAAATTCCCACTAAACGAGCTTGAAGAGCACTGGAAGGGATGGAATAGCCCAAGGGACTCTAGAGCAAAGAAGGGGATGCTTCCTTGTGTTGGGGTGCAGTTATTGTGGATACAAGGCCAGATAGATCTTGTGTAAGTGTCCTTAGATCTTCAATGAACCACTAACTTAAAATTTCTACCTTTCCACTGCCTTAGCAACCTATTAACCCAAGGGAGATTAGCTTGGATGGTAGCATGTTAACCCTTGGATCTTGGCTTGGCTGTGTCTTGTTGTGCACTTGGCCTTGTGTGTAATCCTTCACTAGACAGTATGTAAACCCAACTGTGTTGGTTTGGATGAGTTTTTTGTTGTATCCTTGGCTATGTGTGAGTCCTCTAGTGTTCCCTTATTCCTTGTGGGAATCATGGCCAGCTTGGGGGTGGTAGTGTTGTCGAGAAATTGATGAGCACACTGGCCTATGGTTGGCTGGAACGTTACAGCAACATAGCTTCCATGCGGGACTGAATTTTTTCAAAGATAAGTATCTCTATGTTAATCTTTACATTTGCATTTCCTTGATGAAATATGATGAACATGTTTAATGTGTTGAATGGATGAATTTCTTTCGCGGTATAATTGCAATTGTATGCATATGTGTATGTTTTATTTCAAGGCATTTTTAAATTACGTTATGGGGATTATATTGCCTGTATTGGTGATGGACTTAATGACCAAATATATCCAAGCCTTCTGCTAACAGGTTGAATTTCTTGACAAAAATATTCTTTTTGTAACTTGTAGGATACGGGAACGTCCTTCTGTGAATTCTATTCCCCGTATATCTCCTTCCACAACTCTCCTTTATGCAACTTGTGGGGTGCGGGAAGCAAGATGTGGCTTCACAATCTTTATTTCTGCAACTGATTATATCTGCAATGGTCTATTCCTCATGTAGGATCACAATTTCCATATTTCCTTGATTCCGCAAACTCAAGCTTTCCACACCGTTGATTCTTGCGGATTCATTCTCATCCATTGACTTATTTGTAGATGTGGAACAGATTGTGACTATCAATTTCCATCATGATTTTTCTCCGCCATTTGATCTCCTCTGAGATATTTTTTTCGTAGATCGTCGAATTGATCACTAGCATGATCAATTTCTCTTCTATCAGGAAGTTAGAGAATTTATTGACAGACTTAAATAGAGTAAACTTCGAGGTGGATGCTCCTGCATCAATTAGGTAGTACTATGGTCATGATCTCTCTCTAGTGGACAGGGAGGGGATGTGATAATGTGGTATTAGAGCTCATGTTGCAACTTTGGGCCTCAAAGGGGCCATGAGAAATCCACCTTTGTGTTCAGAGAAATTCAGCAGGTTTTCAGTAGGGATTGCAGGGGCTCAAAAGATGAAAAATGGAAGCACATGTGTGCACCAGATCATGCGAAAATGGAATATTTACAAAAAAAAACGAGGCGAATGCCCTCGAATCACCTTGCAGTGGCGCAGGGAAGCCACAAGGGGGAAATACCCCTTGATCCTCGTCATCCCCATCAGATAATCATTATCAAGTAGGTAGGAAACTACAGCCAGAAGGAGTGCTGATTAGAAAAATTGATAATATTAACCAAGCTGACAAAGGGCACATTGACCATTCATTCCTGCAAGAAGTAATTGTTTGAATCTATGAGAGTAACTAAAGAATAATGTTGTTAACACATTTTGCAGATTCATAGTGTAGATTGAAAAGTTGGTCTTGGTCAAACCAAGAGGATCAAAGAAGGATCAATGCCAAGAAAATTAACGGCATGGATGATGCACAAAATCCCTATGGACATGGAAAAGATGCTATGGGGGAAAAGCCAAGAAATCCATAAGAGAGTAGAAAGCCATTCCAATGCTGGAGATGTGGGGGACCCCCTTTGCGTTGGAGTTGTCCACATAGGGAAGGGTATGTAAGGATAGCTTACAATGTCTAAGCTCATGGAACTGAAGCTATTGGGAAGAGGCAATCAGAGAGTTCCCCGGATGTTACAGCTACAATAAGAAACCTGAGGGCAGATTTGCAGGATTTCAAAGAAGAAAATAAGAGGTTGGTTAAGGCTTTGGTAGAGAAAAACCAATTCACAACAACCATGCTACATAGTTTGGCAGATCTCCAAAGCCAGATAAACTCTAGGCATGAGTTGACAGAGATGGAAGGGAGTAGCATAAATTCTCATGAGAAGAATGAGAAGCTTAACCCAAGGAAGAAAGGTTTTAAGCCTTATCACCTCCTGAAGCAGAAAATGCAGCCATCACAAGTTGTGATTGAGCCGGCTAGAATGATGAGGGAAAAGCTAAAGGAACCACTCAAATGTTGGGGATGTAAAGGACCCCATATGCACAGGAATTGCCCACTTGTGAATAGGAATGAGGGTCAAGTACCTAGCACCCAAGAAGATGAAACTGTGGTTCAAGAATCAGGGATCATTCCTAAAATTTGTGCAGTGTTAGAATACTACCAGGCAGGTCATAACTCAACTATGGTGGAAGTTGAGGGTGATATTGTTGAATAGACTGTTTCTAATTTTATTTACCCTTGATCAACTCACACCTATATCACCCATGGAATTGTTGAGATGTGCACTTTGAAGAAGTCAAAGCATAGAAGAGCATGGTTAGTCTGGCTAGCCAATGGAATTAAGAACAAGATCACCAAGGTGGTAAGGAAATGCCCATTATCCATGGATGGAATAGTCACCTGTGCAGATCTGAATTTTATGCCACTTGGATCCTATGATGTCCTAATTGGAATGGATTGGTTGGAAGCACATAGAGAAAATCTAGATTGTTACAACAAGACTTTTGAGTGCTTGGATGAAGAAGGAAACCTAAGGGTTGTAAAAGGAATTCCAAAAGTGATCTCTGGAAGGAAGTCTTCAACAATGCAGCTGAACAAGTTCTATGGGAAAGGTTGCAAATTGTATGCAACTCATGTTTTGGAGGAAACAGATTATGATACTCCTAGATTGGAGGAATTTCATGTGTTTCAGGAATTCAGGAATGTTCTTCCTGATGAAATTCCAGGGCTTTCTCCAAAGAGTGACATCGATTTTACAATTGAACTTGTGCCAGGTAAAGCACTGGTGTCCAAGACACCCTACAGGATGAGTACACTAGAAATGATATAGCTGAAGAAGCAACTGCAAGATTTGTTGGAAAAGAGGTATGTCAGGAAAAGTGGGTCTCCTTGGTGAGCACCATTCCTAATTGTGAAAAAGAAAGATGATACACTATGGTTGTGTATTGATCACAAACAGTTGATAAAAGTTACTGAGGGGAACAAACATCCTTTGCCTAGAAAAGGATGACCTATTTGATCAAGTGAGAGGATCAAAGGTATTTTCCAACATTGATTTGGGGTCTGGTGGCGACCAGGTAAGAGTCAAGACTAAAGATGTTCATAAGACAACCTTTAGAGAAAGGTATGGTTCTTATGAGTTGTAGTGGTACCGTTTGGGTTCACAAATGCACTAGCTACATTCATGTGCCTCATGAATAATGTTTTCGGTAAGTATTTTGATAAGTTTGTTCTTGTTTTCCTTGATGGAATTCGTATTTATTCTGAGAATGAGGAAGAACATGTGAAACATTTGAGGCTGACTTTGAAATTGCTCGGGAAGCCTAAGTTGTATGCAAGTTTGAGAAAATGTGACTTCTATGAAGATATAATTCATTAATTGGGTCACATTATCTCAGATAAAGGAATATCTATGGACCTTGAGTAGATTGAGGCCATGATGAGTTGGCCTGCTCCAAGAAAGTTAAAAAATGTAATATCTTTTGTGAGACTTGCAGGGTATTACACGAAGTTCACCAAAGGATATTCCGCAGGTAAAGTGGTGTCTAGTGGCAGGCTGAGGAATCCTTCATGTGAACTTGTAGTTACATGAGGGAATGGCCCTTGTGTGTATGAGCATACATATGAGGACTTCCTGAAGACTCAGGTAGAATGACCTGAGTAGAGCAATATGGTTGTTCCCAATGAAACCTAGGGTAGGGAGCTGCCATGTGCCATGAGAAGGATCTCATGACTGAGAACAACTTTTGAAACTTTAGATTGGAAGTTTTTATGTTGATTAAGGGAGATTGCAATCTCCTGTGATGGTTTTGAATCATGCTAACCATGGACACACTTGTCTTGCATTGCTGATGTTTGAGGTTTCCTGTTGCTAACTGTGACTATTTGGATGATTTAAAATTGTGTCAAGATGACATGTTGTATGTGGATTTCCAGGTTTTGGGCAGCATGTGTAAGTAAGGGATGAGTACTCCCACTTGCAAAAGCCAAACAATATGAGGATGACCTCATGGTTGCAAAAATCCAATTTTCTACAGGAAGGAAAATTGTGAATTCAGATTTTTATTTTTGACTACCAATGTTATTGATCGCTTGATATTTGGAAAATCATGTATGCATGAAATAGATTTGAAAATCTATGATGAAAATTTTATTATGAAATCTCATGTAAACTGCATACTTGTATGTAACATAGGTGAGATGGTGAAAGTACGTGCTTGGAGTACATAGCTTCTCGAAAGGATGTGTTTGGGATAAATAACTCCTCGGAAGGATGTATTAGGTGTACATGGCTCATCGGAAGGGTGTACGCGGTGTACATAGATTCAAGGAGGGATATCTTTGGAATAGGTTTGAAAACCTATGATTACAATTATTTTTATGATGACATCTCATATAAACTGCATGCTTGTATGTAACGTGGGTGAGAGGATGAAAATATGTACTAGATGTACATGGCTCCTTAGACGGATGAACGGGGTGTACATAGATTCTCAAAGGGATGTGTTTGGAATAGGTTTGGGAACCTATGATTGAAATTTTATAATGACATCTGATGTAAACAACATGTCTATATGTAAAGTAGGTGAGACGATGAAATTATGTACATGGAGTACATGGCTCCTTTGGAAGGATGTACTTGGGTACATAGCTTCTTCCCCCCTTCCATCTAGGCATCGATATGCATCACTAGGGACGCCTAGGGTGTAATACATCTGGTTAGAATTTTCTCCACACACATTAACACCACAAGGGGACTGTCATGAGAGTGGGGGCTCCATGAAGAGAATAACCCCTAGGTCTTATGATGTCTAGAAAGTAAGTTTCTGAGCATTGGTAAGCACTTGGAGGAGGTGATGGGCCCTTAAGATAGAGATGCTATTGAGCACCCAGAGAGGTGTTGGGCTCTGAAGCAGGGCTGATAGGATCTCGGTTGAGAGATGATATATAGATAGATATTGGATTACTTGGAAAATATTGGTTGATTTTTTGTAATTATGCATGTACATAATGATTCAGCTAAGATTTTTGAAAATCTTGTTAAGAACCAAATCCTGCGAAAATGAATCTGAAATGTAAATTAATCTATTATGGCTCCTAGAAAGGAAGCGCCTGAGCACTGGTAAGCACTTGGAAGAGGTGCTAGGCCCGTAAACTAGACCTTCTATTGAGCACCCAAGGAGGTGATAGGATCTGAAGCGAGATTGACCACATCTCAGTTGAGAGATGTTATACAAATAAGTATTTGGTTTACTTATCAAACTTTTGTTGTTATTGATTTTCTTTAAATATACATGAGCATATGATGCAGCCATGGTTTTGAAAACCTTGTTATAGATTGCATCTTATAGGAATGAATCTAACATATAAATTAAATTCATGGTGGTGTTCGAAAAGGAAGCACTTGAGCTTGGTAAGCACCTAGAGGAGGTGCAGGCTCTTGAACATAACTACTATTGAAGCACCCAAAGAGGTGTTGGGCTCAAGAATGGAGCTCTTAAACCTCAGTCAACAGGTATTTTCAAGTGATTTGAGGCTTGCAGAAATTTGGGCTACCCTTTAATGCACACCCAAGTGTGGGGTGGGGCAGGGTTTTGAGCGCCGTGGTGGTATAAAGCCAAGTCGGATACCTGTGGAACCAAAATAAGATACTTATGCAGATGATTATTTGGCTCACTTGGAAAATTTTGGTTGATTTTATATCAATATACATGTGCATGTGGTTCATCTATGATTTTGGAAAATCTTGTGAATAGTGACATGGAAATTGACTTATTGCTTGGGGCTTGAGAATAGGTATTGTTGGTTTCCAAAGACACTGGAAATGTTCCAAGCTGAGGAGAAGGATTTTACAACACCAGGAAAAGATCCTGTGGCATGTGCCAATGCATGCCAGAAAGGACTTGGAAGAGTTCCAGATCATGCCATTGGAAAGATAAAGGTGCAGAGGAAGCACTGCAGTCCTGAAGAGGCTATGTGGAAGCTAGAGGATGCCATACGGCTGACACATCCATTTTTGGTTCAATTTTGCAGAGCACTGAGGGCGGTACCAGTGTAGCAATTGTTAAATTTTTGTAAAGCACTGACGACATTGCTATTGAAGGGGGAGGGGAATGTAACATCCCAGTTTCAACCCCATGATATTAAATTGCATATGATGTAAATATTGTATTAAATCATGGTGTCGAGGTAAAAGAAAATGCCCCACCATGGATTTAGTATTTTATGTATTGGCGATTAAAATTAATGCCAATGATTTATGTGCTAGCTAGGAATGATATGTTTGAGACATCATGTAAAATGAAAATTAATAAGAATACCACAACTAGCTATGTACCGCAACGTTAAAGAGATGGGAGCATGATTTCACAAGGAACAGGGAAGGGGAGTTAGCCAAACTCTTGAACCAATAGGGTGAGACAAGGATGGGAAACCCATGAACCTTTAGCCACGTATTTTTCCTCTGATGATTCAATTCTTTCAAGGGGTTGGTTGAGGTAGTTAATGATTTGGGTAGAGCAGGCCATGGAAACCTGAATGCTTGTCTGAGCAATCCTGAAAGTCTGCAAAATGGTGAGCCATGTTCTTGCTTCTGAAGAAAGTAATAATGGGGATCTGTGCTGAGTCATTCATTGTTCAAGGCTACGCTTTTCATTCTATTCATTCACTATGATGTGTATTCTCATCATCGTGGTTCATCCAAACCTACAAGAAGAACCGTGTCTTTTCTCTGTGTTATTTATTTCGAACCATGTACCCTTATCCAATAGTCGTGAACCTCACGAACTGAGCAATTTGTTGTTTTGTTGAGCGATTGGGTGGTGGAGATCACTCGATTTTATGAAAGAGTGGTCCTTTGAACTCTCCCCAGTGTTTTCAAGCATCGGTTCATCGTTCTGAATGATGGCCTAATTTATCTAATTCATGGAAGGTGTTTTTGCAGTGGTCTCCTCCATTACAGAGTGAGTGGAGCTTGTTAACTATGTTTTTCCTTATGTTTTTTGTGATGTGCACCCTGGTTTGCGTATGAGTTGTATGTAAGACTTAGGGGTGGAATAGAAGAGGAATGGGCTTGTTAACCTAGTGCAGAGAGGAACCTCACGAAAAGATAAGAGTGGCCGATAAATCCCCATTGCACGGCCTTGAAGAGCACTCAAAGGGAAGGCATAGCCCGGGAGGGACTATGGAGTAGAGAAGGGGATGCTTCCTTGTGTTGGGGTGCAGTTATTGAGGATACCAGGCTAGATAGATCTTTTATAGGTGTCCCTATCTCTTGAATGAACCACTAGCTTAGCCTTTCTACATTTCCACTGCCTTAGCATCCTGTTAACCAAAGGGAGATTGGCTTGGATGGTAGTTTGTTAACCCGATTGGATCTTGGCTTGGTTGTGTCTTGTTGTGCTTTTGGCCTTGTGTGTAATACTTGGCTAGACAATCTGTAAAACCAACTGTGTTGGTTTGGCCGAGTTTTTTGCCGTATCCTTGGATATGTGTGAGTCTTCTCGTGTTCCCTTATTCCTTTTGGGAATCATGCCCAGCTCAGGGGTGGAAGTGTTGTTGAGAGATTGATGAGAACACTAGCCTATGGTTGGTTGGAATGTTGCAACAACATAGTTGGTTGCGTGACAAAATTCTTTCAACTATAAGTATCTTTGTGTTAATCTCTCCATTTGCATTTGCTTGATGAAATATGATGAACATGTTTAATGTGTTGAATGGATTAATTGCATTTGCTGTATAATTACAATTGTATGCATTTTTGTATTTTTTCTTTCAATTCATTTTTAAATTACGTTATGGGGCTTAGATTTCCTGGATTGGTGATGGCCTCAATGACCAAATCTATCCAAGACTTCGGCTAACAAGTTGAATTTCCTGACATAAGTCTTCTTTCCGCAACTTGTGGGATGCGATATGCGGCTTCACAATCTTTATTTCCACGACAGATTATATCCACAATGGTCTATTCCACATGCAGGATGCGGGATCACAATTTCCATATTTCCCCGATTCCACAAACTCAAGATTTCCACACTGTTGATTCTTATGGGTTGATTCTGAGCCGTTGATATGTTTCGAGATGCAGAACAGATTGTGACCTTCGATTTATTTCATGATCTTTCTCTGTCGTTCGATCTCCTCTAAGATATTTTTTTTCATATATCGTCGAATTGATCATTGAGAGGATCAATTTCTCTGCTATTGGGAAGTTAGAGAATTTATACACAGACTTGAATAGAGTGAACTTCGAGCTAGATTCTCCTGCATCAATTAGGTGGTACTATGGTCACGCTCTCTCTCTAGTGGACGGAGGGGACATGACAATCACTCATTGATGCACTGCCCGAGTTGGGCAAGATTAAACTGTCATGTTAAAATACCATTAATACCTTGATATCTCTCACTTATCATATTATATGTAGTACCTTTCACATGAATGTATGTTGTTCATGGCCATGCTTGTTTAATACTTATCATGGGTATACCCACCTCAAGAAGTTGTCATATATTTGGGGAATTTCTTTATTTCTCTTGCAAGTTCCTTCCAACTCCTATGTCCATGGTTCTCCTCCTTTTCCCTTCATTGCCAATTATCGATAATGTCAGATAATGTATTTTCGACTTCACCTTTGCTTCGAACCTCACACATTAGGGGTCATATGTTAACATAACATTTAACAACCTTAAAGGTAAAGGCCAAAAGCATGTATAGATTTGCACACAACATGAAAACTGAAATGGAACACTAAAGAGCGTGGAAAATTTTAAGGATCCATGCTTATTTAAAAGTATAGAAACATTGGCAAATGTTACCAATTCTTAAAATGTCAACTATAAAATATTTGGCGATATTTTTCTACAAATATTTCAAATAGTAAGGATTTTATACAGTTTAGATAAAATCTAGCGATTTTTAGAGGGAAAAAATTTTACCCCGTAAAAATTTGGGCGAAATAAGGATTCAAAAATGCAAAGTGCTAAAGCTCATCCCTAAAATTTTCCTTGCTAAAGAGAGAAAAAAGCTCATACTCCGACTTCCACATTCCTATAAGAAAGATGCAAGTGGTTATTGACAAAGCCCGACAAGGAGTAGCTAAAGTGATTGCAGTTGCCAATAATCAGCTAAGAAACAAATACCACAAACTTCAAGTGGCTGAAAATACATGAAATGTGTCATTTAAGAGAAAAAAGATCAATTTATCATGAAGTTATTAAAAACTATGGAAAACATAGTGTAAGGGAAAGAATAAAAGGAATAAATTGGGATTTCTATCGCACATTTTTTAATACTTTCAAGTAACACGTTTGTATTAATGTATTTCTCATTTTTCGTGGGGTGGGGTCCATCACAAGTATGCATTGTGGGTACTTATTGGATGTAGAATGTGTGGGTAACTGTTGGATGCAGAATTGAATTCTGCATCCAACGAGTGCTTCCGCTCGAAATTTAAGTAAAACCATGGGGAGATAAATTGAAAATAGGAAAACAAAAAGTAAATTTTTATGACAAATATGTCAAGTCAGTCATTATGGTTGACTCATTTTCTTCAAATTCTAGTCATTCTTGAAATGCAATGCATCAATGACTTGTTTTCTTATAACATCCATTTTAGACCCCAAGTTTTCTCTAATGCTTATAGAAAAATGAGCTGCTAACATTGACCTTGACAGGATGATTAAAATGGATAAAAACAACAAGCTTGATCCACTAACCAAGTCATTGCATTATTTATATTCCACCCTTTCAATCATTAACAATTGACATGTACTATGTCCTCTTCATATCTCCCATATCTCCAAAGTTGATCCCCATGCTCTTCTATTTCTCTTGTTCCTAGTTATCCATCTCCCACAATGTTTACTCAAACACACAAAAAAAAATATAAACTAACTAAAAAAGATATTGGGTGGTCAAGTTTTTTAAGAGAAGCTTGTCACTTGAATTACTCAAAAAAAATCTAGACCATAACAATTTTGAGTCCTTCCCATGACCATGATGACAACCACAAGAAATTTATATGCTCTAACTATAGGAGTTAAGAGTTAATACTTTTGTTTAATTATTTTTAGACATCTTAATCTTTTGTGGCCTACTCTTTTGACCATTATGTATTTTTACCATTAAACTAAAAGTGCAATATAGGCTTGGACTAATTCTAGGCTTAGACTAGTGATCTAAATTTGGACCATTATGTATTTTTACCATTAAACTAAAAGTGCAATATAGGCTTGGACTAATTCTAGGCTTAGACTAGTGATCTAAATTTGGACTAGTGATTTGAGAGCATCCATGAGTACTACAAATATAAAAAATATACATAGTGAGAATGATATCTCGGTTATACATTTAATTAAACATGTTGAAAGTTAAAAAATGAGACATTAACGTGATAGAGGGTATATTGGATTCTAGGTAAGAGACGACCACATTGTAATTTGACTTTTAAACCATTCAAAGCGCTATTGTAACTAACTCGACCATGAAATGATTTGACCATTTGTTGGCAGCTATCCATCCCACGTCGATATCTTGGATTCGAGCTGTACTTGGTCATGGCATTTCTAGGTGCTTTATAAATTAACAATTGTGAGAATTGTCTATTCACACATATGCCATTTCAGTTTCCTTGTTTAGATTGACTCTATACATTGAAGGAGCTCCAGAGGAGAAGGGGTTTACTAGTGGAAAAGTTTTCCTGCATAGCCTACCTGCCACCATTCTCACAGTATGAATTCCAAAAAGCATTGGCCCACTATGTTCATGAAATCGAAGTCCTCAACATCGCCTGAAACTTCAAATTCTTCAGCGATGAGATCGCTATATCCACGAGGTGAGCAATACCTGTGTCCCGCAAGTGCAAACTAAATCAAGCTTGTTCAGATGTTGTGTAGATATAATGCTATATAGATGTTGTGTAGATATAATGCTATATAGATGCTGTATAGATGTTGTGTAGATATAATGCTATATAATGCTATTAGCAGTTATATATAAATACCTAGATATAATCCTGTCTCTCTCATGTTTACATGTGCAAAAACAACGCTTTCTCTGTGTTCATATTGATAGTGATAGATAGATACACAGTACAGCGATATGAACAAGTAATTGTATTATGTCAACTAAAATCGATTTGATATGATTTCCGAACTTAATTGGTCATATCATTACATATATTCGAATATGAGTAGATTTAATAAAATTATTTTCCATACAGAAGGTGCATTATCACATAATTATGTACCAGAGAAGGAGAGGGAGAGGACCGTGCCTGTTGCAAAGACAAGATGGCATCCAAAACCAGATCAGATCCAGATCCTGGAAGCTATATTCAACTCTGGCATGGTGAACCCTCCCAGAGAAGAAATAAAAGGAATCAGAGGTCAGCTAGAAGAATTCGGGCACGTTGAGGATGTCAATGTGTTCTACTGGTTCCAGAACAGAAAGGCCAGAGTCAAGCGAAAGCGACAACTTCAAAATGCAGAAGAGTCTGAATCTCGCGCCGCCAAATGTGCAAGGCCCCTATCTTCATCTTCATTGACATCAACAACATCAACGTCAACATCAGTTCAGTCTCAACCTGTCACCATTGTGAATCAAGCCCCCTCTTCTTCTGCTGGGCCGGTAATTTCTTCATTTGCCAGGCACCATTGCAATCAGCAGGTGAACCAAAAGATGAGTACTACTCAGTACAGTAACATTCAACCAATAGGAGCAGGAGGAGCAACAGAAAGCAGAGGAATTTTGAATGAAGGTACATAAGTAATATGTCTTTAGCTTCATATAAAGTGGTTCTCTTGTGGATTACTAATATTAATCTTGGTTTGCAGGAGGCGTGCGGGAGGACTCGATCAATATCGATAACTCTGTAATAACTGTGATCGTCAATGACATTCCAATGCAAGTTCCCAAGGAGCCGATAAACTTGGGGGCTTTCTTCGGGGATGATGCACTTTTGCTCGATTCTTCTGGCCACTTGGTGCAAGTGAATGAGTGGGGATTCACCATGGAAGGCTTGGCGCACGGAGCTACATATTTTTTGGTACTCTATTTACATATACCTATTCCTGCAGTTTATATATATAGAATCAGCATGAGTTCAATTAATTCTTAGGACATTAAATGTAGAACCATATTGTTCGAATCTCGGTGGCTTTGCAGTGTCTGAGTTTTCCATTCTAATTTTTTTTTCAGATCTGAAGCCTATTTTATCAATGGTGGATCTGCTTGCTTTGTTCAACTTCTAATTGAACAGTGCTGCCCATAGTTCCGCAGCCAAATTCTATATTGCCATCAGCTTCTATAACTTGAGATGTGTTATATTGGGGTTAAATATTTTGTTTATCTATTGATTGATTGGCATTTTATATTCCATATAAGCCAACAGGAGGTGTGTTGCAGTGTACAACAGTTTTTTAAAATTGTTTGTTTCAAAGGAATTCTTCAACAACATGGAGTTGGGTGGGTCGTGTCAAGCCTGACCAGTTGATTTCTATGGACTCGAACAGTTAGTTTCTATTTAATAGTTATAAAGTATAGACCTTATATTTTAGTTAAATGTAAATACCTGTATCTCGTTAAAAGTTCCTTGATTCCTTGAACTTTGAAGTGATTGGTTGAAATACCAAAAATTGAGTACGGTTGTAATATTGAGTAAAATCTAAATCATTTTGTTCTTCATTTTAATTTTATAAAAAAATTATTTTTAATATTTTTTTTTCTTAAATATATATATGTTATGATAAATTGATCTTTAAGACATCCAAAATTCTTCTCATTTTTGTGAAAAAATAAGATTTTGATTTTAGTTGGCTTTTTAAATCAAAATGACATGTACAACTTTAAACTAAATTTTAGATTGTAGATATACATATACATATACTCTTTTTAAAAGGTGATTGTAAAACATAATTATACTTTAATTACAAAATAGTTAACTATGTGCATATTTAGTACAAAATAATTATAGATATTTAATTAATTATTATTTAATACAGTGAAATTTTACTTAAATCTAATGATGATTATTACTTACATTTAGAAAAACACTAGTGTGTTAAAGTAACTGTATTCATCCTATTAATTTATAGAAACATGCATCATTCATATGTGTGTGTGGGGGGTAAGTTTTTTAGGTTTTAAAAAATAATGTTATATTAAAAATATATGCATTTCTTTTGAGGAATTTCAAAGTATTGAAAATTACAACATGTTTCTATCTTAATGACAATTTTTGTGAAAATATGTAAAAGAAAAAAGCAATTTTGGGGTAACAATATATTGTAGAGAACTATATCTTGGATTTTATATATGGAGAATAAGACAATGCAAGTTAAACCATTGTGCAGTAAGCATTTTTAAAATCCTTGCTAGTACATTTTGTATGTTAGTTGAAAATTATATTAAGAAAGAAGAAATAATTGTACATCTTGACCTAGTTCCTTAAGGTAAATAAAACTATGTCAAAAGATTATAAGAGCATATAAGAGTGTACTTTCTTTATGGCTCTCTATGAATATACAAATTTAACATTATTGCATCAATCACATATTATGTCGAGTGAGATGTCTATAACATGGATCTACATGAGATTTATACAAAGAAGAGCTAAAATAAATTGTTGGTCAAGATCAATAAGTTATTAGTTATTTGAGGATACTAATTGTTCACCTTATTTCTCAAACCATGTAGATATGTAAGATTGGCTGGATATTAAAACATATTTCATAATCAGTAGATTTAATAATAACACACAATTCTATTACCCTCTGCATAAATTTCTTAAAAATAATATCATGAAGGAATCAAATATTTTGGATATCTTGGATAAAATCCAAATAGGATGTTAAGATTTCATATGCTAGACTAGATATCATTAGTTTTCATTTCAAATTCACAGTAGTGGCATATCCAAAATCACTGATAGAAAAACAATCTCAAGATAGACCCAATATTTATCCCGGGAAACCCTCATGGAGAAGAAAACCCAACAAAAATTCCTTTGTATAAGATGTATAAGATATAAACCCAAACAATTATTCTCCTCATTGTTATGTCTCTCTCTCTCTCCTATGTGCTAAACAAGTGATTGTTTCTGTGTTCAAATGAGAAGCAAAACACTTCTATTTATAAACATTGAGCCAACTGACTTTTACCCTAAACAAGTCGTCCCCACTAAACTGTCTGGGTCGACTTCACCTAGAAAGACTCAAAATAATATTTTATATTATTCATTAGGGTAGTAATGACCCGACTTACAATAGAGGCTTTACCTCATATTCTTTGATGACCAGTTACAATATAAACACCCTGAAAGAGGAATAATAACATCTCCCTTGGGTTACATTAGTAAAATACATTTAGAATATCCTTTGAAGTTACAATATTTCAACACTCCCCCTTAACGAGAAGGTTATTCTACCGACAAAGTCATCATAGACTATATGAGAATATAGAGACAATATCTTCAGCAGTGTTGAGGTAATACATCTATACGCCATAGGAAGTTTTCACAATCAGTAACTAGAACAATTACTCTTCAATGTCTTCATCTTCTGCATCACACGATCACTTGATCCTTTTGTAGCAACGCTTCAACCTTTCGATCCTTTGTAGCAGCACTTCGATCTTCTGATCCTTTGCAATAATACTTCAAACTTCTTAATGGGTGCATCCATGGAGCTGGATTACACTTTTTGGCAAGGTGCTTTCGAAAGAAAAAAAATGTACCTCGATCGAGCAATTTTTAAACCCTCGATGGAGGTATTAACACCTAGATCAAGGGTTTAACAAACTATTGATCGAGGTTTTCTTAAACCCTCGATCAAGATTCTGCTAAAACCTCGATCAATGGTTTAGCAGAAGCTCGATCGATGGTTTTTAGACCCTCGATCGAGGGTTAATAAACCCTCGATTGAGCTACTATTAAAACCTCGGTCGATGGATTTGAATACCTCTATCGAGCTACATATCTCGATCGAGGGCCTGGAAAACATAGAATTATCCCTCTTATAGGAAAATCAATATTTCTCTGTGCCTTCCAGGGGTGTAAACCCTCTTATTCATGGCACATAACTACGTAGAATTCATACCAATAGATTCATCACCGAATCCTCTATCCATTGAGGTATCATGCATGCGTTTTGGAATTCATATGGGATGGTGCAAGGTAATGATGGTCACTTATGACATGTTCGTTGCAATGGACTTCTAGAAAAAAAAAACTCTGAACATCAAAAAGAAGTATTAGAGGTACCTACACAACTTTTTGGAATATGGCGTAAGAATATGAAACGTGGAAAATCAGATTACCTTCCAGAATATATAACTTTTATTTATGGAAACTAAGTATAAATCCCCAAAAATGAGGTTCTTCTAAGGTTGGTACATTATTTTTTTCCCCAAAAATAATGAATATGTTTGCATTGGTCCACTCGTTTGGTATGAAAATGGTGGAATTTTGTGAAAAACGTTATATCAAGTTGTAGATAATAGGTGTGTAGATAGTGCAACATTATTTTTCCATATTTATTTATGTTATAATTTTTTTTTCAAATTAAGGAAGTCACTGACACCCTAAAGTGACAAGGTTGAGCATTGGTCCACCACATCTTAGTCTTAATATAGTCAATGAATGATATATTTTTTTTAAGATGTAGGTCTTTGTGTCTTCTTGTGCGGGTTCTTTTCTGTTTTCTGAAAAGATGAGCCAATCAAAAGTTATAGCCGAATCAAATACCCTAACTTTTGTGTTAGAATGACATTAGTCCATTTAAAATTAAAGAAAAAATAGAAAAAGATAATATATTTAAATAAAAATTACATATTCAGAATCTATAGACAGAGTTACACAAATGTGTGAATTTTCATTAGCAGTGAACAAGTGTGTCATATGAAAAATCATGCACCAAATAGGAAAAGTGGTACAAAACAAGTTTTATGTCATAAGACAGTCCAAACCACTTGGTTTGGAAACCCGAACCTAAAACCAAATCCACCACATAGGTTGGAAAAGAAGTGCCCTCCAAAATTCTAAATTTAAATCACGCGCGCGTGTCGTTTAAAACACAACATACATGCACTAGAAGCGCGATCGTGCTACTTTGTGCGCATGCGTGTGCACATTCGTTAAGTAAACACTTTGTTTTGATTTTATTTTCAAGCATTTGCAATGGAATGATGATGATGATGAACAATGATGATGATGAGGAGGAGAATGATGATAATGATGATGATGAGGATGATGACAATGATGATGATGATGAGGAGGATGATGATGACAATGTTGATGATGAACAATGATGGTGATGATGATGAGGATGAGGATGAGGATGAGGATCACGATGACTATGATTATGATGACAATGATTATGATGATGATGATGATTAGGATGATGAGGATGATGATGTTGATGATGACGACGATGATGTTAATGAGGATGATAATGACTATGATGATGAAAAATGTTGGTGATGATGATGATGATGATGAGGATGATGATCACGATGACTATTACTATGATGACAGTGATTATGATGATGATGATAATGATTGCGATGATGAGGATGATGATGTTGATGATGACGATGATGATGAGGAGGAGGATGATGATGACTATGATGATGACTATAATGGTGAACGATGTTGTTGATGATTATGATGAGGATTATGATGATGCCGACGATCATGAGCAACAATGATGATGATGATGATGATACAGATGATTTCAATGATGATGATGATGATGAGGATGAGGATGAGGATGACAATGACAATAATGATGAACAATGATGGTGATGATGATGATGATGATAATGAGGAGGAGGACAAGGATGATGATGATGATGAGGAGGAGGAGGAGGAACAATGATGAGGAGGAGGAGGTGGAGGAGAAACAATGATGATGATGATGATAGGTTTATTTGAAACTTTGCTTTGATTTTATTTTCAAGCATTTGCAATGGAATGATGATGATGAACAATGATGATGAGGAGGAGGAGGAGGATGATGAAAATGATGATGATGAGGATGATGATTATGATAATGATGATGAGGATGATGATGACGATGACAATGATGATGATGATGATGAATAATGATGGTGATGATGAGGATGAGGATGAGGATGAGGATGATGATGATGATGAGGATGATGACGATGAAAGTGATTATCATCATCATAATCGTCATCATGATAATGATTATAATCATCATAATGATCATAATCACTTTCATTAATATTATATAATAAAAGGAGAAAATTATAAAGAAGTATGCAAATTTGTAATAAAAGGAAAAGTAATATAAAGAAGTACATAATGATATATTAATATACAAAAAATTCCAATCATATACAGTAGTACTGAAAAATGGAACATCGTTCCCAATGTCTATACAATGACAACTTGTGTCATATACAAAATATGGAAACTCGTGCCCTATACAAAATATGGCAACTCGTGCCAAAATGCCACATCATGGCTAATGTACATAGGAGGGTCTCTCAATCCTCCTGCCCACCCTCGAAGCTCCCAGCTGCAACTCCAAAATTGATCTTCCTCTTCTTCGAGCTAGAGGAAGATCGGTTCTTCTGGATACTTTGATCACCTCCCCTTGGGATCTAAAACAACAACAATTAAATTTCAACTCCTACATGAAATTATACAAGTATAAAACACAATTTAAAAATTAAAATTATATTTTCAAATTTTAAATAGCTCACCTGAGATGAGACCATAAGTGGTGAGCGGGCTACCCTCCTCCATGATCCAAGTCTCTCGGCAATGCCACCCTGCAACATTTACACAGTAAGATAACTCATACGATTTACTTCCTATGTTAATTTTTTGTTATATTGCACGATATTTTCATAAACTAATCAATCTCACCGTGAGCACAACAGGCTGGTCCTCGGGGTTGGTAGGTGGAACAATCAGCTAGTCCTTAGGGGTGGCAGGTGAAGTAGTGGGATGTACAACCTGATCTAATGCTAGAGTGGATGGCGTAGTGGAAGATGTAACCACATCGATGTTGGGTACAACACTAGGGGGCCTGGGTGGAGAGGGCGTGGACTGGAGTGGGAAAAGTGGTGATGTACGATGATAAATGCCAACTTGATGTAGAATGGAACGAGCCACCCTGGAAGAGGAAAGAAGGGTGGTGGGGGAATATAGGGGAGGGGGATGAGGTCTAGGATGGGGTGGAGGGATGGGTGAATGTGGATGGATGGAAACATGGGAAATTGGAAGGGAGGGGATGGATGGGTGGGGTGGGGGTGCGGGGGGGCCCTGGATAGAAGTGTGGTGGTGGGTGGGATCCAAGGGATGGATGCAACAGGGTGGGGAGGGATGCATGGAAAGGGATATGCATTCCAAGAGCTACACCTGACATATATGGTGGGAAAAAGGAATTCGATGGAGAGATAGTGACACCGACATGCCTATGTACTCGGACCTGCATACATATTCATTGTATTATATTATATGATAGCGATATGAACAATTAATTGTATTATATCAAGTGAACAAGTAATTGTATTATGTCAACTAAAATCGACAAGTTAAGTGAGGATTGTGATTTTATATGATTTCGGAACTTAATTGGTAATATCATTACATATATTCAAATATGAGTAGATTTAATAAAAGTATTTTCCATACAGAAGGTGTATTATCACATAATTATGTACTAGAGAAGGAGAGGGAGAGGACCGTGCCTGTTGCAAAGACAAGATGGCATCCAAAACCAGATCAGATCTAGATCCTGGAAGCTATATTCAACTCTGACATGGTGAACCCTCCCAGAGAAGAAATAAAAAGAATCAAAGGTCAACTAGAAGAATTAGGGCATGTTGAGGATGGCAATATGTTCTACTGGTTCCATAATAGAAAGGCCAGAGTCAAGCGAAAGCAATAACTTCAAAATGCAGAAGAGTCTAAATCTCGCACCACCAAATGTGCAAGGCCCCTATCTTCATCTTCATTGACATCAACAACATCAACGTAAACATCAATTCAGTCTCAACATGTCACCATTGTGAATCAAGCCCCCTCTTCTTTTGTTGGGTCGGTAATTTCTTCATTTTCCACGCACGATTGTAATCAGCAGGTGAACCAAAAGATGAGTACTACTCAGTACAGTAACATTCAACCAATAGGAGCAGGAGGAGCAATAGAAAGCAAAGGAATTTTGAATGTAGGTACATAAGCAATATGTCTTTAGCTTCATATAAAGTGGTTCTCTTGTCGACTACTATTATTAATCTTGGTTTACAAGAGGCATGCGGGAGGACTCAATCAATATCGATAACTCTGTAATAACTGTGATCGTCAATGACATTCGAATGCAAGCTCCCAAGGAACCAATAAACTTGGGAGATTTCTTCGGGGATGATGCACTTTTACTTGATTCTTCTGGCCACATGGTGCAAGTGAATGAGTGGGGATTCACCATGGAAGGCTTGGAG
Source organism: Pseudotsuga menziesii (assembly GCA_001517045.1). Taxonomy (NCBI): domain Eukaryota; kingdom Viridiplantae; phylum Streptophyta; class Pinopsida; order Pinales; family Pinaceae; genus Pseudotsuga; species Pseudotsuga menziesii. The sequence goes on from LPNX010804506.1 coordinate 424,542, forward strand.
CATGGAGCTACATATTTTTTGGTACTCTATTTACATATACCTATTCCTCCCATATATATAGAATCAGCATGAGTTCAATTAATTCTTATGACATTAAATGTAGAAGCATATTGTTCGAATCTTGGTGGCTTTACAGTGTCTGAGTTTTGCTTCTATTTTTTTTTTTCAGATCTGAAGCCTATTTTATCAATGGTGGATCTGCTTCCTTTGTTCAACTTCTTATTGAACAGTGTTGCCCATAGTTTTGCAGCCAAATTCTATATTACCATTGTGTTGCAGTGTACAACAGTTTATGTGGATCATTGTGGTTCCATTGATCAGAACATAGAGGCTACTTTAAAATTTGAACATATAACAAGTAAAGTTTTAACTATGGCACGCATGCTAAATGGGGTGTTTATGCAGCTTCTCGAAGGTAGTAATGGTGCTCCCTTTGTGCTTTACAAGGGACACAAGGGTTGTCAAGGTGAGTATTAGGTTATGGTTATGGATACTTTGGGCCCTAGTTATTGGGATGCTTGGAAATCTGTTGTGCAAGCGATGTTTAAGAGATGATGGTGGCATGCATTGCCATAGAATTTATATACATTATGGAGAATATGCATGCTAAAGGTTATGTTTGAATGTATCCAGATGTTATACCAATAATCACATATGGTGTTCAAATGATAGGCTAGAAGCTAGGAAATTTTACAATGCCAATGAAGCAGACGTATCACTTCAATCAGGTAGATTCCAAGCTCACACAACATGTTAAAAAAATAAAATGAATATGGTATATTCATAAGTAGTATACTTATATAGCTTTGCGTAGTGTGCATAACTAGGCAAGCTGGAATATCTATTGTTTTAGTGAGTTTGTAAATTTGAACTCATTTCTCCATTAAGGGGAATGTTGGAGAAAATGTCCAAATGATAGGCTGCATTATAGAAATTGGGTTGTGCCTATGTCATGAGATCATGAGATAGGTTTGAGATTCATAGGTGTAGGATTTAAGAGCTTATTTTGTTAAAGATTGTTTCACTATATTGCAATCATTCTTCTTTAAATAATTGAATTGGTGTTTACCATTCCTGTGCGCCTATGCTCTCTGCCCAGTGTGAGCAAGCTGTGCCATGTTGCCTCTCCAATTCTAAATGAGAATACAACAAAGCATGCTCAACCAAGGTGAAATAAGTATCTCTTAAACTCATAGTTAATACATTTTGTATGTCAGTTGAAGATTATATTAAGAAATAAGAAATTATTGTTGAGATTGACAATAGTTTTTTAAGGGAAATAAATCTATCAAAAATATTCATAGAAATAAAAAAAGTTGATTCATAAATGTAGAAATAAATAATGAGGAACTATTAATGCATCTATAAGACTCGATGAAGATGAAGAGGTTCACAACTCATAGAGTTCTAATAACAATGTACGGATAGTCATATTTGAACTTAATCAATAGCATACATATACATAATCATTAACACATATATTACAAATATTGAATAAGCTCAATAGAGATATTTATCTCAAATAAAAATTCATGTACACACTTCCCCATTAGCCAATGAAAAAATACTCATTGTGTTTACCATAGGCTTGATGAAAGCAATTTAACATCTCCTTAGTTGTTGATATCTATTTTAACTCTTTTTTTATTTTCTACTTATTAAAATTATATTGCAATAATAAGCATGTCAGTGGTCAAGAGGCTATTCAATGTGTACAAATCACAACCATCTCATGTCTCATAATAGAGAGAAATATATCAATAAAAAAAATACAACAAAAATTCCAATTAGTGTCAGGTTTAATGTCTTTTTTAGTGTAGCTTGCACGGGTGTGGTTTATTGGTGATTCGCTTGATATGAAGTCATATGTTGTAAAGGATGTCCTGAGTTCAAATCACACTAGGGCTTACCTGTGTCCCATGATTGCGGAATGTTGTGGGGAACCTAGGGGTATAGTGGTAGTAGGAATGGATCCCTAGACCTTGTGTCACTCGAGGACCAACCCAGTCCCCAGTTGCTAGTTCCCCTAGTATTAAAAAAATGTCCTTTTTAGTGTAATTTTTTTCCTGATTTTGTGGACCAAGTAGGTTCTAAACCTAGATCATTGTGGAGAAATTTTAAAGATCCTAAAATTGTGTCCCTTTCATCATCCAAAATACTATCCTTTTTAGCTTCCCAAATAACATCTCATTTATTGTCCCTTTCAGTGTCCAAAATAACACTAGGTTCACTATCCCTTTTAATCTTCCAAATAGAACTTGGTTTTACTAGTGTCCCATTTAGAAACTATAAACATCCAATTTAGCATCCTCTTTATCCAATTTTCCAAGTCACACCAAGAATTGTGTCAAGTATTGACTAAATTAGTTCCTAAAAGATTTGAATCATCTTCTTTGCTTCGAACACGTAATTTGGAACACATGCTCAAATAGATTTTGGGGGTTTATATTTTGGAAAGGAAGTCATCGATAAGTTTTTATTGTTTATAGTAAAAGTGAAAACAAAAAGGAGGTAGAACAGAAGTTGCCAGGTGGGTAAAACATTTACTGGTAGACAATTGCTTGTATTGAGCAGTGGCACTTTCGTTGCAAGGTATGTGCAAGTATCCTTCTTCCTTTCTTGACAGAGAAGAATGAGGGATATTTTGAATACTCCCCCTTTAATGGTATAGAAAATTTGAGTTTTGATGGATGCCGTGCAACTACTAGATGAATTTATGATGACATCAGATGATGTTACCTATTCCATTTGATACATGCTCTTTATTGAGTGGTACACATGGATACCAACTCTCATTTACCTTTCATACATGAAGGATCCATCATATTTGTATGACTGTAGGCAGACAATGCATTTGGTAAACCCAAGTGGTAACGACTTGTGCTCAAAGTGTTTTTTCGAACTTCTCTTTGGGAATTGTTACTAGTTGAAAGTTTTCGCATGTCTTAGATATTACCGGACAACCATTCGTCAAGGAGGTCTTAACTTTCTCACATGTTTTCAATGCACTATTATCTCGGACTATCGATCAATTGTGCCCTATTTTGATATGCTCACTTGTTCTCTAGACCCTTTTATGCTTAGGTGCTTGATTTGAACATTTGATCCCTTGACCCCTTTTGTTTTAGTTCTAAGTCTTTATTTTTTCCCTCATTGTTTGACCCTTTGTTCCTACGCTAGTCCCCTTAGTCCTTTTGAGCACTTTTGTGAATCTTTCTCTTATGGGATTAGGACAAATGTATGCTTTTCCTTTTTGTGAATTTATCCCATCCCTTTTATTTAAAATTTTTGACTTTGAATAACCTTCATGCTCGGGAAAATTTGTGTGCTAACTGATTTAAAAAGAATGCAAACTAATGATGAAAGTATATGCCACTAGACAGGCACTAGGAAAAACAAATAATTGAAGATCATCGTTGAGATGTAGGTGTGAAAATAATGTAATGGTATCTATATAATATGAAAATATGGTGTGCAAATCATTGATGAATTGAATCAAGATGAATCCAGATTGAGATAAAATAAAATGTTTTTCATAATAAGGTAATCTTGATATACATTGTATCAATATAAATAATTGTATTGAGGAGTTTTGAGAAGAGTGGTATGCCTTCCTTTATTTAAATGATCTAAAAATAGTAAGTGTGAATGTCCTTGATTTTCCCATCTATTTTTGGGTGATAACCACTGCTAATCTGTAATTTAGTCCCATTTTTCTTCGAGAAAGTACTCCAAAAATGACCCAAGAATCAAGTGTCTCTATAAGAGATAATCATTTTTGGAGCACAATTCAATCTAGCGATCATTGAAAAAAACAATTCTTCCACCCTTGATGCATCATTGGTTTGCTTCCAAGCAATGAAATGAGTCATTTTATATTTAACCTATTAACAACTACAAAAATAGAGTCATTATCTTACTGTTTGCTTGGGATTCCAAACATGAAGTCCATGCTCAGATGTGTCCATGGGTATGTGGGAACTAGTAATCGCATCTACAACCATGTATTATGTTAGTGTCCTTTATCCATTTGACAAATCATACACCATGCCACATACCTAGTTATATATTTTCCATCTTCAACCACTAAATACTTATCTTCAATTAAGGCTAACATCTAACCCTTTCCAAAATTTACTTCCAAGACACTATTGTGTTACATTATTATTAGAAAAGATTTGGCTTACTGGTTTAGTTTTACACATCAAAATATTATTGGTGTACTCTTTTGACCATTATGCATTTTTACGATTGGACTAATAGCCTCAACTTAAAAAAGTATATTTTTAAAATTAAAAAATTGGCAAACATTTTTAGGGGAAAAAAGTAGATTTAGTGGAAAAGAGTTCTATGGCTCGGATGGTTGAGTGAGATGCTTAGACTACTTAGTCATGATCATATTAGTTGAACATGAGAGAAAATGGCCCAGGGTAAGACATAAAGGATAGAGCCTAGCTCTAGCGCTTGATAGAGCCTAGGATTTGGATCTATGCTGGTATTATGTCAATTAATTTTTGATTTGATTTGAGAACATAATTGGTAATATCAGTACATATATCCGAATATATTTATAGAATGGATTTAATAAAACTATTTTTATGATGAAGGTGTATATATGTTAGACTTTTGGGGTGGAATAACATTTATGCTTTTTCATCTACGAATGAGAGTGAGACAAGTGTACTGATTGATTCTATGGGCCTCGTCGAAGATTAAACAAGAATGAGACAAGTATACTATCTAGATTGATTCTATGGCTGTCGTTTAAAATTAATAATTAATAATTTCAAAAAAAAAAAGAAAAAATAGCTTAATTAACATGTGATAAGTACAGTTAGTGGTAGTTGTAAAAATTAAAATTAATCCTCAACTATTTTACTATTAGATACAAATACGAGCTTAACTCCATCGATTATTATATACAACTATTAGCTTAACTCCAATGATTCTAGAACTATTAGCTTCAACTTCAATTCTAATCACAGTTATATTGGATAACTATTAGCTTAGCTATTAGATACACTATTAGTTTAACTCCAATGATTCTACAACTATTAGCATAACTTCAACTCTAATCACATAAGGCTTAATCCAACTACATTTGGGATCTAGGAGTCTATCTAATGTGACTAATGTAAGAGTCGAACTCCTAATAAAATAGTTGGAACTCCTAATAAATTCCTACCAACTCTTAATAAACTCCACCATCTTGTAGTTGGACATGTAGCTAATATACAGCTCATATTACATGTTTAGGTTTACTATATAGATATAATTAACAATTTCAAAAAAATTAAAAATAGCTTAGTTAAAATCTGATAAGTATAATTCGTGCTAGTTGGAAAAAGCAAAATTCAGCTTCAACTATTGGATTATTAGATACAACTATTTAATCATTAGCTTAAACACATTGATGATAAAACTATTAGCTTAACTTCAACTCCAATCATGACTTTTACTTGAATTGCAATTGCAAATATATTAACTTTTAAATTAACTATTAGACACAACTATTAACTTAACAAAAGTAAAAACAAAAAGGAATCCATTGGTAAGTTTTTATTATTTATAGTAAAACTAAAAACAAAAAAGAGGTATAACAAAAGTTACTTGGTGGGTAAAACATTTACTAGTAGACAGTTGCTCATACTCAGCAGTGGGAGAGAGCAGAATGAGGAATATTTTGAATATCCCCTTTAATGGTATAGAAAATTTGAATTTTGATGGATGTTGTACAACTACTAGATGAATTTAGGATGACATCCGATGATGTCACGTGTTCCCATTTGCTACATGTTCTTTATTGAGTGGTACACATGGATTCCAACTCTCATTTCTCTTTCATACATGGAGGCTCCATCATGCTTGTATGATTGTAGGAAGACAATGTATTTTTGTAAACCCAAGCAGTAATGACTTGGGCTCAAAGTGTTTTTTCCAACTTCTCTTTAGGAATTGCTACTAGTTGAAATTTTCCGCATGTCTTAGCTATAAGAGGACAACCATTTGTCAGGGAGTTCTTAAGTTTCTCACATGTTTTCAATGCACTATTATCTCAGACTACCAATCTATTGTTCCCTATTTTGATATGCTCACTTGTACTCTATACCCTTTTATACTCAGTTGCTCGGTCTGAATGTTTGATCCCTTGACCCCTTTTGTTTTAGTTTTAAGTCTCTATTTTTTTCCCTCAGTATTTGACCCTTTGTTCCTACGCTAGTCCTCTTAGTCCTTTCAAGCACTTTTGTGGATCTTTCAACATATTTTTATTTAAATGTTCTAAAAATAGTAAGTGTGAAATGAATTTGTCAGAAGAGACTCGATGTATTGAGTGAAAGTGTAAAGAACCATGTGAGATAAACACTAGATATGATGTGCTAAGAATGAAAAACTTCATGGACAAAAGTGGTAAACTACGTGTAAACTACAAGACTACCAGAGAAGTCGTTTTGTGTGGAACAAGGACTATGTATGGATGAAAATGTTCAATATTATGAGAAAATAGAGGGTACAAAAATAAATTACATATAGGATTATTTTATGCAAGTGAGAAAACTGCGTAAGCAAGAGGAACAGAGAAAGAACTATGTGTTGGAGTGTTATATTAAATTATTTTTCAGCATGGCTGGGTTGAGCAAGTCAAAATATTGGTGTCCTAAGATTCTTAACAGGTTCGTTCCTAGAAGGTTGATGCTTGAAAATTTTGAGTAGGAACTTAGAATGAGGAGTGGTGTCCTCACTATATTAACAGGTTTGTTCCTATCAAATGGAGCAATGTAAGTGGGTTCTTGCAAAGAGGATAGGTGTACTCACTAGCTCAACATGTTGGTTCTTATCAAATTGATGCTTCAAAACTTATAAGTGGGTGTTTATTGTAGGTATTGGTGTCCCTAATAGATTGAAGCATGTAAATAATGTAAGTTTTGGTTAATATAGGGAAAATAGTGTGTGGTTTTCTCCTTTATTGGGTTTTCATGAAAAACATCTATGTATTGTGTTTTGATGTTGATCTCTATCATTATGATTAACTATGTGAGGATTATTTAAAGTTGTAAAAGTAAAAATTGATAAAATACGTCCAATATTGATTCACCACACCTCGCATTATTGGTGTATGTTCCAATAATTAGTATCGAAGCATGTTCTTTTAGATAGTTTGACCACTAGAAGGAAGTTTGAGTGAACACACCTAGATGGACAAGAAGGTTTCTTTAGGATTGGTGCATCATTATTTGATGGGACAAATTATGTAGCATGGAACGCGAGAATGAAGGAATATCTTATGGAAATGGGATCTGATATTTGGGACTCAATTCTTTCTAGTTACTCCACTCCAAAAATATCACCAAAATATATAGCTAAAGAAAAGTTAAGAGAGAACAGAACAATGGAGATAGATTCCATCATAAGTAGACTGTCTGATTTTGTGAAATTCAAAGTAGGACAATGTACACCAACTAAAGAGCTTTGGGAGAAGTTACAAAATATCTACATAATTGTGGAAGTTATTGAAACAAACAAGGAATTGTATGTAAAAGAAAGGGGAACAAGTAAATTCAATGGTAAATTACCATTTTTTCTTAGTTGTGATTAAACAGTACATTTTTTCCCCAGTGCTCATATGCATAAAATGATGATAGTGATTATGATAACAATGAGAAAGGTCTCTTCTTGGACAAATCTCATTTGTTTGATGGATCAAATTGTGAAGTATGGAGCATAGAAATGAAGAAAAATTTGATGACCCTATGGTTAGGTCAGATATTTGGGATTCAGTCATGGTAGGCTATATAGTTCCATCCACTCCTCTAATAGATGCAACTGGAAGCAATTTATATGAAATCAATGCAAAAGAAGTGAATGGAATTACGTGTGGCATATCGTATTTTGAGATTCAAAAGGTAATTATGTGTACACCAAGTAAAGATATTTCAAGCAAGCTATATAGTATATATGGACAAAATGATATAGAGTCTATTGATTAATAAGAAGAAGAAACTAATGGAGAAGTGAATCTTGTAGCATACCTCGTATGTGCCCTAGATGAGATCAAAGATCTCAAGAAGAATAAATAATTCACATAAGAGAATATAAATGAATCTAAAGAAAATCATAGAAGCATTGAACGAGTGCCCAAACTTGAATTTAGGGTAAAGTGATAAAAAGATATGCCAAAAATATGATAAGAAAAAGTAGTTTTAATTTTTCCTCTCCAAATTTCACAACTCTAATTTTATTATTTTAATTATTATTTTGTTATTTCCCTTAGGAGGCCGGTTTTGGACTTCAATAGTTTCCTAATGTAATCGATTTAGCATTATTTTGCATTGGTGCCATGTGGCCTCCATGCACTCAACACTCCTAATTTTACTTTATTAACTTAAAAATGATTTACTTCTTAATGTTGTTTAATCACCCCCCTTTACTTTAATTTAATAAATATCTAATTTATTAGTATACTCATAAAATATAATTATGTTCCTAATTAATATTTGGGGTCTTAAATATTCCTCCCCTTCTGGAAAATTCACCCCAAAGTTATAATCCCCTCAGTAGAAAACAAGGTTTAATTTAAACCAAGATTGCAAAACTTAAATTACTATATCACAACAAAATACAAGACTTTCTTAATTGTTTTAGTAGATATTTAACACTATTATGAATAGAACAAGCCGTTTGTGTGGCTATCACACAAAAATTTCCCTCATGCACTAAAAAAATTAGACAACCTAATTTATAACATGGTCTTAATTAATTTCATTGGATATAACTTGAAAATGATTCAAGCCATTTATTCCCCAATCTCATTGCACACTACATGCTTCAATCATTTCATAAAAACAATAAGTTGAAGTTCAAATAAAGTAGACAAATTCAGATAGAAAGACATAAAACACAACACTCAAAAAATCCCTCATACCTTACTCAAACTCTCTGTGAGTATCACACCATCTAATCAACCTCCATAACCCTCATCACCATAACCCAGATGGTCCCTCTCACCATGGTGTATTCCCTTTACTATAACATGTTAGTGTATCATACAATAGGAATTGGAACTCCTAACGGTTAGCCTCAATACTAATCATTCCCTAATTCTACTATTTATTGTGACCTCATTGGCCTTACCCATAATCTGGGTCTCATCTAGTCTTGCAATAACATGTGGTTAGCTAGACATCTGGTTACTAGTACATTTCCCCTATTGTACCCTAGGCATCTTGAAAGGTTTTCGATAACTTCCTCCCTATCCTCTTTAAGGAAACCTACCCGAGGCTTCATAAGTCCTTCTCCATATACCTCCCTCTATGGTTTATATACATCGATAAATGGACTTAATATGGAACTACAACTAGTATAGAATTATTTGTTCAGTTGTCTCCCAACCCATAAAGGTATATACTATCACCTTTCTCATTCATGGTTATGTGTCCCCATGAAATGATAAAAATATTGCAACTTTCCTGAGACATACTTTCACTGTCCACCAAGAACAATGATCAGTACTCATCTTTGTAGATGAAAAATAATATAAATCCTTTCTCTACACATTCTAAGTAAATAATAACCCTTGATGCAATACTTTAAGCATTCAAAGAGTGAAACAAACATGTCACTAATACTCGTAATGTATTAACATTTATTACCAAAATTCATTCCCAATGCCAATATAAACAACATGATATCATATTGCTATATATAATTAGTGACTATACATAATGTTCAGACATCATATCATAACTATATTCAATATATTATGATGAACCAGTTAAGTACCATACTAATTCAAATATAATATCATTACATCATTTGTGTTCTATGTTTTTACAAACATGAAGTAACTAACATAAACTAGAATCATCTCATAACTGATGCAAATATATAGAATAACATAAAGTATCAACATCTCATAAGTGTGCATCACATGCCACTAATCAAGCTCCACCCATTCAACAATAATTTACAACAATGCTGATGAAATCACCATTTATGACCACTCTAAATCTAGCATATTTATCCCAGGTAATGAATGATCATGTTCATATGAACAAGTGGCTTGCAATATGAGCAAACATCCATTTAATATATCTAAATTTCATGGAAGGAAAGGATATGACACATATACACATGCGATGGCATTCCTTCCATCGTGTTTCCTTAACTCTTTGGTAGATCATAGGGATAGCTTGTGTTTATTTCAGTGAGCCTTGACAAGAAGAGCTGTGAAATGGTACACCGCACTACCTTGTAGTACATTCATGAATTTTTCCTCTTTATCTATGGTATTTTTGGGACATTTTCAATTACCTATCCACTATGAAATGGGTATAATTTTTTTTATTAACTATGGAAATACAGTTCTACTCTTCTAATCATGTTCATGAGTGATAGATGCATTGAAGGATTATCAAAGAAGATATATCATATGCATTCTTAGCATACTTGTTTGTAAAATATTTGTTTCCTACTTTTTAAGAAGATGTGGCTATGCCATGAAACATGAATAAAAAGCAACTCATTGAGAGTGCCCAACAAATTCATATGATTTATTCACAATCATGCACACTTTATGATTTAATCCCCTTGTTACACAACCTATTTAAAATCAAGATAGGCCACCCAATGGATGTCATGAAGATGACATGATTGGCTCCATAAATTTATGTGATCAGATTACACAACAAATTGGGCACGTGTTTGGTTAAGCTTCACAACCCACAATTTTCTAGGAAAAGTAGCAACACGCTAATCCTTTGTAGACTTTTGAAATCCTTGTAGTAAAAAATATAGACCTAAAGGAAAGAAGAAGAAACAAAAGAAAAATAAAAATTCTAATCCTGGGATAGGAGCTCCACCCAACCAAAACTCTCCAACAAAAGGAGTACCATATAGTCGAAAGTTCAAGTTCCCATGCAAGATTTGTGAAGGGTATCATTTGACTCATCACTTCCAATTTATGGATGATTTCCATCGAATGATGGTTCAGCATGCTGGGAACAACAACCTCCCATGTTGACACAAACCTTCCCCCAACAACAACAATAAATGGTTGTTATAGCACAAATATCTCTCCCAAAAGGAAGCCAAGAAATCCCGTGGCAACAGTGAAATCCTCCGTGTGATCGTGAGGTTAATATGCATATAAGGAATTTCTCTTAATATGTCTCTCCTAGTGTTTTAGATCCATTGTTATCACATCCAAGTGGTTCTATCACCAGTGTGAAACCAACCATTAAGATAGTACCTCGTCCTCCCAAAGGTGTTTTACCTAGAACAACCTATAGTCCTAATGCAAGAAGTTTCACTCAACTACAATATTGTTTAGGACCTAGCTCAAGCACCATGCACCATGTCATCCTTGAAGGTATTACATTGTTGAACCATGCAAAGAAAGGAATTACTGTCTATGATTGGAATTATTGACATATCTGAAACAAAATTGATCACATTTGACTTGGATCAATCAATAGTTAATATCCATGTGGCATCTCACAAAAATGACATTTTTAGAACTATAGTTGATGGAGGTTTATTGACTTGTGTCATGTCATTTAAATGTTGGAAAGAATGAAGATCAGCCAGCTTATTTCCATCCCATACTATTCTAAAGGCATTTGATGGACATTCATTCCCTCCTCATAGACTTATCATAGCCCACCCGATTGATTTGGCAGGTAAAACAGTTACAATAAAATTTGAGGTAGTGGACCTACCCATATACTACATTTTTTTATTAGAATGTAGCTATATAGATTCTATGATCGTATTAGTATCTTCATTTTTTTAAGTGATTCAATTCCCTCATCAATGGAGGGCATCACAATCAACTAGTTAGATTACTCCACACCCAAACTAGTGTCCAATCAAATGTTCTTTTCATCGAGGATTCACTAAAGGTGGTTCAAGTCATTGGGTAGAAATGGTTAAGGATGATTTCTTCATGGGAACACTTAAAGTTCAATGAAAAATATCCATATCACATGTTGGTCCATTATTTACCATAGCATAAGATTCTTACTTCCCACTATAAAATTTCCCCAAACCCATTCCATTGCATGACTCACCTTTATCGCAAGACATCTCTATTGAATACTTAATTTTGGAAAAAGATGATGAAATAATGCCCAATTATGTAGAATCTGGTGAATTGGAGTATAGCTTACCCTTGTCTACCACAAAAGTATCATAGCAATCTTTTTAAATAGTTTCAGTAGCTTTCGGTCAAAGTATTCCTTGGGAGGAGGAATACGATCGAGTTACTTCTTGCATATGGAGTATTAACTCTCCCATATCACATGACTTCTTGGAGAACATTTTATCATAATATGAACTCATCGTTGAAGTTATGAACATTTGGTTACACCCACCTAAGGGCATCATTTGTGGGGTTATTGGGAGAATATTTATTTAATTATACCCAAGTATAGTAGCATGGTTTTCATGTTCTTTCATCTAATTAGGTAAATTTGGAATATTGCATATAGGTTTAGGTTAGCCTTTTGTTTTGATGCATTTGTAAAATTTTCCACACAAATTTTCCCTACGGTCAAACGTCTTCAAAGGTAATGCACCAACTCATCCTATCTACATTTTCCACTATTTTGATAGAATATCCTACTAAACAAGGGACATTATAGTCAACATCTTATTTCCATTTTGGTCCCCATGTTGAGATTTTGTCACAGGCATGGGAGCCCTATTAGTACCATAATAATGTCAAGTTTGAAACTGCATATTTCTCTCTCATACATTTTTTACCATTCCCCGATGGGATCCAAATTTTTTGGCAACTTACATTAGAATGTGTTAAAATACTTGTTTGAGCATATGTGCCTACAACTTCACTACTTATTTCTTTTGTTTCATTTTTTCCTTTGCAGTAACCTTTTTCTACTTGGTGTCTCTAAAGCAATGCTCTTCTTTAATTGACATGGATCCCTAGATGAAACGTATTTATGAGTGTACATAACTAGCTAAACCCTTGTTTGCAATTTTATCTTTTCTTAGGCCTAACCCATGTCTTTGGAATGAAAGTGCACACCCTTTAGACACTTATTTCCTCCATTGTAATATGGCATTCTTTATTCCTTTTCAAGCATATAAATGAAGACAGAAAAAACATTATAAAATTCTAAAACAAAAAAGGGGATCATTTAATTTATTTTTATTTCGTCATCAAATGAAATGGAAACAATTAGTCTATGTCTCCCTTGAACATGACACATATTTTCTGTCAGTCATAACACCCTGCTCATCTCCATTTTACAACTATATCAAACATTTGAAAATAACTCCATCGATGGGTTATTATTCCCGTCATTATGGATTTTTTGTCAATGCACCTAATGTTCATGGATTTTACGAAGGTTGGTTACTTGAGTCTTATGCTTCCAAGTGTCACTCTACACCATCTTATGTTCAAGGGAAGTCAAAACAATGTAAACTATTCCTAAAACAGTTTTTGACCAATCATGTCATCCTTCCTTGTGTTAGTATACAATGTTGGATCTTGTCATCTATCCAAAGTTATATAAATTTTTTATCTTTGCTTTTAGTTGGTCGATGTGGGATCCATCAAGTACCTCCCTCAAATAGATTCCATCTTATCAAAATCAAATCATTATCAAGGAAGTGAGTTTACAAACCTTGTAGTCCCTTGGATATTGTAGTCATTAGTGGTAGTATTAGTCAAAAATAATAATGGTTATACATAGTGACCCCTGATCATTTGAATCTACAAGTTTTAGAATTCAAAACATCTATTGGCACTTCCAATTTATGGATGATTTCCATCGAATGATGGTTCAACATGCTGGGAACAACAACCTCCCATGTTGACACAAACCTTCCCCCAACAACAACAATAAATGGTTGTTATAGCACAAATATCTCTCCCAAAAGGAAGCCAAGAAATCCCGTGGCAACAGTGAAATCCTCCTAATGATAATGTATTCATGTGTGATCGTGAGGTTAATATGCATATAAGGAATTGCTCTTAATATGTCTCTCCTAGTGTTTTAGATCCATTGTTATCACATCCAAGTGGTTCTCTCACCAGTGTGAAACAAACCATTAAGATAGTACCTCGTCCTCCCAAAGGTGTTTTACCTAGAACAACCTATAGTCCTAATGCAAGAAGTTTCACTCAACTACAATATTGTTTAGGACCTAGCTCAAGCACCATGCACCATGTCATCCTTGAAGGTATTACATTGTTGAACCATGCAAAGAAAGGAATTACTGTCTATGATTGGAATTATTGACATATCCGAAACAAATTTCATCACATTTGACTTGGATCAATCAATAGTTAATATCCATGTGGTATCTCACAAAAATGACATTTTTAGAACTAAAGTTGATGGAGGTTTATTGACTTGTGTCATGTCATTTAAATGTTGGAAAGAATGAAGATCAGCCAGCTTATTTCCATCCCATACTATTCTAAAGGCATTTGATGGACATTCATTCCCTCCTCATAGACTTATCATAGCCCACCCAATTGATTTGGCAGGTAAAACAGTTACAATAAAATTTGAGGTAGTGGACCTGCCCATATACTACATTTTTTTATTAGAATGTAGCTATATAGATTCTATGATCATATTAGTATCTTCATTTTTTTAAGTGATTCAATTCCCTCATCAATGGAGGGCATCACAATCAACTAGTTAGATTACTCCACACCCAAACTAGTGTCCAATCAAATGTTCTTTTCATCGAGGATTCACTAAAGGTGGTTCAAGTCATTGGGTAGAAATGTTTAAGGATGATTTCGTCATGGGAACACTTAAAGTTCAATGAAAAATATCCATATCACATGTTGTTCCATTATTTACCATAGCATAAGATTCTTACTTCCCACTATAAAATTTCCCCAAACCCATTCCATTACATGACTCACCTTTATCGCAAGACATCTCTATTGAATACTTAATTTTGGAAAAAGATGATGAAATAATGCCCAATTATGTAGAATCTGGTGAATTGGAGTATAGCTTACCCTTGTCTACCACAAAAGTATCATAGCAATCTTTTGAAATAGTTTTAGTAGCTTTCGGTCAAAGTATTCCTTGGTAGGAGGAATACAATCGAGTTACTTCTTGCATATGGAGTATTAACTCTCCCATATCACATGAATTCTTGGAGAACATTTTATCATAATATGAACTCATCGTTGAAGTTATGAACATTTGGTTACACCCACCTAAGGGCATCATTTGTGGGGTTATTGGGAGAATATTTATTTAATTATACCCAAGTATAGGAGCATGTTTTTCATGTTCCTTCATCTAATTAGGTAAATTTGGAATATTGAATATAGGTTTAGGTTAGCCCTTTGTTTTGATGCATTTGGAAAATTTTCCACACAAATTTTCCCTACGGTCAGACGTGTTCAAAGTTAATGCACCAACTCATCCTATCTACATTTTCCACTATTTTGATAGAATATCATACTAAACAAGGCACATTATAGTCAACATCTTATTTCCATTTTGGTCCCCATGTTGAGCTTTTGTCATAGGCATGGGAGCCCTATTAGTATCATAATAACTTCAAGTTTGAAACTGCATATTTCTCTCTCATACATTTTTGACCATTCCCTGATGGGACCCCAATTTTTTGGCAATTTACATTAGCATTTGTTAAAATACTTATTTGAGCATATGTGCCTACAACTTCACTACTTATTTCTTGTGTTTCATTTTTTCCTTTGCAGTAACCTTTTTCTACTTGGTGTCTCTAAAGCAATGCTCTTCTTTAACTAACATGGAGCCCTAGATGAAACGTATTTATGAGTGTACATAACTAGCTAAACCCTTGTTTGCAATTTTATCTTTTCTTAGGCCTAACCCATGGCTTTGGAATGTATGCGCACACTCTTTAGACACTTTTTTCCTCCATTGTAATATGGCATTCTTTATTCCTTTTCAAGCATATAAATGAAGACAGAAAAAACATTATAAAATTCTAAAACAAAAAAGGGGATCATTTAATTTATTTTTATTTCATCATCGAATGAAATGGAAACAATTAGTCTATGTCTCCCTTGAACATGACACATATTTTCTGTCAGTCACAACACCCTGCTCATCTCCATTTTACAACTATATCAAACATTTGAAAATAACTCCATCGAGGGGTTATTATTCCCGTCATTGTGGATTTTTTGTCAATGCACCTAATGTTCATGGATTTTACGAAGGTTGGTTACTTGAGTCTTATGCTTCCAAGTGTCACTCTACACCATCTTATGTGTTCAGGGGAAGTCAAAACAATGTAAACTATTCCTAAAACAATTTTTGACCAGTCATGTAATCTTTCCTTGTGTTAGTATACAATGTTGGATCTTGTCATCTATCAGAAGTTATATAAATTTTTTATCTTTGTTTTTTGTTGGTCGATGTGGGATCCATTAAGTAACTCCCTCAAACAAATTTCATATTATCAAAATAAAATCATTATCAAGGAAGTGAGTCTACAAACCTTGTAGTACCTTGGATATTGTAGTCATTAGTGGTAGGATTAGTCAAAAATAATAATGGTTATACATAGTGACCCCTGATCATTTGAATCTACAAGTTTTAGAATTCAAAACATCTATTGGAACTTTATAGATTGTACTAATTAACTTGTAGACCATAAACATTATTGGTGGCCCTCCTCACATATGTTAACAATATACATCAATGACCAGTATTCATCACATTATATAGACTTTTACTATAATTGGTTTGTATTGAAGACCTTGGTACAAATAGTCTTATCACTATAACACCCTGGTTTTTACCCCATGGTATTAAATTTCATATGATGTAAATATTGTATTCAATAATGGTGTGGAGCTAAAGGAAAATGCCCCACCATGGATTTAGTATTTTATGTATCGGCGATTAAAATCATTGCCGATGGTTTATGTGCTAGCTAGGAATGATATGTTTGAGACATCATGTAAAATGAAAATTAATAAAAATACCACAACTAGCTATGCGCCGCAACATTAACGAGATGGGGGAATAATTTCATAAGGAACAGGGAAGGGGAGCTAGCCAAACTCCTAGGCCAATTGGGTGAAACTAGATGTCAATGGGAAACCCATGAACCTTCAACCAACTATTTTTCCTCTGTCATTAAATTCTTTTAGGTGTACGTTGAGGCAGTTAATGCCTTGGGAAGTGCAGGGCATGGTAGCCTAATTTCTTGTCTGAAAAATCTTGAAAATCTATAGATTGGAGAGCCACGGTCTTGCTTCTGAAGCAAGTAATCATGGGGATGCATGCCGAGTCAGTCATTGTTCAAGGCTATGTTGTTCATTATCTTCATTCACTATGCTATGTATGCGCATCATCGTGGTTCATCCAAACCTGCAAACAGAACCGTGTCTTTTCTCTGTGTTATTTGTTCCGAACCACTTACCCTTATTCAATAGTCCTGAACCTCATGGGCTGAGCGATTTGTTGTTTTGTTGAGCGATTGGGCGGTGGAGATCACTCGATTTTATGAAAGAGTGCTCCTTTGAGCTCTCCCCAGTGTCATCGAGCATCACTTCATCATTCTGACTGGTGGTATGATTTACGTAATTCATGGAAGGTGGTTTTGTAGTGGTCTCCTCTATTACAGAGTGAGTGGATCTTGTTTAGTGTGTTTTACCTTGTGGTTGTTGTGATGTGCACCTTGGTTTGGGTCTTATTTGTATGCAAGAATTAGGGGTGGAAAAGAAGAGGAATGGTCTTGCTAACCTAGTGCATATAAAAACGTCATGAAAATATAAGAGTGGTTGGTAAATTCCCACTGAACGAACTTGAAGAGCACTGGAAGCGATGGCATAGCCCGAGGGACTCTGGAGCAGAGAAAGGGATGTTTCGTGAGGTTGGGGTGTAGTTATTGTTGATACCAGGCCAAATAGATCTTGTGTAAGTGTCCCTAGATCTTGAATGAACCACTAACTTAGTATTTCTACCTTTCCACTTCCTTAGCAACCTATTAACCCAAGGGAGATTGGCTTGGATGGTAGTGTGTTAACCCTTGGATCTTGGCTTGGCTGTGTCTTGTTGTGCACTTGGCCTTGTGTGTAATCCTTGGCTGGAGAGTCTGTAAACCCAACTATGTTGGTTTGGATGAGTTTTTTGGTGTATCCTTGGCTATGTGTGAGTCTGCTAGTGTTCCCTTATTCCTTGTGGGAATCATGCCTAGCTCGGGGCTGGTAGTGTTGCCAAGAAATCAATGAGCACATTGGCCTATGGTTGGGTGGAACGTTGCAGCAACATAGCTAGTCACGGGACTGAATTTTTACAAAGATAAGTATCTCTGTGTTAATCTCTGCATTTGTATTTCCTTGATGAAATATGATGAACATGTTTAATGTGTTGAATGGATGAATTGCTTCCGCGGTATAATTGGAATTGTATGCATCTGTGTATGTTTTCTTTCAATGCATTTTTAAATTACATTATGGGGCTTAGATTGCATGTATTGGTCATGGCCTAAATGACCAAATATATCCAAACCTTCTGCTAACAGTTTGAATTTCCTGACAGAAATATTCTCTTTTCAACTTGTAGGATGCGGGATGTGGGAACGTCCTTCTGTGAATTCTATTCCCCGTAGATCTCCTTCCGCAACTCTCCTTTCTGCAACTTGTGGGATGTGGGATGCAATATGTGGCTTTAGAATATTTATTTTCACAATTGATTATATATGCAATGTTCTATTGCTCATGCGGGATGCAGGATGTGGGATCAAAATTTCCATATTTCCCCGATTCTGCAAACTCAAGCTTTCTACACCATTGATTCTCAGCCATTGAGCTATTTCCAGATGCAGAACAGATTATGACTGTCAATTTTCATCATGATATTTCTCCACCATTCAATCTCCTCTAAGATCTTCTTATCGTAGACCATCGAATTGATCACTGGCATTGATCACTGGCGTAGATCGTCGAATTGATCTCTTCTATCAGGAAGTTAGAGAATTTATTGACAAACTTGAATAGAGTGAACTTCAAGGTGGATGCTCCTGCATCAATTAGGTAATACTATGGTCCCGCTCTCTCTCTAGTGGATGGGGAGGGGACATGATAATGTGGTATTAGAGCTCATGTTGCAGCTTTGGGCCTCAAAGGGGCCATGAGAAATCCACCTCTATGTTCAGAGAAATTTAGCAGGTTTTCAACAGGGATTGCAAGGGCTTGAAAGATGAAAAATGGAAGCACATGTGTGCACCAGATTACGCGAAAATGGAATATTTACAAAAAAAATTGAGGAAAATTCCCTCGACCCGCCTTCCAGTGGCACAGGGAATCCACAAGGGGGAAATACCCCTTGATCCTCGTCATCCCACTGACACAATCATTATCAAGTAGATAGGAAACTACAGCTAGAAGGAGTGCTAATTAGAAAAATTGCTAATCTTATCCAAGCCGATGAAGGGCACATTGACCGTTCATTCCTGCAAGAAGTAATTGGTAATTAATGGTTTGAATTTATGAGATTAACTAACAAATAATGTTGTTAACACATTTTGCAGATTCATAGTGTAGATTGAAAAGTTGGTCTTGGTCTGACCAAGAGGGTCAAAGAAGGATCAATGCCAAGAAAATTAACGACATGGATGATGCATGAAATCCCTATGGACACAGGAAAGATGCTATGGGGGAAAAGCCAAGAAATCCATAAGAGAGAAGAAAGCCACTCCAATGCTGGAGATGTGCAGGACCCCCTTTGCACCGGAGTTGTCCACATAGGGAAGGTTATGTAAGGACAACTTACAATGTCTAAGCTCATGGAATTGAAGCTATTGGGAAGAGGAAATAAGAGAGTTCGCTAGATGCTGCAGCTACAATAAGAAACCTGAGGGCAAAGTTGAAGGATTACAAAGAAGAAAATAAGAGGTTGGTCAAGGATTTGGTAGAGAAAAACTAGTTCACTACAACCATGCTATATAGTTTGGAAGATCTCCAAAGGCAAATAAACTCTAGGCATCAGTTAACAGAGATGGAAGGGAGTAGGATAAATTCTGATGAGAAGAATGAGAAGCTTAACCCAAGAAAGAAAGGTTTTAAGCCTCATCACCTCCTGAAGCAAAAAATCCAACCATCACAACTTGTGATTGAGCTGGAAAAAATGATGAGGGACAAGCTAAAGGAAACACTCAAATGTTGGGGATGTGAAGGACCCCATATGCACACAAATTGTCCACTTGCGAATAGGAATGAGGGTCTAGTCCCTAGCACCCAAAAAGATGAAACTGTGGGTCAGGAATCAGAGATCATTCCTAAAAATGTTGTAGTGTTAGAATACCACCAGGAAGGTCATAACTCAAGTATGGTGGAAGCTGAGGGTGAGATTGTTGAATAGACTGTTTCTATTTTGATTGACCCTGGATCAACTCACAGCTATATCACCCATGGAATTGTTGAGATGTGCACTTTGAAGAAGTCAAAGCATAGAAGAGCATGGTTAGTCCGGCTAGCCACTGGAACTAAGAAGAAGATCACTGAGGTGGTAAGGAAATTCCCATTGTCCATGGATGGAATAGTCACCTGTGTAGATCTAAATGTTATGCCACTTGGATCCTATGATGTCCTAATTGGAATGGATTGGTTGGAAGCACATAGAGAAAATATAGATTGTTACAACAAGGCTTTTTAGTGCTTGGATGAAGAAGGAAACCTAAGGGCTGTAAAAGGAATTCCAAAAGTGATCTCTAGAAGGAAGTCTTCAACAATGCAGTTGAATAAGTTCTATGGGAAAGGTTGTAGAGTGTATGATGCTCATGTTTTGGAGGAAATAGAGTATGATACTCCTAGATTGGAGGACTTTCATGTGTTGCAGGAATTAGGGAATGTTCTTCCTGATGAAATTCTAGGGCTTCCTCCAAAGAGTGATATCGATTTTAGAATTGAACTTGTGCTAGGTAAATCACCAGTGTCCAAGACACCCTACAGGGTGAGTACACTAGAAATGATAGAGCTGAAGAAGCAACTACAAGATTTGTTGGAAAAGAGGTATGTCAGGAAAAGTGGGTCTCCTTGGGGAGCACCATTCCTAATTGTGAAAAAGAAAGATGATACACTATGGTTGTGTATTGATCACAGAAAATTGAGCAAAGTGACTGAGGGGAACAAACATCCTTTTCCTAAAAAAGGATGACCTCTTTGGTCAAGTGAGAGGATCAAAGGTATTTTCCAAGATTGATTTGGGGTCTGGTGGCCATCAGGTAAGTGTTAAGGATGAAGATGTTCATAAGACAACCTTCAGAGAAAGGTATGGTTCTTATGAGTTGTAGTGGTACCATTTGGGTTCACAAATGCACCAGCTACATTCATGTGCCTCATGAATAATGTTTTCAGTAAGTATTTTGATAAGTTTGTTCTTGTTTTCCTTTATGGCATTCGTGTTTATTCCAAGAATGAGGAAGAACATGTCAAACATTTAAGGGTGACTTTGAAATTGCTGGGGAAGCCTAAGTTGTATGCAAGTTTGAGAAAATGTGACTTCTATGACGATATAATTCATTGATTGGGTCACATTATCTCAGATAAAGGAATATCTGTGGACCCTAAGTAGATTGAGGCCATGATGAGTTGGCCTGCTCCAAGAAATTTAATAGATGTAAGATCTTTTGTGAGACTTGTAGGGTATTACAAGAAGTTCACCGAAGGATATTTCACAGGTAAAGTGGAGTCTAGGGATAGGATCAGGAATCTTTCATGTGAACTTGTAGTTCCATGAGGGAATGGACCTTGTGTGTATGATCATACATATGAGTGCTTCCTGAAGACTTAGGTAGAATGACTTGAGTAGAGAAGTATGGTTGTGCCCAATTAAACCTAGGGCAGGGAGCTTCCATGTGCCATGAGAAGGATTTCATGACTGTGAACAAGTTTTGAAACTTCAGATTGCAAGTTTTTATGTTGATCAAGGGATATTACGATCTCCTGTGATGGTTTTGAATCATGCTAACCATGGATATGCTTGTATTGCATTGCTGATGTTTAAGGTTTCGAGTTTCTAACTCTGATTGTTTGGCTGATTTAAAATTGTTTCAAGATGACATGTTGTATGTGGATGTCCAGGCTTTGGGCAGCATGTGTCAGTAAGGGATGAGTACTCCCACTTGAAAAAGCCAAACAATATGAGGATGATCTCATGGTTGCAAAAATCCAATTTTCTACAGGAAGCAAAATTGTGAATTCATATTTTTATTTTTCACTATCAATGTTATTGATTGCTTGATATTTGGAAAATCATGTATGCATGAAATAGATTTGAAAATCTATGATGAAAATTTTATTATGACATCTCATGTAAACTGCATACTTCTATGTAACATAAGTGAGATGGTGAAAGTACATACTTGGAGTACATAGCTTCTCAGAAGGATTTTTTTGGGATACATAACTCCTCAGAAGGATGTGTTTGGGATACATAACTCCTCAGAAAGATGTACGAGATGTACATAGATTCCAGGAGGGATATCTTCGGAATAGGTTTGAAAACCTATGATTACAATTATTTTTATGATGACATCTCATATAAACTGCATGCTTGTATGTAACACAGGTGAGAGGATGAAAATATGTACTAGATGTACATGGCTCCTTAGAAGGATGTACGAGGTGTACATATCTTCTCAAAGGGATGTGTTTGGAATAGGTTTGGGAACCTATGATTGAAATTTTATAATGACATCTGATGTAAACTGCATGTCTATATGTAACATAGGCGAGACGATGAAAACATGTACAGGGAGTACATGGCTCCTTTGAAAGGATGTACTTGGGTACATAGCTTCTTCCCCCCTACCATCTAGGCACCGATATGCATCACTGGGGACGCCCAGGGTGTAAGACATCCAGTTAGAAATCTCTCCACACACATTCATGCCATAAAGGGACTGTCAAAAGAGTGGGGACTCTGTGAAGAGAATAACCCCTAGGTATTATGATGTCTGGAAAGTAAGCTCCTGAGCATTGGTAAGCACTTGGAGGAGGTGTTGAGCCCTTAAGCTAGAGATGTTATTGAGCACCCAGAGAGGTGTTGGGATTTGAAGCAGGGCTGATCAGATCTCGGTTGAGATATGCTATACAGATAAGTATTGGATTACTTGGAAAATTTTGGTTGATTTTCTGTAATTACGCATGTACATAATGATTTAGATAAGATTTTGAAAATCTTGTTAAGAACCAGATCCTGCAAAAATAAATATGACATGTGAATTAATTTGTTAGGGCTCCTGGAAAGGAAGTGCCTCAGCACTGGTAAGCACTTGGAAGAGGTGCTAGGCCCGTAAACAAGACCTTCCATTGAGCACCCAAAGAGGTGATAGGATCTGAAGTGAGGTTGACTAGATCTCAGTTGAGAGATGTTATACAAATAAGTATTTGGTTTACTCATCAAACTTTTCTTGTTATTGATTTTCTTTAAATATACATGAGAATATGATGCAACCATGGTTTTGAATATGTTGTTATAGATTGAATCATATAGGAATGAATATGACATATGAATTAAATTCGTTGTGGTGTTTGAAAAGGAAGCACTTGAGCTTGGTAAGCACCGAGAAGAGGTGGAGGCTCTTGAACATAAATACTATTGAAGCACCCAAAGAGGTGTTGGGATTAAGAACGGAGCTATCGGACCTCGGTCGAGAGGTATTTTCAGGTGATCCAAGGCTTGCAGAAATTTGGGCTACCCTTTAATGCACAACCAAGTGTGGGGTGGGGTAGGGTTTTGAGTGTCATGGTCATATAAAGCCAAGTCGGATACATGTGGAACCAAAATAAGATACTTATGTAGGTGAGTATTTGTCTCACTTGGAAACTTTTGGTTGATTTTATATCAATATACATGTGCATGTGGTTCATCTATGATTTTGGAAAATCTTGTGAATACTGACATGGAAATTGACTCATTGGTTGGGGCTTGACAATAGGTATTGTTGGTTTCCAAAGACACTAGAAATGTTCCAAGCTAAGGAGAAGGATTTTACAAGACCAGGAAAAGATCCCGTGGCATGTGCCAATGCATGCAAGCAAGGACTTGGAAGAGTTCTAGATCATGCCATTGCAAAGATAAAGGTGCAGAAGAAGAACTACAGTCCTGAAGAGGATACGTGGAAGCTGGAGGATGCCATACGACTGAGACATCCATTTTTGGTTCAATTTTGCAGAGCACTAAGGGCGGTGCCAGTGTAGAAATTGTTAAATTTTTCTAAAGCCCTAAGGACATTGCTATTGAAGGCGGAGGGGAATGTAACACCCCAGTTTCGACCCCATGATATTAAATTGCATATGATGTAAATATTGTATTAAATCATGGTGTCGAGCTAAAGGAAAATACCCCACCATGGATTTAGTATTTTATGTATCGACGATTAAAATCAATGCCGATGGTTTATGTGCTAGCTAGGAATGATATGTTTGAGACATCATATAAAATGAAAATTAATAAAAATACCACAACTAGCTATGCGCGACAACGTTAAAGAGAAGGGGGCATGAATTCACAAGGAACAGGGAAGGGGAGTTAGCCAAAATCCTGAGCCAATAAGGTGAGACCAGGATGGGAAACCCATGAACCTTCAGCCACCTATTTGTCCTCTAATGATTCAATTCTTTCAGGGGTTGGTTGAGGTAGTTAATTCTTTAGGTATAGCAATCCATGGTAGCATGATTGCTTGTCTGAGAAATTCTGAAAGTCTGCAGAATGGTGATCCACGTTCTTGATTTTGAAGCAAGTAATAGTGGGGATGCGTGGTGAGTCATTCATTGTTCGAGGCTATGCTTTTCATTCTGTTCATTCACTGTGATGTGTATTCTCATCATTGTGGTTCATCCAAACCTACAAGAAGAACTGTGTCTTTTCTCTGTGTTATTTGTTTCGAACTGTTTACCCTTATCCAATAGTCGTGAACCTCACGAGCTGAGCGATTTGTTGCTTTTTCTGAGTGATTGGGCGGTGGAGATCACTCGATTTTATGAAAGAGTGCTCCCTCGAGCTCTCCCCAGTGTCGTCGAGCATCGGTTCATCATTCTGAACGGTGGCCTTATTTACCTAATTCGTGGAAGATGTTTCTGCACTAGTCTCCTCTATTACAGAGTGAGTGGAGCCTGTTAACAGTGTTTTACCTTGTGTTTGTTGTGATGTGCACCCTGGTTTGGGTATGATTTGTATGCAAAATTAGGGGTGGAATAGAAGAGGAATGGGCTTGTTAACCTAGTGTAAAGAGGAACCTCATGAAAAGAGCACTGGAAGGGAAGGCATAGCCCGAGAGGGACTATGGGACAGAGAAGGGGATGCTTCTTTGTGTTGGGGTGTAGTTATTGGGGATACTAGGCCAGATAGATCTTTTGTAGGTGTCCCTAGCTCTTGAATGAACCACTAGCTTAGCCTTTCTACCTTTCCACTGCCTTAGCATCCTGTTCACCCAAGGGAGATTGGCTTGGATGGTAGCTTGTTAACCCAATTGGATCTCAGCTTGGCTATGTCTTGTTGTGCACTTGGCCTTGTGTGTAATCCTTGGCTAGACAATCTGTAAAATCAACTGTGTTGGTTTGGCTGAGTTTTTTGTCGTATCCTTGGCTATGTGTGAGTCTGCTAGTGTTCCCTTATTCCTTGTGGGCATCATGCCCAACTCAGGGGTGGTAGTGTTGTTGAGAGATTGATGAGCACACTAGCCTATGGTTGGGTGGAACATTGCAACAACATAGTTAGTTGCGTGACAAAATTATTTCAAATATAAGTATCTCTGTGTTAATCTCTGCATTTGCATTTGCTTGATGAAATATGATGAACATGTTTAATGTGTTGAATGGATTAATTGCATCTGCTGTATAATTACAATTGTATGCATTTGTGTATTTTTTCTTTCAATTCATTTTTATATTATGTTATGGGGCTTAGATTTCCCAGATTGGTGATGGCCTCAATGACCAAATCTATCTAGGAATTCTGCTAACAAGTTGAACTTCCTGACATAAGTCTTCTTTCCGCAACTTGTGGGATGTAGGAACGTCCTTCTGTGAATTCTATCCCGCATAGATATCCTTGCACAACTCTCCTTTCCATAAATTGTGGGATGCGATATGTGGCTTCACAATATTTATTTCCACAATAGATTATATCCACAATGGTCTATTCCACATGCGTAATGCGGGACTGTAATTTCCATATTTCCTCGATTCCACAAACTCAAGCTTTCCACACTGTTGATTCTTATGGGTTGATTCTCAGCCGTTCATATGTTTCTAGATGTAGAACAGATTGTGAACTTCTATTTCCGTCGCGATCTTTCTCTGCCATTCAATCTCCTCTGAAATCTTTTTTTTCGTAGATCGTCAAATTGATCATTGAGAGGATCAATTTCTCTGCTATTGGGAAGTTAGAGAATTTATACACAGACTTGAATAGACTGAACTTCGAGCAGGATTATCTTGCATCAATTAGGTGGTACTATGGTCACGCTCTCTCTCTAGTGGACGGAGGGGATGTGACAATCACTCATTGATGCACTGCCCGAGTTGGGCAAGATTAAACTATCATGTTAAAATACCATTAATACCTTGATATCTCTCACTTATCATATTATATGTTTATTTTCTTAGAAGTACCTTTGACATGAATGTATGTTGTTCATGGCCATGCTTGTTTAATGCTTATCATGGGTATACCCACCTCAAGAAGTTGTCATATATTTGGGGAATTTTTTTATTTCTCTTGCAAGTTCCTTCCAACTCCTATGTCCATGGTTCTCCTCCTTTTCCCTTCATCGCCAATTATCGATTATGTCAGATAATGTATTTTCTACTTCACCTTTGCTTCAAACCTCACACATTAGGGGTCATATGTTAGCATAGAATTTAACAACCTTAAAGGTAAAGGCCAAAAGCATGTACTAGATTTGCACACAACATGAAAACTGAAATGGAACACTAAAGAGCATGGAAAATTTTAAGGATCCATGCTTATTCAAAAGTATAGAAACGTTGGCAAATGTTAACAATTCTTAAAATGTCAACTATAAAATATTTGGCGATATTTTTCTACAAATATTTCAAATGCTAAGGATTTTATATAGTTTATATAAAATCTAGCGATTTTTAGAGGGAAAATATTTTACCTCGTAAAAATTTGGGCGAAATAAGGATTCAAAAATGCAAAGCACTAAAGCTCATCCCTAAAATTTTCCTTTCTAAAGAAAGAAAAAAGCTCATACTCCGACTTCCACATTCCTATAAGAAAGATGCAAGTGGTTATTAAGAAAGCTTGACAAGGAGTAGCTAAAGTGATTGCAGTTGCCAATGATCAGCTAAGAAATAAATACCACAAACTTCAAGTGGCTGAAAATACATGAAATGTGTCATTTAAGAGAAAAAAGATCAATTTATCATGAAGATATTAAAAACTATGGAAAACATAGTGTAAGGGAAAGAATAAAAGGAATAAATACGGATTTCTATTGCACATTTTTTAATACTTTCAAGTAACACGTTTGTATTAATGTATTTCTCATTTTTCATGGGGTGGGGTCCATCACAAGTATGCACAATGGGTACTTACTGGATGCGGAATTGAATTCCGCATCCAACGAGTGCTTCCGCTCCAATGCATCAATGACTTGTTTTCTTATAACATCCATTTTAGACCCCAAGTTTTCTCTAATGCTTATACAAAAATGAGGTGCTAACATTGACCTTGACAAGATGATTAAAATGGATAAAAACAACAAGCTTGATCCACTAACCAAGTCGTTGCATTATTTATATTCCACCCTTTCAATCATTGACAATTGACGTGTACTATGTCCTCTTCATATCTCCTATATCTCCAAAGTTGATCCCCATGCTCTTCTCTTTCTCTTGTTCCTAGTTATCCATCTCCCACAATGTTTACTCAAAAACAAAAAAAAACAATATAAACTAACTAAAAAAGATATTGGGTTGCCAAGTTTTTTTAAAAAAGCTTGTCACTTGAATTACTCATAAAAAAATCTAGACCATAACAATTTTGAGTCCTTCCCATGACCACGATGACAACCACAAGAAATTTATATGAGTTAAGAGTTAATACTTTTGTTTAATTATTTTTAGACATCTTAATCTTTTGTGGCCTACTCTTTTGACCATTATGTAGTTTTACCATTAAACTAAAAGTGGAAGATAGGCTTGGACTAATTCTAGGCTTAGACTAGACTAGTGATCTAAATTTGGACTAGTGATTTGAGAGCATCCATGAGTACTACAAATATAAAAAATATACATAATGAGAATGATATCTCGGTTATACATTTAATATAACATGTTGAAAGTTAAAAAATGAGACATTAACGTGATAGAGGGTACTTTGGATTCTAGGTAAGAGACGACCACATTGTAATTTGACTTTTAAACCATTCAAAGCGCTATTGTAACTAACTCGACCATGAAATGATTTGACCATTTGTTGGCAGCTATCCATCGCACGTCGATATCTTGGAT
This sequence comes from Pseudotsuga menziesii, assembly GCA_001517045.1. NCBI lineage: Eukaryota > Viridiplantae > Streptophyta > Pinopsida > Pinales > Pinaceae > Pseudotsuga > Pseudotsuga menziesii. The sequence continues at coordinate 453,025 of LPNX010804506.1, forward strand.
TCGAGCTGTACTTGGTCATCGCATTTCTAGGTGCTTTATAAATTAACAATTGTGAGAATTGTCTATTCACACATATGCCATTTCAGTTTCCTTGTTTAGATTGAATCTATACATTGAAGGAGCTCCAGAGGAGAAGGGGTTTACTAGTGGAAAAGTTTTCCTGCATAGCCTACCTGCCACCATTCGCACAGTATGAATTCCAAAAAGCATTGGCCCACTATGTTCACGAAATCGAAGTCGTCAACATCGCCTGAAACTTCCAATTCTTCAGCGATGAGATCGCTATATCCACGAGGTGAGCAATACCTGTGTCCCGCAAGTGCAAACTAAATCAAGCTTGTTCAGATGTTGTGTAGATATAATGCTATATAGATGCTGTATAGATGTTGTGTAGATATAATGCTATATAATGCTATTAGCAGTTATATATAAATACCTAGATATAATCCTGTCTCTCTCATGTTTACATGTGCAAAAACAACGCTTTCTCTGTGTTCATATTGATAGTGATAGATAGATACACAGTACAGCGATATGAACAAGTAATTGTATTATGTCAACTAAAATCGACAAGTAAAATCGACAAGTTAAGTGAGGATTGCGATTTGATATGATTTCCGAACTTAATTGGTCATATCATTACATATATTCGAATATGAGTAGATTTAATAAAATTATTTTCCATACAGAAGGTGCATTACCACATAATTATGTACAGAAGGAGAGGGAGAGGACCGTGCCTGTTGCAAAGACAAGATGGCATCCAAAACCAGATCAGATCCAGATCCTGGAAGCTATATTCAACTCTGGCATGGTGAACCCTCCCAGAGAAGAAATAAAAAGAATCAGAGATCAGCTAGAAGAATTCGGGCACGTTGAGGATGTCAATGTGTTCTACTGGTTCCAGAACAGAAAGGCCAGAGTCAAGCGAAAGCGACAACTTCAAAATGCAGAAGAGTCTGAATCTCGCGCCGCCAAATGTGCAAGACCCCTATCTTCATCTTCTTCATTGACATCAACAACATCAACGTCAACATCAGTTCAGTCTCAACCTGTCACCATTGTGAATCAAGCCCCCTCTTCTTCTGCTGGGCCGGTAATTTCTTCATTTGCCAAGCACCATTGCAATCAGCAGGTGAACCAAAAGATGAGTACTACTCAGTACAGTAACATTCAACCAATAGGAGCAGGAGGAGCAACAGAAAGCAGAGGAATTTTGAATGAAGGTACATAAGCAATATGTCTTTAGCTTCATATAAAGTGGTTCTCTTGTCGATTACTAATATTAATCTTGGTTTGCAGGAGGCGTGCGGGAGGACTCGATCAATATCGATAACTCTGTCATAACTGTGATCGTCAATGACATTCCAATGCAAGTTCCCAAGGAGCCGATAAACTTGGGGGCTTTCTTCGGGGATGGTGCACTTTTGCTCGATTCTTCTGGCCACTTGGTGCAAGTGAATGAGTGGGGATTCACCATGGAAGGCTTGGGGCATGGAGCTACATATTTTTTGGTACTCTATTTACATATACCTATTCCTGCAGTTTATATATATAGAATCAGCATGAGTTCAATTAATTCTTACGACATTAAATGTAGAACCATATTGTTCGAATCTCGGTGGCTTTGCAGTGTCTGAGTTTTCCATTCTACTTTTTTTTTCAGATCTGAAGCCTATTTTATCAATGGTGGATCTGCTTGCTTTGTTCAACTTCTAATTGAACAGTGCTGCCCATAGTTCCGCAGCCAAATTCTATATTGCCATCAGCTTCTATAACTTGAGATGTGTTATATTGGGGTTAAATATTTTGTTTATCTATTGATTGATTGGCATTCCATATTCCATATAAGCCAACAGGAGGTGTGTTGCAGTGTACAGCAGTTTTTTAAATTTGTTTGTTTCAAAGGAATTCTTCAACAACATGGAGTTGGGTGGGTCGTGTCAAGCCTGACCAATTGATTTCTATGGACTTGAACAGTTGGTTTCTATTTAATGGTTATAAAGTATAGACGTTATATTTTAGTTAAATGTAAATACCTGTATCTCGTTAAAAGTTATACCTGTATCTCGTTATACCTGTATCTTGATTCCTTGAACTTTGAAGTGATTGGTTGAAAAACCAAAAATTGAGTACAGTTATAATATTGAGTAAAATTTAAATCATTTTGTTCTTCATTTTAATTTTATAAAAAAGTTATTTTCAATTATTTTAATTTTTTTTTTTAAATTTGAATATATATATATGTTATGATAAATTGATCCTTTAAGACATCCAAAATTCTTTTCATTTTTTGAAAAAATAAGATTTTAAGTTTATTTATTTTAAATGAAAAAATCAAATGTCAAAGTTAATATGAGTTTATATGTATTTTTTTTCTTTGATTCAATATGAATATAAAGAAAAATGCTTTTTACCTTGTGAAAAAAATCACTATGAATTTGATTTTAGTTGCCTTTTTAAATCAAAATGACATGTGCAACTTTAAACTAAATTTTAGATTGTAGATATATATATACATATACTCTTTTTAAAAGGTAATTGTAAGATGTAATTATACTTTAATTAAAAAATAGTTAACTATGTGCATATTTAGTACAAAATAATTATGTATATTTAATACAAAATAATTATAAATATTTAATTAATTACTATTTAATACAGTGAAATTTTACTTAAATCTAATGATGATTATTACTTACATTTAGAAAAACACTAGTGTGTTAAAGTAATTGTTTTCATCCTATTTATTTATAGAAACATTCATCATTCATATGTGTGTGGGGTAAGTTTTTCATGCTTAAAAAAATAATGTTGTATTAAAAATATATGCATTTCTTTTGAGGAATTTCAAGGTATGGAAAATTACAACATGTTTCTATCTTAATGACAATTTTTGTGAAAATATGTAAAAGAAAAAAATAATTTTGCAGCAACAACATATTGTAGAGAACTATATTTTGGATTTTATATATGGAGAATAAGACAACGCAAGTTAAACCATGGTGCAGTAAGCATTTGTACATTTTGTATGTTAGTTGAAAATTATATTAAGAAAGAAGAAATAATTCTACATCTTGACCTAGTTCCTTAAGGGAAATAAAACTATATCAAAAGATTATAAGAGCATATAAGAGTGTACTTTCTTTATGGCTCTCTATGAATATAAAAATTTAACATTATTGCATCAATCACATATTATTTGGAGTGAGATGTCTATAACTTGGATCTACATGAGATTCATACAAAGAAGAGCTAAAATAAATTGTTGATCAAGATCAATAAGTTATTTGAGGATACTAATTGTTCACCTTATTTCTCAAACCATGTAGATATGTAAGATTGGCTGGATATTAAAACATATTTCATAATTAGTAGATTTAATAATAACACAAAATTCTATTACCCTCTGCATAAATCTCTTAAAAATAATATCATGAAGGAATCAAATATTTTGGATATCTTGGATAAAATCCAAATAGGATGTTAAGATTTCATATGCTAGATTAGATATCATTAGTTTTCATTTCAAATTCACAGCAGTGGCAAATTCAAAATTGTGCCAAAATCACTGATAGAAACACAATCTCAAGATAGACACAATATTTATCCCGGGAAACCCTTATCGGGAAGAAAACCCAACAAAAATTCCTTTGTATAAGATGTATAAGATATAACCCCAAACAATTATTCTCCTCGTTGTTATGTCTCTCTCTCTCTCCTATGTGCTAAACAAGTGAGTGTTTCTGTGTTCAAATGAGAAGCAAAACACTTCTATTTTTACACATTGAGCCAACTGACTTTTACCCTAAACAAGCCGTCCGCACTAAACTGTCTGGGTCGAATTCACCTAGAAAGACTCAAAATGATATTTTATATTATTCATTAGGGTAGTAATGACCTGACTTACAATGGAGGCTTTACCTCATATTCTATGATGACCAGTTACAATAGTAACACCCTGAAAGAGTAATAATAACATCTCCCTTGGGTTACATTAGTAAAATACATTTAGAATATCCTTTGAAGTTACAATATTTTAACACTCCCCCTTAACAAGAAGGTTATTCTACCGACAAAGTCATCATAGACTATAGGAGAATATAGAGACAATATCTTCAGTAGTGTCAAGGTAATACATCTATATGCCATAGGAAGTTTTCACAATCAGTAACTAGAACAATTACTCTTCAATGTCTTCATCTTCTGCATCACACGATCACTTGATCCTTTTGTAGCAACTCTTCAACCTTTCAATCCTTTGTAGCAGCACTTTGATCTTCTGATCCTTTGCAGCAATACTTCAAAATTCTTAATGGGTGCATCCATGGAGTTGGGTTACACTTTTTGGCAAGGTGCTTTCTGCAAAAAAAAAAAAAAGGTACCTCGATCGAGCAATTTTTAAACCCTCGATCGAGATTCTACTAAAACCTCAATCAATGGTTTAGAAGAAGCTCGATCGATGGTTTTTAGACCTTCGATTGAGGGTTTAATAAACCCTCGATTGAGATACTATTAAGGAACACTCTCTTTTCTTCGGAATTGAGAAGAGTATTCTCAGGCATAGGTTTATCGCTTTTCCCAACCTGAGGGACTAAACTTACGGAAAAGGAACCCCCGGAATGACCTTGTTTTCTCTTTTTTCGTGCTTTGGACAAAAACATGAAAAAGATTTTGAGTGTACTTTATTTCTTTGTCATGCTTGTTAAACCCTAAAGAACAAAGCATCAAGTTTATTGTTGTAAGTCCCATTTCTCGTAATCAAATGGATCTTTCCGAGTGATCTTTCTTTCCTTCACACTCGTAAAACGCAGGCTATATGCTACTTTTGAAGGAGCATTGGGTAGGTGGTAATTTAACCTTTTTCGGACCTTCCTGACTAAATAGGAAAAAGGTCCGCCTTACTTCTTCAGAAGCTAAGAGAGTTCTTATGTGGTTTTTTTTATACTTTTCCGACCTCGGGAGACTAAATTGGACGAAAAAGGACCCCCCGGGAGTCTTCTTTGGAGTTTTTAGACTCTCTAAACTATGAAAACACCGTCGAGCATGTACTAGTTTGGGCTCGTAAAATCCACAAATCAGTGCTTTATCAAGCATTCTTCTTTCTTTTCTTCAAGCTTGCCAAAAATGAAGATGGTCTTGAGTTTGCTTTCTTGGACTTGTTAAACCTTTACAAGAAAGAGGGGAAGGGAAGTTCATTCACATGTTTTTTATATCATGGCAGCAAGTCTTGTTTCCTTGAACAAAGCACCGATTTTGAGTCTATCAACAGTTGGGTCCTAGTAGTTTGACCTTATCCCAATTCAGAGTTTCTTACTCCTCCAGTTGGTCTCTTTTCCAATTATATGGGGAATCTGTCAATGTCTCCTAGATTGCAGATTTGTTTCGTTGGTCCTTTTGTGTCAAAAGCTGCCTCAGTCACTTTTGTGTCGTGCTCACTGTTCACGGATTAAACCTTTGTCGGCCATTTTGCAGTTTCCTTGACCTTTTATGTTGGCCATTCCTTGGTATCAGTTCATTACATCATGTCTTCGGTGGTCCTTGTCATGAAATTCAGTACCAATTCCAGATCCAATTCATTAGAGGAAATTTGGGGTCTAAAATGGGCCTTATAAGAAAACATGCCAAAATAAGTTTTTGTGAGTTGGAATTCAAGAACCAATATAATTTTAATAAAATAAGTCAACCATAATGGTTGAATTGACATATTTGTCATTAAAAAAACTACTTTTTTTGTTCGTATTTTCGACATATCTCATTGTGTTTTCACTCAAATTTCGATCGGGAGAACTCGTTGGATGTGAAATTTGATTCCGCATCCAACGCGTACCCACACTACATACTTTTGATGGACCCCGCTACCCCCAAAAGAAGAAATACCTGAAAAAATGTGATGATGACATCATCATGACATTTTTTCAGGTATTTCTTGTTTTTGGGGTAGCGGAGTCCATCAAAAGTATGCAGTGTGAGTACTCGTTGGATGTGGAATCAAATTCCGCATCCAACGAGCTCTCCCGATCAAAATTTGAGTAAAACCATAGGGAGATATGTCAAAAATACGAACACAAAAAGTAGTTTTTTTCTTTCTTCCTCCAAAATTAATCAATATTATTTTATTATTTTAACTATTATTTTATTATTTTCCTTAGGAGGCCCATTTTAGACCCCAAAATTCCTCTAATGAGTCTTTGACTCACCTCGTGTTGGATGATGAAGGATGCCTTAATGCTTTCCTTCCAACAAATCTCTTCCTATCGACTGCAACACATCTTGCTCTGGGAATGAGATTTAGAGTTTTATGACAGTACCTTGGGGATTGTAGTCATCAGTGGCAATTTCCCTCGCTATTTTGGAGTGGGAATACCTTAATGTCTCCTACTCAATGGATTCTTCAAGTGTTCGACTTCAAGTCCTTGTAATCACACTTGTTAGAATGAACTAGGTACCTTGGGGACCATTTTCATTAATGGTGGTTTCCCTCGCATTTGTTAATAGTTCTCATTATTGACTGGTAATCAAACGGTTTCCTCCATGTTCTACTTCAACTCCTTTATTCACATGGTTAGGATTTGTACCTTTTTTGGGCAGTTTGGATTGAAGAACTTGGGCCAACAGTAGCATCGTCATTTTGCTATTGCCCAAGTTGCGCAAGACCTTGTTACATTTGATATGACATTTTTGCTGAGACTTAGATCCACCTTGTATTTTTGTGGCTATGATCGATTGTTAAGTATGGATCTAGCTTGTTCATTTGTGGCCATGACTCCTTTAGATTTGATATGGTGCCTTTTTGCATATTAAGCGACCATGATAGTTTCATCAGTTATACATATGTTGGATCTGCCTATATCTTTATGGTGATGTTTTGTATATGGATGTGTATGTCCTAGAGATTAGTTTTTTCTGACATTTATCTCTCTTACAGGTACCTTTGCTCGAACCTTTTGATCTTGGATTCTCTGCTCTCTCCATACTCAACTATTTCCTTTATAATGCATTTTGGCTATCGTCTTCCCCTCTAAGCTCATACATTAGGGGGCATTTGTTATAGATCAAAATGACACATCTCTTTCTATGACCACTTTCCCATGATTCCGTCGCATGTCGACACTTCCATGACGACACTTCATGAAAAGTCACTGAAAAAACATCTAACTTGGAGCAACCATATCTTGAGTTTTGTAACTCCATTTGACCTCATCTCTACACTATTGGAAAGGTATTTCAGTTAGCTAAAAATTTCCAGCAAACACCAAAGTCTGAAAATGCCCAGAAACACCCTAAAAATGAGTTTTTGTGAGTACGTAACTTTCCTTAAGGCAAACCCGCATACGATATGCGAATTGCTCTATATAATACCCGCATACGTACGTGAGTTGCTATATATAATAGTCGCGTACGCCTTATGTACACAACTTTATGTATTGGCAACCGGCGTGTATTCCTCGTGTGCGCGACTGTTGTTTCTGCAACCTGCGTACGCCTCTTAAAAATGTCCAAAAACATGTATTTTGAATTTCGGGTAATTTGGGTAGTTATGCAACTGAATCCTTCAGTTGTAACTACTTTTTCTTCACCCCTAACTCTTCCTTAAGCATATAAATAGAGGTAGGGAGGTCCATGATAGGAGACTTGAATCGTTGCATTGTTATGCTGGAGGATTTGGAGATCTCTTTGCACACACCTTTTCCCTAGAAGCATTCTCCTTGTGTTGCAGAGCTTGGAGGCTGAGTTCCTTGGAGAAGAGAATCAGCAGAACCAGATCAAGGTTTCGTGAGGTGTTGAACTTGAAGAGAAGGTATACTTGTACTTGTTTTCAAGATTAATAAAGATGTGATGTCCTTCTTCTTCCTAAATCATTGTTCAATGTGTGATTGGATCTCTATTTATGATCATATGATGTTGTTAATCAGATCATTATTTCATGTTTATTTGATTATCATTGCTTTATATGTTGTCATATTGGTTTGAGGAAGGTATAATTTGTTTTGCGGGTCTCTTGGAGAAATAGGAGCAAGAGAAGCAAGAAGAGGATTGAAGGGCTGCTTGGATCAACCTTCGTTTGGCTAAGGTATGAACCATTCTAATCTTTGAAAATTGCTTGTATTTACTTGCAGAACCATTTGCATCTACCTTTCAACCCCAGTATGTTGATGGCCTCTTAAAACCCTATCCATAGAATACTTTCCTTTACAACAGGTAGACAATTGCTTGTATTGAGCAGTGGCACTTTCGTTGCAAGGTATGTGCAAGTCTCCTTCTTCCTTTCTTGACAGAGAAGAATGAGGGATATTTTGAATACTCCCCCTTTAATGGTATAGAAAATTTGAATTTTGACGGATGACGTGCAACTACTAGATGAATTTAGGATGACATCAGATGATGTCACCCATTCCATTTGATACACGTTCTTTATTGAGTGGTACACATGGATACCAACTCTCATTTACCTTTCATACATGAAGGATCCATCATATTTGTATGACTGTAGGCAGACAATGCATTTTGGTAAACCCAAGTGGTAACGACTTGTGCTCAAAGTGTTTTTTCGAACTTCTCTTTGGGAATTGTTACCAGTTGAAAGTTTTCACATGTCTTAGATATTACCGGAAAACCATTCCTCAAGGAGGTCTTAAATTTCTCACATGTTTTTAATGCACTATTATCTCAGACTATCTATCAATTGTGTCGTATTTTGATATGCTCACTTGTTCTGTAGACCCTTTTATGCTTATGTGCTTGATTTGAATGTTTGATCCCTTGACCCATTTTGTTTTAGTTCTAAGTCTCTATTTTTTTCCCTCATTGTTTGACCCTTTGTTCCTATGCTAGTCCCCTTAGTCCTTTTGAGCACTTTTGTGAATCTTTCAACATATATTAAGCTCTTATGGGATTAGGACAAATGTATGCTTTGCCTTTTTGTGAATTTATCCCATCCCTTTTATTTAAATTTTCTTATTTTGAATAACCTTCATGCTCGGGAAAATTTGTGTGCTAACTGATTTTAAAAGAATGCAAACTAATGATGAAAGTATATGCCACTAGAGAGGCACTAGGAAAAACAAATAATTGAAGATCATCGTTGAGCTGTAGGTGTGAAAATAATGTAATGGTATCTATACAATATGAAAATATGGTGTGCAAATCATTGATGAATTGAACCAAGATGAATCCAGATTGAGATAAAATAAAATGCTTTTCATAATAAGGTAATCTTGATAAACATTGTATCAATATAAATAATTGTATTGAGGAGTTTTGAGAAGAGTGGTATGCCTTCCTTTATTTAAATGATCTAAAAATAGTAAGTGTGAATGTCCTTGATTTTCCCATCTATTTTTGTGTGATAACCACTGCTAATCTGTAATTTAGTCCCATTTTTCTTCGAGAAAGTACTCCAAAAATGACCCAAGAATCAAGTGTCTCTATAAGAGATAATCATTTTTGGAGCATGATTCAATCTAGCGATCATTGAAAAAAACAATTCTTCCACCCTTGATGCATCATTGGTTTGCTTCCAAGCAATGAAATGAGTCATTTTATATTTAACCTATTAACAACTACAAAAATAGAGTCATTATCTTACTGTTTGCTTGGGATTCCAAACATGAAGTCCATGCTCAGATGTGTCCATGGGTATGTGGGAACTAGTAATCGCATCTACAACCATGTATTATGTTAGTGTCCTTTATCCATTTGACAAATCATACACCATGCCACATACCTAGTTATATCTTTTCCATCTTCAACCACTAAATACTTATCTTCAATTAAGGCTAACATCTTATCCTTTCCAAAATTTACTTCCAAGACACTATTGTGTTACATTATTATTAGAAAATATTTGGCTTACTGGTTTAGTTTTACACATCAAAATATTATTGGTGTACTCTTTTGACCATTATGCATTTTTACAATTGGACTAATAGCCTCAACTTAAAAAAGTATATTTTTAAAATTAAAAAATTGGCAAACATTTTTAGGGGAAAAAAGTAGATTTAGTGGAAAAGAGTTCTATGGCTCAGATGGTTGAGTGAGATGCTTAGACTACTTAGTCATGAACATATTAGTTGAACATGAGAGAAAATGGCCCAGGGTAAGACATAAAGGATAGAGCCTAGCTCTAGCGCTTGATAGAGCCTAGGATTTGGATCTATGCTGGTATTATGTCAATTAAGTTTTGATTTGATTTGAGAACATAATTGGTAATATCAGTACATATATCCAAATATATTTATAGAATGGATTTAATAAAACTATTTTTATGCCGAAGGTGTATATATGTTAGACTTTTGGGGTGGAATAACATTTATGCTTTTTCATCTACGAATGAGAGTGAGACAAGTGTACTGATTGATTCTATGGGCCTCATCGAAGATTAAACAAGAATGAGACAAGTATACTATCTAGATTGATTCTATGGCTGTCGTTTAAAATTAATAATTAATAATTTCAAAAAAAAAGAAAAAATAGCTTAATTAACATGTGATAAGTACAGTTAGTGGTAGTTGTAAAAATTAAAATTAATCCTCAACTATTTTACTATTAGATACAAATATGAGCTTAACTCCATCGATTATTAGATACAACTATTAGCTTAACTCCAATGATTCTAGAACTATTAGCTTCAACTTCAATTCTAATCATAGTTATATTGGATAACTATTAGCTTAGCTATTAGATACACTACTAGTTTAACTCCAATGATTCTACAACTATTAGCATAGCTTAGCTATGGATGTCATGATGATGACATGATCGGCTCCATAAATTTATTTGATCAGATTACACACCAAATTGGGCACGTGTCTGGTTAAGCTTCACAACCCACAATTTTCTAGGAAAAGTAGCAACCTGCTAATCCTTCGTAGATTTCTGAAATCCTTGTAGTAAAAAATATAGACCTAAAGGAAAGAAGAAGAAACAAAAGAAAAAGAAAAATTCTAATCCTGGGATAGGAGCTCCACCCAACCAAAACTCTCCAAACAAAAGGAGTACCATATAGTCGAAAGTTCAAGTTCCCATGCAATATTTGTGAAGGGTGTCATTTGACTCATCACTTCCAATTTATGGATGATTTCCATCGAATGATGGTTCAACATGCTGGGAACAACAACCTCCCATTTTGACACAAACCTTCCCCCAACAACAACAATAAATGGTTGTTATAGCACAAATATCTCTCCCAAAAGGAAGCCAAGAAATCCCGTGGCAACAATGAAATCCTCCTAATGATAATGTATTCATGTGCGATCGTGAGGTTAATATTCATATAAGGAATTTCTCTTAATATGTCTCTCCTAGTGTTTTAGATCCATTGTTATCACATCCAAGTGGTTCTCTCACCAGTGTGAAACCAACCATTAAGATAGTACCTCGTCCTCCCAAAGGTGTTTTACCTAGAACAACCTATAGTCCTAATGCAAGAAGTTTCACTCAACTACAATATTGTTTAGGACCTAGCTCAAGCAACATGCACCATGCCATCCTTCAAGGTATTAAATTGTTAAACCATGCAAAGAAAGGAATTACTGTCTATGATTGGAATTATTGACATATCCAAAACAAATTTGATCACATTTGACTTGGATCAATCAATAGTTAATATCCATGTGGCATCTCACAAAAATGACATTTTTAGAACTATAGTTGATGGAGGTTTATTGACTTGTGTCATGTCATTTAAATGTTGGAAAGAATGAATATCAGCTAGCTTATTTCCATCCCATACTATTCTAAAGGAATTTGATGGACATTCATTCCCTCCTCATAGACTTATCATAGCCCACCCAATTGATTTGGCAGGTAAAACAGTTACAATAAAATTTGAGGTAGTGGACCTGCCCATATACTACATTTTTTTATTAGAATGTAGCTATATAGATTCTATGATCGTATTAGTATCTTCATTTTTTTAAGTGATTCAATTCCCTCATAAATGGAGGGCATCACAATCAACTAGTTAGATTACTCCACACCCAAACTAGTGTCCAATCAAATGTTGTTTTCATCGAGGATTCACTAAAGGTGGTTCAAGTCATTGGGTAGAAATGTTTAAGGATGATTTCGTCATGGGAACACTTAAAGTTCAATGAAAAATATCCATATCACATGTTGGTCCATTATTTACCATAGCATAAGATTCTTACTTCCCACTATAAAATTTCCCCAAACCCATTCCATTGCATGACTCACCTTTATCGCAAGACATCTCTATTGAATACTTAATTTTGGAAAAAAGATGATGAAATAATGCCCAATTATGTAGAATATGGTGAATTGGAGTATAGCTTACCCTTGTCTACCACAAAAGTATCATAGCAATCTTTTTAAATAGTTTCAGTAGCTTTCGGTCAAAGTATTCCTTGGGAGGAGGAATATGATTGAGTTACTTCTTGCATATGGAGTATTAACTCTCCCATATCACATGACTTCTTGGAGAACATTTTATCATAATATGAACTCATCGTTGAAGTTATGAACATTTGGTTACACCCACCTAAGGGCATCTTTTGTGGGGTTATTGGGAGAATATTTATTTAATTATACCCAAGTATAGGAGCATGTTTTTCATGTTCTTTCATCTAATTAAGTAAATTTGGAATATTGCATATAGGTTTAGGTTAGCCTTTTGTTTTGATGCATTTGTAAAATTTTCCACACAAATTTTCCCTACGATCAAACGTCTTCAAAGTTAATGAACCAACTCATCCTATCTACATTTTCCACTATTTTGATAGAATATCCTACTAAACAAGGGACATTATAGTCAACATCTTATTTCCATTTTGGTCCCCATGTTGAGATTTTGTCACAGGCATGGGAGCCCTATTAGTACCATAATAACTTCAAGTTTGAAACTGCATATTTCTCTCTCATACATTTTTTACCATTCCCCGATGGGATCCAAATTTTTTGGCAATTTACATTAGCATGTGTTAAAATACTTGTTTGAGCATATGTGCCTACAACTTCACTACTTATTTCTTGTGTTTCATTTTTTCCTTTGCAGTAACCTTTTTCTACTTGGTGTCTCTAAAGCAATGCTCTTCTTTAATTGACATGGATCCCTAGATGAAACATATTTATGAGTGTACATAACTAGCTAAACCCTTGTTTGCAACTTTATCTTTTCTTAGGCCTAACCCATGTCTTTGGAATGAAAGTGAACACCCTTTAGACACTTATTCCTCCATTGTAATATGGCATTCTTTATTCCTTTTCAAGCATATAAATGAAGACAGAAAAAAAATTATAAAATCCTAAAACAAAAAAGGGGATCATTTAATTTATTTTTATTTCATCATCGAATGAAATGGAAACAATTATTCTATGTCTCCCTTAAACATGACACATATTTTCTGTCAATCATAACACCCTGCTCATCTCCATTTTACAACTATATCAAACATTTGAAAATAACTCCATCGATGGGTTATTATTCCTGTCATTATGGATTTTTTGTCAATGCACCTAATGTTCATGGATTTTACGAAGGTTGGTTACTTGAGTCTTATGCTTCCAAGTGTCACTCTACACCATCTTATGTTCAAGGGAAGTCAAAACAATGTAAACTATTCCTAAAACAATTTTTGACCAATCATGTCATCCTTCCTTGTGTTAGTATACAATGTTGGATCTTGTCATCTATCCAAAGTTATATAAATTTTTTATCTTTTCTTTTTGTTGGTCGATGTGGGATCCATCAAGTACCTCCCTCAAACAGATTCCATCTTATCAAAATCAAATCATTAGCAAGGAAGTGAGTTTACAAACCTTGTAGTACCTTGGATATTGTAGTCATTAGTGGTAGTATTAGTCAAAAATAATAATGGTTATACATAGTGACCCCTCATCATTTGAATCTACAAGTTTTGGAATTCAAAACATCTATTGGCACTTTCTAGATTGTACCAATTAACTTGTAGACCATAAACATTATTGGTGGTCCTCCTCACATATGTTAACAATATACATCAATGACCAGTATTCATCACATTATATAGGCTTTTACTATAATTGGTTTGTATTGAAGACCTTGGTACAAACAGTCTTATCACTGTAACACCTTGGTTTTGACCCCATGGTATTAAATTGCATATGATGTAAATATTGTATTCAATAATGGTGTGGAGCTAAAGGAAAATGCCCCACCATGGATTTAGTATTTTATGTATCGGCGATTAAAATCATTGCCGATGGTTTATGTGCTAGCCAGGAATGATATGTTTGAGACACCATGTAAAATGAAAATCAATAAAAATACCACAACTAGCTATGCGCCGCAACATTAAAGAGATGGGGGAATAATTTCATAAGGAACATGGAATGGGAGCTAGCCAAACTCCTGAGCCAATAGGGTGAAACTAGATGTCAATGGGAAACCCATGAACCTTCAGCCAACTATTTTTTCTCTGTCATTAAATTCTTTTAGGGGTACGTTGAGGCAGTTAATGCCTTGGGAAGTGCAGGGCATGGCAGCCTAATTTCTTGTCTAAGCAATCTTGAAAGTCTATAGATTGGAGAGCCATGGTCTTGCTTCTGAAGCAAGTAATCATGGAGATGCATGCCAAGTCAGTCATTGTTCAAGGCTATGTTGTTCATTATGTTCATTCATTATGCTGTGTATGCGCATCATCGTGGTTCATCCAAACCTGCAAACAGAACCGTGTCTTTTCTCTGTGTTATTTGTTCTGAACCACTTACCCTTATTCAATAGTCCTGAACCTCATGGGCTGAGCGATTTTTTGTTTTGTTGAGTGATTGGGCAGTGGAGATCACTCGATTTTATGAAAGAGTGCTCCTTTGAGCTCTCCCCGGTGTCATCGAGAATTGCTTCATCGTTTAGACTAGTGGTATGATTTACCTAAGTCGTGGAAGGTGTTTCTATAGTGGTCTCCTCTATTACAGAGTGAGTGGAGCTTGTTTAGTGTGTTTTACCTTGTGTTTCTTGTGATGTGCACCTTGGTTTGGGTTTGATTTGTATGGAATACTTAAGGGTGGAAGAGAAGAGGAATGGGCTTGTTAACCTAGTGCAGATAAAAACCTCATGAAAATATATGAGTGGTTGGTAAATTCCCACTAAACGAACTTGATGAGCACTGGAAGCAGCGGCATAGCCCAAGGGACTCTAGAGCAGAGAAAGGGATGCTTCCTTGTGTTGGGGTGTAGTTATTGTGGATACCAGGCCAAATAGATGTTGTGTAAGTGTCCCTAGATCTTGAATGAACCACTAACTTAGCCTTTCTACCTTTCCACTTCCTTAGAAACCTATTAACCCAAGGGATATTAGCGTGGATGGTAGCGTGTTAACCCTTGGATCTTGGCTTGGCTGTGTCTTGTTGTGCAGTTGGCCTTGTGTGTAATCCTTGGATGGATAGTCTGTAAACCCAACTATGTTGGTTTGGATGAGTCTTTTGGTGTATCCTTGGCTATGTGTGAGTCTGCTAGTGTTCCCTTATTCCTTGTGGGAATCATGCCCAGCTCGGGGCTGGTAGTGTTGCTGAGAAATCAATGAGCACACTGGCCTATGGTTGGGTGGAACGTTCCAGCAACATAGCTGGTTGTGGGACTGAATTTTTTCAAAGATAAGTATCTCTGTGTTAATCTCTGCATTTGCATTTCCTTGATGAAATATGATGAACATGTTTAATGTGTTGAATGGATGAATTGCTTCCGCGGTATAATTGTAATTGTATGCATCTGTGTATGTTTTCTTTCAATGCATTTTTAAATTACATTATGGGGCTTAGATTGCGTGTATTGGTAATGGCCTAAATGATCAAATCTATCCAAACCTTCTTCTAACAGGTTGAATTGCCTGACATAAATATTCTTTTCGCAACTTGTAGGATGTGGGATGTGGGAACGTCCTTCTGTGAATTCTATTCCCCGTAGATATCCTTTCGCAACTCTCCTTTCTACAACTTGTGGGATGCGAGATGCAATATGTGGCTTCACAATCTTTATTTTCGCAACTGATTATATATGCAATGGTCTATTCCCCATGCGGGATGTAGGATGCGGTATCACAATTTCCATATTTCCCCGATTCCGCAAACTCAAGCTTTCTGCACTGTTGATTCTCAGCCATTGACCTACTTCCAGATGTAGAACAGATTATGACTATCACTTTTCATCATGATCTTTCTCCACCATTCGATCTCCTCTAAGATCTTTTTTTCGTAGATCGTCGAATTGATCACTGTCATTGATCACTGGCGTAGATTGTCGAATTGATCTCTTCTATCAAGAAGTTAGAGAATTTATTGACAGACTTCAATAGAGTGAACTTCGAGGTGGATTCCCCTGCATCAATTAGGTAGTACTATGGTCACACTCTCTCTCTAGTGGATGGGGAGGGGACGTGATAATGTTGCATTAGAGCTCATGTTGCAACTTTGGGCCTCAAAGGGGCCATGAGAAATCCACCTCTATGTTCAGAGAAATTTGCAGGTTTTCAGCAGGGATTGCAGGGGCTTGAAAGATGAAAAATGGAAGCGCATGTGTGCACCATATTACACGAAAATGGAATATTTACAAAAACAATTGAGGCAACTGCCCTCGATCCGCCTTCCAGTGGCACAGGGAAGCCCCAAGGGGGAAATACCCCTTGATCCTCGTCATCCCGTTGAGACAATCATTATCAAGTAGATAGGAAACTACAGCTAGAAGGAGTGCTAATTAGAAAAATTGCTAACCTTATCCAAGCCGACGAAGGGCACATTGACTATTCATTCTTGCAAGAAGTAAATGGTAAGTAATTTTTTGAATTTATGAGATTAACTAATGAATAATGTTGTTAACACATTTTCCAGATTCATAGTATATATCGAAAAGTTGGTCTTGGTCTGACCAAGAGGGTCAAAGAAGGATCAATGCCAAGAAAATTAACGGCATGGATGATGCATGAAATTCCTATGGACAGAGGAAAGATGCTATGGGGGAAAAGCCAAGAAATCCATAAGAGAGAAGAAAGCCACTCCAATGCTGGAGATGTGTGGGACCCCCTTTGCACCAGAGTTGTCCAGTTAGGGAATGGTATGTAAGGACAACTTACAATGTCTAAGCTCATGGAATTGAAGCTATTGGGAAGATGCAATAAGAGAGTTCCCTAGATGCTGCAGCTACAATAAGAAACCTGAGGGAAAAGTTGTAGGATTACAAAGAAGAAAATAAGAGGTTGGTCAAGGATTTGGTAGAGAAAAACCAGTTCACTACAACCATGCTATATAGTTTGGAACATCTCCAAAGGCAGATAAACTCTAGGCATCAGTTAACAGAGATGGAAGGGAGTAGGATAAATTATGATGAGAAGAATGAGAAGCTTAACCAAGGAAGAAATGTTTTAAGCCTCCTCACCTCCTGAAGCAGAAAATGCAACCATCACAAGTTGTGATTGAGCCGGCCAAAATTATGAGGGAAAAGCTAAAGGAACCACTCAAATGTTGGGGATGTGAAGGACCCCATATGCACAGAAATTGTCCACTTGCGAATAGGAATGAGGATCAAGTCCCTAGCACCCAAAAATATGAAACTGTGCTTCAGGAATCAGAGATCATTCCTAAAATTTGTGCAGTGTTAGAATACCACCAGGAAGGTCATAACTCAAGTATTGTGGAAGCTGAGGGTGAGATTGTTGAATAGACTATTTCTATTTTGATTGACCCTGGATCAACTCACAGCTATATCACCCATGGAATTGTTGAGATGTGCACTTTGAAGAAGTCAAAGCATAGAATAGCATGGTTAGTACAGCTAGCCACTGGAACTAAGAAGAAGATCACTGAGGTGGTAAGGAAATGTCCATTGTCCATGGATGTAATAGTCACCTGTGTAGATCTGAATGTTATGCCACTTGGATCCTATGATGTCCTAATTGGAATGGATTGGTTGGAAGCACATAGAGAAAATATAGATTGTTACAACAAGGCTTTTTAGTGCTTGGATGAAGAAGAAAACCTAAGGGTTATGAAAGGAATTCCAAAAGTGATCTCTGGAAGTAAGTCTTCATCAATGCAGCTGAAGAAGTTCTATGGGAAAGGTTGTAAAGTGTATGCAACTCATGTTTTGGAGGAAATAGAGTATGATAATCCTAGATTGGAGGACTTTCATGTGTTGCAGGAATTCGAGAATGTTCTTCCTGATGAAATTCCAAGGCTTCCTCCAAAGAGTGACATTGATTTTACAATTGAACTTGTGCCAGGTAAAGCACCAGTGTCCAAGACACCCTACAGGGTGAGTACACTATAATTGATAGAGCTGAAGAAGCAACTGCAAGATTTGTTGGAAAAGAGGTATGTCAGGAAAAGTGGGTCTCCCTGGGGAGCACCATTCCTAATTGTGAAAAAGAAAGATGATACACTATGGTTGTGTATTGATCATAGACAATTGAGCAAAGTCACTGAGGGGAACAAACATCCTTTGCCTAAAAAAGGATGACCTCTTTGGTCAAGTGAGATAATCAAAGGTATTTTCCAAGATTGATTTGGGGTCTGGTGGCCATCAGGTAAGAGTTAAGGATGAAGATGTTTGTAAGACAACCTTCAGAGAAAGGTATGGTTCTTATGAGTTGTAGTGGTCCCATTTGGGTTCACAAATGCACCAGCTACATTCATGTGCCTCATGAATAATGTTTTCAGTAAGTATTTTGATAAGTTTGTTCTTGTTTTCCTTGATGGCATTCGTATTTATTCTGAGAATGAGGAAGAACATGTCAAACATTTAAGGGCAACTTTGAAATTGCTCGGGAAGCCTAAGTTGTATGCAATTTTGAGAAAATGTGACTTCTATGAAGATATAATTCATTAATTGGGTCACATTATCTCAGATAAAGGAATATCTGTGGACCCTCAGTAGATTGAGGCCATGATGAGTTGGCCTGCTCCAAGAAAGTTAGCAGATGTAATATCTTTTGTGAGACTTGTAGGGTATTACAAGAAGTTCACTGAAGGATATTCCGCAGGTAAAGTGGAGTCTACGGATAGGCTAAGGAATCTTTCATGTGAACTTAATGAGGGAATGGACCTTGTGTGTATGAGCATACATATGAGGACTTCCTAAAGACTTAGGTAGAATGACCTAAGTAGAGAAGTATGGTTGTGCCCAATGAAAGCTAGGGCAGGGAGCTTCCATGTGCCATGAGAAGGATTTCATGACTGAGAACAAGTTTTAAAACTTCAGATTGCAAGTTTTTATGTTGATTAAGGGATATTGCGATCTCCTGTGATGGTTTTGAATCATGCTAACCATGGATACGCTTGTATTGCATTGCTGATGTTTGAGGTTTCCTGTTGCCAACTGTGACTGTTTGGCTGATTTAAAATTGTTTCAAGATGACATGTTGTATGTGGATGTCCAGGCTTTGGGTAGCATGCGTCAATAAAGGATGACTACTCCCACTTGCAAAAGCCAAACAATATGAGGATGATCTCATGGTTGCAAGAATCCAATTTTCTACAGGAAGCAAAATTGTGAATTCATATTTTTTATTTTTGACTATCAATGTTATTGATAGCTTGATATTTGGAAAATCATGTATGCATGAAATAGTTTTGAAAATCTATGATGAAAATTTTATTATGACATCTCATGTAAACTGCATACTTGTATGTAACATAGGTGATATGGTGCAAGTACATACTTGGAGTACATAGCTTCTCGAAAGGATGTGTTTGGGATAGATAACTCCTCGGAAGGATGTGTTTGGGATACATAACTCCTCGGAAAGATGTATAGGGTGTACATAGATTCTAGGAGGGATATCTTCGGAATAGGTTTGAAAACCTATGATTACAATTATTTTTATGATGACATCTCATATAAACTGCATGCTTGTATGTAACACAGGTGAGAGGATGAAAATATGTACTAGATGTACATGGCTCCTTAGAAGGATGTACGAGGTGTACATAGCTTCTCAAAGGGATGTGTTTGGAATAGGTTTGGGAACCTATGATTGAAATTTTATAATGACATCTGATGTAAACCGCATGTCTATATGCAACATAGGCGAGACAATGAAAACATGTACATGGATTACATGGCTCCTTTGAAAGGATGTACTTTGGTACATAGCTTCTTCCCCCCTATTATCTAGGCACCGATATGCATCACTGGGGACGCACAGGGTGTAAGACATTCGGTTAGAAATCTCTCCACACACATTCATGCCATAAGGGGACTGTCACAAGAGTGGGGGATCTGTGAAGAGAATAACCCCTAGGTATTATGATGTCTGGAAAGTCAGCTCTTGAGCATTGGTAAGCACTTGGAGGAGGTGTTGAGCCCTTAAGCTAGAGCTATTATTGAGCACCTAGAGAGGTGTTGGGATTTGAAGCAAGGTTGATCGGATCTTGGATGAGATTTTCTATACATATAAGTATTGGATTACTTGGAAAATCCTGGTTGATTTTCTATAATTACGCATGTACATAATTATTCAGATAAGATTTTGAAAATCTTGTTAAGAACCAAATCCTGCGAAAATAAATATGACATGTGAATTAATATGTTATGGCTCCTGGAAAGGAAGTGCCTGAGCACTGGTAAGCACTTGGAAGAGGTGCTAGGACCGTAAACAAGACCTTCCATTGAGCACCCAAAGAGGTAATAGGATCTGAAGCGAGGTTGAGTAGATCTCAGTTGAGAGATGTTATTCAAATAAGTATTTGGTTTACTTATCAAACGTTTCTTGTTATTGATTTTCTTTAAATATACATGAGAATATGATGCAACCATGGTTTTGAATATCTTGTTATAGATTGAATCCTATAGGAATGAATTTGACATATGAATTAAATTCATTGTGGTGTTTGAAAAGGAAGCACTTGAGCTTGGTAAGCACCGAGAGGAGGTGGAGGCTCTTGAACATAAATACTATTGAAGCACCCAAAGAGGTGTTGGGATTAAGAGCGGAGCTATCAGACCTCGGTCGAGAGGTATTTTCAGGTGATCCAAGGCTTGCAGAAATTTGGGCTACCCTTTAATGCACACCCAAGTGTGGGGTGGGGCAGGGTTTTGAGCGTCATGGTCATATAAAGCCAAGTCGGATACCTGTGGAACCAAAATAAGATACTTATGTAGGTGAGTATTTGGCTCACTTGGAAACTTTTGGTTGATTTTATATCAATATACATGTGCATGTGGTTCATCTATGATTTTGGAAAATCTTGTGAATACTGACATAGAAATTGACTCATTGCTTGGGGCTTGAGAATAGGTATTGTTGGTTTCCAAAGACACTGGAAATGTTCCAAGCTAAGGAGAAGGATTTTACAAGACCAGGAAAAGATCCTGTGGCATGTGCCAATGCATGCAAGCAAGGACTTGGAAGAGTTGTAGATCATGCCATTGGAAAGATAAAGGTGCAGAGGAAGAACTACAGTCCTGAAGAGGCTACATGGAAGCTGGAGGATGCCATACAACTGAGACATCCATTTTTGGTTCAATTTTGCAAAGCACTAAGGGCGGTGCCAGTGTAGAAATTGTTAAATTTTTCTAAAGCATTAAGGACATTGCTATTGAAGGCGGAGGGGAATTTAACACCCCAGTTTCGACCCTATGATATTAAATTGCATACGATGTAAATATTGTATTAATCATGGTGTCGAGCTAAAGGAAAATGTCCCACCATGGATTTAGTATTTTATGTATGGACGATTAAAATCAATGCCGATGGTTTATGTGCTAGCTAGGAATGATATGTTTGAGACATCACATAAAATGAAAATTAATAAAAATACCATAACTAGCTATGCGCGACAACGTTAAAGAGATGGGGGCATGATTTCACAAGGAACAGGGAAGGGGAGTTAGCCAAACTCCTGAGCCAATAAGGTGAGACCAGGATGGGAAACCCATGAACCTTCAGCCACTTATTTGTCCTTTGATGATTCAATTCTTTTAGGGGTTGGTTGAGGTAGTTCATGCTTTGGGTAGAGCAAGACATGATAGCCTGATTGCTTGTCTGAGCAATCCTGAAAGTCTGTAGAATGGTGATCCACGTTCTTGATTTTGAAGCAAGTAATAGTGGGGATGCGTGGCGAGTCATTCATTGTTCAAGGCTATGCTTTTCATTCTGTTCATTCACTGTGATGTGTATTCTCATCATCGTGGTTCATCCAAACCTACAAGAAGAACTGTGTCTTTTCTCTGTGTTATTTGTTCCGAACAATTTACCCTTATCCAATAGTCGTGAACCTCATGAGCTGAGAGATTTGTTGTTTTCTGTGCGATTGGGTGGTGGAGATCACTTGATTTTATGAAAGAGTTCTCCTTCGAGCTCTCCCCAGTGTCGTCGAGCATTGGTTCATCATTCTGAATGGTGGCCTGATTTACCTAATTCGTGGAAGGTGTTTCTGCAGTGGTCTCCTCTATTACAGAGTGAGTGGAGCCTGTTAACAGTGTTTTACCTTGTGTTTGTTGTGATGTGCACCCTGGTTTGGGTATGATTTGTATGCAAGAATTAGCGGTGGAATAGAAGAGGAATGGGCTTGTTAACCTAGTGCAAAGAGGAACCTCATGAAAATATAAGAGTGGCCGGTAAATCCCCACTGCATGGCCCTGAAGAGCACTGGAAGGGAAGGCATAGCCTGAGAGGGACTATGGGGCATTGAAGGGGATGCTTCCTTGTGTTGGGGTGTAGTTATTGGGGATACTAGGCCAAATAGATCTTTTGTAGGTGTCCCTAGCTCTTGAATGAACCACTAGCTTAGCCTTTCTACCTTTCGATTGCCTTAGCATCCTGTTCACCGAAGGGAGATTGGCTTGGATGGTAGCTTGTTAACCCAATTGGATCTCGGCTTGGCTATGTCTTGTTGTGCACTTGGCCTTGTGTGTAATCCTTGGCTAGACAATTTGTAAAACCAGCTGTGTTGGATTGGCTGAGTTTTTTTTCGTATCCTTGGCTATGTGTGAGTCTGCTAGTGTTCCCTTATTCCTTGTGGGCATCATGCCCAACTCGGGGGTGGCAGTGTTGTTGAGAGATTGATGAGCACACTAGCCTATGGTTGGGTGGAACGTTGCAACAACATAGTTGGTTGAGTGAAAAAATTATTTCAAATATAAGTATCTCTGTGTTAATCTCTGCATTTGCATTTGCTTGATGAAATATGATGAACATGTTTAATGTGTTGAATGGACTAATTGCATCTGCTGTATAATTACAATTGTATGCATTTGTGTATTTTTTCTTTCAATTCATTTTTAAATTACGTTATGGGGCTTAAATTTCCCAGATTGGTGATGGCCTCAATGACCAAATCTATCTAAGACTTCTGCTAACAGGTTGAA
Organism: Pseudotsuga menziesii; assembly: GCA_001517045.1. Lineage (NCBI taxonomy): Eukaryota > Viridiplantae > Streptophyta > Pinopsida > Pinales > Pinaceae > Pseudotsuga > Pseudotsuga menziesii. Next base: position 476,320 of record LPNX010804506.1, read on the forward strand.
TTTCCTAACATAAGTCTTATTTCCGCAACTTGTGGGATGCAGGAACGTCCTTCTGCGAATTCTTTTCCCCATAGATATCCTTCCGCAACTCTCCTTTCCGCAACTTGTGGGATGCGATATGCGGCTTCACAATATCTATTTCCACAACAGATTATATCCACAATGGTCTATTCCGCATGTGGGATGCGAGATCACAATTTCCATATTTCCTCAATTCCACAAACTCAATCTTTCCACACCGTTGATTCTTATGGGTTGATTCGAAGCCATTGATATGTTTCTAGATGTAGAACAGATTGTGAACTTCGATTTCCGTCGCGATCTTTCTCTGCCATTCGATCTCCTCTGAGATCTTTTTTTTCGTAGATTGTCGAATTGATCATTGAGAGGATCAATTTCTCTGCTATTGGGAAGTTAGAGAATTTATACACATACTTGAATAGAGTGAAATTCGAGCTGGATTCTCCTGCATCAATTAGGTGGTACTATGGTCACGCTCTCTATCTAGTGGACGGAGGGGATGTGACAATCACTCATTGATGCACTACCCGAGTTGGGAAAGATTAAATTATCATGTTAAAATACCATTAATACCTTGATATCTCTCACTGATCATATTATATGTTTATTTTCTTAGAAGTACCTTTGACATGAATGTATGTTGTTCATGGCCATGCTTGTTTAATACTTATCATGGGTATACCGACCTCAAGAAGTTGTCATATATTTGGGGAATTTTTTTATTTCTCTTGCAAGTTCCTTCCAACTCCTATGTCCATGGTTCTCCTCCTTTTCCCTTCATCGCCAATTATCGATTATGTGAGATAATGTATTTCTGACTTCACCTTTGCTTCGAACCTCACACATTAGGGGTCATATGTTAACATAAAATTTAACAACCTTAAAGGTAAAGGCCAAAAGCATGTACTAGATTTGCACACAACATGAAAACTGAAATGGAACACGAAAGAGCATGGAAAATTTTAAGGATCCATGCTTATTTAAAAGTATAGAAACGTTGGCAAATGTTACCAATTCTTAAAATGTCAACTATAAAATATTTGGCGATATTTTTCTACAAATATTTCATATGGTAAGGATTTTATATAGTTTATATAAAATATAGCGATTTTTAGAGGGAAAAAATTTTACCCCGTAAAAATTTGGCCGAAATAAGGATTCAAAAATGCAAAGCGCTAAAGCTCATCCCTAAAATTTGCATTGCTAAAGAGAGAAAAAAGCTCATACTCCAACTTCCACATTCCTATAAGAAAGATGCAAGTGGTTATTGAGAAAGCCTCACAAGGAGTAGCTAAAGTGATTGCAGTTGCCAATGATCAGCTAGGAATCAAATACCACAAACTTCAAGTGGCTGAAAATACATGAAATGTGTCATTTAAGAGAAAAAAGATCAATTTATCATGAAGTTATTGAAAACTATGGAAAACATAGTGTAAGGGAAAGAATAAAAGGAATAAATTGGGATTTCCATCGCACATTTTTTAATACTTTCAAGTAACACGTTTCTATTAATGCATTTCTCATTTTTTGTGGGGCGGGGTCCATCACAAGTATGCACTGTGGGTACTTATTGGATGCAGAAAGTGTGGGTAATAGTTGGATGTAGAATTGAATTCCGCATCCAATGAGTGCTTCCGCTCGAAATTTGAGTAAAACCACGAGGAGATAAATTCAAAATAGGAAAACAAAAAGTATTTTTTTATGACAAATATGTCAAGTCGGTCATTATGGTTGACTCGTTTTCTTCAAATTCTACTCGTTCTTGAAATCCAATGCATCAATGACTTGTTTTCTTATAACATCCATTTTAGACCCCAAGTTTTCTCTAATGCTTATACAAAAATGAGCTGCTAACATTGACCTTGACAGTATGATTAAAATGGATAAAAGCAACAAGCTTGATCCACTAACCAAGTCATTGCATTATTTATATTCCACCCTTTCAATCATTAACAATTGGCGTGTACTATGTCCTCTTCATATCTCCCATATCTCCAAAGTTGATCCCCATGCTCTTCTATTTCTCTTGTTCCTAGTTATCCATCTCCTACAATGTTTACTCAAAAACAAAAAAAAACAATATAAACTAAATAAAAAAGATATTGGGTTGTCAAGTTTTTTTTAGAAAAGCTTGTCACTTGAATTACTCATAAAAAATCTAGACCATAACAATTTTGAGTCCTTCTCATGACCACGATGACAACCACAAGAAATTTATATGCTCTAACTATAGGAGTTAAGAGTTAATACTTTTGTTTAATTATTTTTAGACATCTTAATCTTTTGTGGCATACTCTTTTGACCATTATGTATTTTTACCATTAAACTAAAAGTGCAATATAGGCTTGGATTAATTCTAGGCTTAGACTAGTGATCTAAATTTGGACTAGTGATTTGAGACCATCCATGAGTACTAGAAATATAAAAAATATACATAGTGAGAATGATATCTCGGTTATACATTTAATATAACATGTTGAAAGTTAAAAAATGAGACATTAACGTGATAGAGGGTACTTTGGATTCTAGGTAAGAGACGATCACATTGTAATTTGACTTTTAAACCATTCAAAGTGCTATTGTAACTAACTCGACCAAGAAATGATTTGACCATTTGTTGGCAGCTATCCATCCCACGTCGATATCTTGGATTCGAGCTGTACTTGGTCAGGCATTTCTAGGTGCTTTATAAATTAACAATTGTGAGAATTGTCTATTCACACATATGCCATTGCAGTTTCCTTGTTTAGATTGAATCTATACATTGAAGGAGCTCCAGAGGAGAAGGCGTTTACTAGTGGAAAATTTATCCTGCATAGCCTACCTGCCACCATTCGCACAGTATGAATTCCAAAAAGCATTGGCCCAGTATGTTCATGAAACCGAAGTCGTCAACATCGCCTGAAACTTCCAATTCTTCAGCGATGAGATCGCTATATCCACGAGGTGAGCAATACCTGTGTCCCGCAAGTGCAAACTAATGCTATATAATGCTTGTTCAGATGTTGTGTAGATATAATGCTATATAATGCTATTAGCACTTATATATAAACACCTATAGCAGTTATATATAAATACCTAGATATAATACCAGTTAGATACCTAGATATAATACCAGTTATATATAAATACCTAGATATAATACGAGGTAGATATAATGCTATATAGATGCTGTATAGAATTTGTGTAGATATAATGCTATATAATGGTATTAGTAGTTATATATAAATACCTAGATATAATCCTGTCTCACTCATGTTTACATGTGCAAAAACAACGCTTCTCTGTGTTCATATTGATAGTGATAAATAGATACACAGTACAGCGATATGAACAAGTAATTGTATTATGTCAACTAAAATCGACAAGTTAAGTGAGGATTGAGATTTGATATGATTTCGGAACTTAATTGGTAATATCATTACATATATTCGAATATGAGTAGATTTAATAAAAATATTTTCCATACAGAAGGTGCATTATCACATAATTATGTACCGGAGAAGGAGAGGGAGAGGACCGTGCCTGTTGCAAAGACAAGATGGCATCCAAAACCAGATCAGATCCAGATCCTGGAAGCTATATTCAACTCTGGCATGGTGAACCCTCCCAGAGAAGAAATAAAAAGAATCAGAGGTCAGCTAGAAGAATTCGGGCACGTTGAGGATGTCAATGTGTTCTACTGGTTCCAGAACAGAAAGGCCAGAGTCAAGCGAAAGCGACAACTTCAAAATGCAGAAGAGTCTGAATCTCGCGCCGCCAAATGTGCAAGGCCCCTATCTTCATCTTCATTGACATCAACAACATCAACGTCAACATCAACATCAGTTCAGTCTCAACCTGTCACCATTGTGAATCAAGCCCCCTCTTCTTCTGCTGGGCCGGTAATTTCTTCATTTGCCAGGCACCATTGCAATCAGCAGGTGAACCAAAAGATGAGTACTACTCAGTACAGTAACATTCAACCAATAGGAGCAGGAGGAGCAACAGAAAGCAGAGGAATTTTGAATGAAGGTACATAAGCAATATGTCTTTAGCTTCATATAAAGTGGGTCTCTTGTCGATTACTAATATTAATCTTGGTTTGCAGGAGGCGTGCGGGAGGACTCGATCAATATCGATAACTCTGTAATAACTGTGATCGTCAATGACATTCCAATGCAAGTTCCCAAGGAGCCGATAAATTTGGGGGCTTTCTTCGGGGATGATGCACTTTTGCTCGATTCTTCTGGTCACTTGGTGCAAGTGAATGAGTGGGGATTCACCATGGAAGGCTTGGTGCATGGAGCTACATATTTTTTGGTACTCTATTTACATATACCTATTCCTGCAGTTTATATATATAGAATCAGCATGAGTTCAATTAATTCTTACGACATTAAATGTAGAACCATATTGTTCAATTCTCGGTGGCTTTGCAGTGTCTGAGTTTTCCATTCTACTTTCTTTTTCAGATCTGAAGCCTATTTTATCAATGGTGGATCTGCTTGCTTTGTTCAACTTCTAATTGAACAGCGCTGCCCATAGTTCCGCAGCCAAATTCCATATTGCCATCAGCTTCTATAACTTGAGATGTGTTATATTGGGGTTAAATATTTTGTTTATCTATTGATTGATTGGCATTTTATATTCCATATAAGCCAACAGGAGGTGTGTTGCAGTGTACAACAGTTTTTTAAATTTGTTTGTTTCAAATGAATTCTTCAACAACATGGAGTTGGGTGGGTCGTGTCAAGCCTGACCAATTGATTTCTATGGACTTGAACAGTTAGTTTCTATTTAATGGTTATAAAGTATAGACCTTATATTTTAGTTAAATGTAAATACCTGTATCTCGTTAAAAGTTCCTTGATTCCTTGAACTTTGAAGTGATTGGTTGAAATACCAAAAATTGAGTACAGTTGTAATATTGAGTAAAATCTAAATCATTTTGTTCTTCATTTTAATTTTATAAAAAAATTATTTTCAATTATTTTTAATATATATATTTTAAATTTGAATATATATATGTTATGATAAGTTGACCCTTTAAGACATCCAAAATTCTTCTCATTTTTGTGAAAAAATAAGATTTTAAGTTTATTTATTTTATATGAAAAATTTAAATGTCAAAGTTAATATGAGTTTATATGTATTTTTTTTCTTTGATTCAACATGAATATAAAGAAAAATGCTTTTTACCTTGTGAAAAAAATCACTATGAATTTGATTTTAGTTGGCTTTTTAAATCAAAATGACATGTGCAACTTTAAACTAAATTTTAGATTGTAGATATACATATACATATACTCTTTTTAAAAGGTAATTGTAAAACATAATTATACTTTAATTACAAAATAGTTAACTAATGTGCATATTTAGTACAAAATAATTATGTATATTTAATACAAAATAATTATAGATATTTAATTAATTATTATTTAATACATGCATCATTCATATGTGTGTGGGGGGGTAAGTTTTTCTGGATTAAAAAAATAATGTTGCATTAAAAATATATGCATTTCTTTTGAGGGATTTCAAAGTATTGAAAATTACAACATGTTTCTATCTTAATGACATTTTTTGTGAAAATATGTAAAAGAAAAAAACAATTTTGGGGTAACAACATATTGTAGAGAACTATATCTTGGATTTTATATATGGAGAATAAGACAATGCAAGTTAAACCATAGAAGAAATCATTGTACATCTTGACCTAGTTCCTTAAGGGAAATAAAACTATATCAAAAGATTATAAGAGCATATAAGAGTGAACTTTCTTTATGGCTCTCTATGAATATAAAAATTTAACATTATTGCATCAATCACATATTATGTCGAGTGAGATGTCTATAACTTGGATCTACATGAGATTCATACAAAGAAGAGCTAAAATAAATTGTTGATCAAGATCAATAAGTTATTTGAGGATACTAATTGTTCACCTTATTTCTCAAACCATGTAGATATGTATGATTGGTTGGATATTAAAACATATTTCATAATCACTAGATTTAATAATAACACAAAATTCTATTACCCTCTGCATAAATTTCTTAAAAATAATATCATGAAGGAATCAAATATTTTGGATATCTTAGATAAAATCCAAATAGGATGTTAAGATTTCATATGCTAGACTAGATATCATTAGTTTTCATTTCAAATTCACAGCAGTGGCATATCCAAAATCACTAATAGAAACACAATCTCAAGATAGACACAATATTTATCCCAGGAAACCCTCATGGGGAAGAAAACCCAACAAAACTTCCTTTGTATAAGATGTATAAGATATAACCCCAAACAATTATTCTCCTCGTTGTTATGTCTCTCTCTCTCTCCTATGTGCTAAACAAGTGAGTGTTTCTATGTTCAAATGAGACGCAAAACACTTCTATTTATACACATTGAGCCAACTGGCTTTTACCCTAAACAAGTCGTGCCCACTAAACTATCTGGGTCAACTTCACCTAGAAAGACTCAAAATAATATTTTATATTATTCATTAGGGTAGTAATGACCTGACTTACAATGGAGGATTTACCTCATATTCTATGATGACCAGTTACAATAGTAACACCCTGAAAGAGGAATAATAACATCTCCCTTGGGTTACATTAGTAAAATACATTTAGAATCATTATCCTTTGAAGTTACAATATTTCAACACTCCCCCTTAACAAGAAGGTTATTCTACCGACAAAGTCATCATAGAATATAGGAGAATATAGAGAAAATATCTTCAGCAGTGTTGAGGTAATACATCTATACGCCATAGAAAGTTTTCACAATCAGTAACTAGAACAATTACTCTTCAATGTCTTCATCTTCTGCATCACACGATCATTTGATCCTTTTGTAGCAATGCTTCAACCTTTAAATCCTTTGTAGCAGCACTTCGATCTTCTGATCCTTTGCAGCAATACTTCAAACTTCTTCATTGGTGCATCCATGGAGCTAGATTACACTTTTTGGCAAGGTGCTTTCGGCAAAAAAAAAAAATGTACCTCGATCGAGCAATTTTTAAACCCTCGATAAAGGTCTTAACACCTAGATCAAGGGTTTAACAAACGATTGATCGAGGTTTTATTAAACCCTCGATCGAGATTCTGCTAAAACCCCGATCAAGGGTTTAGCAGAAGCTCGATCGATGGTTTTTAGACCCTCGATTGAGCTACTGTTAAAAACTCGGTCGAGGGATTTGAATACCTCTAGCGAGGTACATACCTCGATCGAGGGCCTGGAAAACATAGAATTATCCCTCTTATAGGAAAATCAATATTTCTCTGTGCGTTCCATGGGTGTAAACCCTCTTATTCATGGCACATAGTTAAGTGGAGTTCATACCGATAGATTCATCACCAAATCCTCTATCCATTGAGGTATCATGCATGCGTTTTGGAATTCATATGGGATGGTGCAAGGTAATGATGGTCACTTATGACGCGTTCGTTGTAATGGAATTTTGGAAAAACATAAATTTGAACGACAAAAAGCAATATTAGAGGTACCTACACAACTTTTTGGAATATGGCGTAAGAATATGAAATGTGGACAATCAGATTACCTTCCAGAATATATAACTTTTATTTATGGAAACTAAGTATAAATCCCAAAAAATGAGGTTCTTCTAAGGTTGGTATGTTATTTTTTTCCCCAAAAATAATGAATATTTTTGCGTTGGTCCACTCGTTTGGTATGAAAATGGTGGAATTTTGTGAAAAAAGTTATATAGAGTTGTAGATAATAGGTGTGTAGATAGTGCAACGTTATTTTTCCATATTTATTTATGTTATAATTTTTTTTTCAAATGAAGGAAGTCACTAATGCCCTAAAATGACAAGGTCAAGCATTGGTCCACCACATCTTGGTCTTAACATAGTCAATGAATGATATATTTTTTTTAGGATGCAGGTCTTTGTGTCTTCTTGTGCGGGTTCTTTTCTGTTTTCTAAAAAGGTGAGCCAATCAAAAGTTATAGCCGAATCAAATACCCTAACTTTTGTGTTAGATTGACGTTAGTCCATTTAAAATTAAAGAAAAAATAGAAAAAGATAATAGATTTAAATAAAAATTACATATTCAAAATCTACAGACAGAGTTACACAAATGTGTGAATTTTCATTAGCAGTGAACAAGTGTGTCATATGGAAAATCATGCACGAAATAGGAAAAGTGGTACAAAACAAGTTTTATGTCATAAGACAGTCCAAACCACTTGATTTGGAAACCCGAACCTAAAACCAAATCCACCACGTGGGTTGGAAAAAAGGTGCCTGCCAAAATTATAAATTTAAATCACGCGTGCGTGTCATTTAAAACACAACACACACACACTAGAACCGTGATCGTGCTACTTTGTGCGCATGCATGCGCACATTTGTTAAGTAAACACTTTGTTTTGATTTTATTTTCAAGCATTTGCAATGGAATGATGATGAGGAGGAGGAGGATGATGACAATGATGATGACTATGATGATGATGAGGATGATGAGAATGATGATGATGACTATGATGATGATGATGAGGATCATGATGATGATAATGATGATGATGATGATGAGGATGAGGATAAGGATCACGATGACTATGACTATGATGATGATGATTATGATGACAATGGTTATGATGATGATGATGATTACGATGATGAGGATGATGATGTTGATGACGACGATGATGATGATGATGAGGATGATAATGACTATTATGATGAACAATGTTGGTGATGATGATGAGGATGATGATCACGATGACTATTACTATGATGACAGTGATTATGATGATGATGATAATGATTGCGATGATGAGGATGATGATGTTGATGATGAGGATGATGAGGATGATGATGACTATGATGATGACTATAATGATGAACATTGATGGTGATAATTATGATGAGGATGATGACGATGCTGACGCTCATGAGGAACAATGATGATGATGATGATGATAAGGATGATTTCAATGATGATGATGATGATGATGATGACTATGATGATGATGATGATGAGGACAAGGATGAGGATGACAATGACAATAATGATGAACAATGATGGTGATGATCATGATCATGATAATGAGGAGGAGGACGAGGATGATGATGAGGAGGAGGAGGAGGAGGAGGAGGAACAATGATGATGATGATGATAGGTTTAGTTGAAACTTTGCTTTGATTTTATTTTCAAGCATTTGCAATGGAATGATGATGATGAACAATGATGATGATGAGGAGGAGGAGGATGACAATGATGATGATGAGGATGATGATTATGATAATGATGATGATGATGATGATGATGATGAGGACGAGGATGAGGATGATGAGGATGATGATGATGATGATGATGATGATGATGAAAGTGATTATCATCATCATAATCATCATCATGATAATTATTATAATCATCATAATGATCATAATCACTTTCATTGTTATTATATAATAAAAGGAAAAAATTATAAAGAAGTATTCAAATCTGTAATAAAAGGAAAAGTAATATAAATAAGTACAAAATGATATATTAATATACAAAAAATTCCAATCATATACAGTAGTACTGAAAAATGGAACATTGTTCCCAATGTCTATACAATGACAACTTGTGTCATATACAAAATATGAAAACTCGTGCCCTATACAAAATATGGCAACTCGTGCCAAAAAGCCACATCATGGCTAGTGTACATAGGAGGGTCTCTCAATCCTCCTGCCCACCCTCGAAGCTCCCAGCTGCAACTCCAAAATCGATCTTCCTCTTCTTCGAGCTAGAGGAAGATCAGTTCTTCTGGCTGCTTTGATCACCTCCCCTTGGGATCTAAAATGACAACAATCAAATTTCAACTCCTACATGAAATTATACAAGTATAAAAAACAATTTAAAAATTAAAATTACATTTTCAAATTTTAAATAGCTCACATGAGATGAGACCATAAGTGGTGAGCGGGTTACCCTCCTCCATGATCCAAGTCTCTCGGCAATGCCACCCTGCAACATTTAAACAGTAAGATAACTCATACAATTTACTTCCTATGTTAATTTTTTGTTAATATTGCATGAGATTTTCATAAACTAATCAATCTCGCCGTGAACACAACAAGCTGGTCCTGGGGACTAGTAGGTGGAGCAATCAGCTAGTCCTCAGGGGTGGCAGGTGGAGTAGTGGGATGTACAACCTGATCTGATGCTAGGGTGGATGATGTAGTGGAGGATGTAGCCACATCGACTTTGGGTACAACACTAGGGGGCTTGGTGGGAGAGGGCGTGGATTGGAGTGGGAAAAGTGGTGATGTACGATGATAAACGCCAACTTGATGTAGAATGGAATGAGACACCCTGGAAGAGGAAACGAGGGTGGTGGGGGAATATGGGGGAGGGGGATGAGGTCTAGGATGGGGTGGAGGGATGGGTGAATGTGGATGGATGTTGTAATGTGGTCAGAGGGGGGAGGGTGGAAACATGGGAAATTGCAAGGGAGGGCATGGATGGGTGGGGTGGCAGCAAGGGGGACTGGATGGAAGTGTGGTGGTCAGTGGGAGGGAAGGGATGGATGCAACGGGGTGGGGAGGGATGCATGGAAAGGGATATGCATTCCAGGAGCTACACCTGGCATATATGGTGGGAAAAAGGCAGTCGATGGAGAGATAGTGACACCGAAATGCCTATGTACTCAGACCTGCATACATATTCATTGTATTATATTATATGGCAACGATATGAACAATTAATTGTATTATATCAAGTGAACAAGTAATTGTATTATGTCAACTAAAATCGATAAGTTAAGTGAGGATTGCGATTTGATATGATTTCGAAACTTTATTGGTAATATCATTACATATATTCGAATATGAGTAGATTTAATAAAAATATTTTCCATACAGAAGGTGCATTATCACATTATTATGTACTGGAGAAGGAGAGGGAGAGGACCGTGCCTGTTGTAAAGACAAGATGGCATCCAAAACCAGATCAGATCCAGATCCTGGAAGCTATATTCAACTCTAGCACGGTGAACCCTCCCAGAGAAGAAATAAAACGAATCAGAGGTCAGCTAGAAGAATTCAGGCACATTGAGGATGTCAATGTGTTCTACTGGTTCTAGAATAGAAAGGCCAAATTCAAGCAAAAGCGACAACTTCAAAATGCAGAAGAGTCTGAATCTCGTGCCACCAAATGTGCAAGGCCCCTATCTTCATCTTCATCTTCATTGATATCAAAAACATCAACGTCAACATCAGTTCAGTCTCAACCTGTCACCATTGTGAATGAAGCCCCTCTTCTTCTGCTGGGTTGGTAATTTCTTCATTTGCCATGCACCATTGCAATTAGTAGGTGAACCAAAAGATGAGTACTACTTAGTATAGTAACATTTAACCAATAGGAGCAGGAGGAGCAACATAAAGCAGAGGAATTTTGAATGAAGGTACATAAGCAATATGTCTTTAGATTCATATAAAGTGGTTCTCTTGTTGATTACTAATATTAATCTTGGTTTGCAGGAGGCATGCGGGAGGACTTGATTAGCATCGATAACTCTGTAATAAATGTGATCGTAAATGACATTCCAATGCAAGCTCCCAAGCAACCGATAAACTTGGGGCTTTCTTTGGGGATGATGCACTTTTACTCGATTCTTCTGGCCACATGGTGCAAGTGAATGAGTGGGGATTTACCATGGAAGGCTTGGAGCATGGAGCTACATATTTTTTGGTACTCTATTTACATATACACATTCCTCCCGTTTATATATATATATAGAATCATCATGAGTTCAATTAATTCTTACGACATTAAATGTAGAAGCATATTGTTCGAATCTCGGTGGCTTTGTAGTGTCTAAGTTTTGCTTCTATTTTTTTTTTCAGATCTGAAGCCTATTTTATCAATGGTGAATTTGCTTCCTTTGTTCAACTTCTTATTGAATAGTGCTGCCCATGGTTTTGCAGCCAAATTCTATATTACCATTGTGTTGCAATGTACAACAGTTTATGTGGATCATTGTGGTTCCATTGATTAGACCATAGAGGTTGCTTTAAAATTTGAACATATAACAAGTAAAGTTGTAACTATGGCCCGCATGCTAAATGGGGTGTTTATGCAGCTTCTTGAAGGTAGTAATGGTGCTCCCTTTGTGCTTTACAAGGGACACAAGGGTTGTCAAGTTGAGTATCATGTTATGGTTATGGATACTTTGGGCCCTAGTTATTGGGATGCTTGGAACTCTGTTGTGCAAGCGATGTTTAAGAGGTGATGGTGGCATGCATTGCCATAGAATTTATATACATTATGGAGAAGATGCATGCTAAAGGTTATGTTTGAATGTATCTATATGTTAGACCAATAATCACATATGGCGTTCAAATGATAGGCTAGAAACTAGGAAATTTTACAATGCCAATGAAGCAGACGTATCACTTCAATGTGGTAGATTCCAAGCTCTCACAACATGTTAAAAAAATAAAATGAATATGTTATATTCATAAGTAGTATACTTATATATATTTGTGTAGTGTGGATAACTAGGCAAGCTGGAATATCTATTGTTTTAGTGAGTTTGTAAACTTGAACTCATTTCTCCATTAAGGGGAATGTTGGAGATAATGTCCAAATGATAGGCTGCATTATAGATATTGGGTTGTGACTATCTCATGAGGTCATGAGATAGGTTTGAGATTCATAAGTGTAGGATTTAAGAGCTTAGTTTGTTAAAGATTGTTTCACTATATTGTAATCATTCTTCTTTAAATAATTGAATTGGTGTTTACCATTCCTGTGCGCCTATGCTCTCTTCCCAGTGTGAGCAAGTTGTGCCCTGTTGCCTCTCCAATTCTAAATGAGAATGCAAAGCATTCTCGCCCAGGGTGAAATAAGTATCTCTTAAACTCATAGTTAATACATTTTGTATGTCAGTTGAAGATTATATTAAGAAATAAGAAATTATTGTTGAGATTGACAATAGTTTTTTAAGGGAAATAAATCCATCAACAATATTCGTAGAAATAAAAAAAAGTTGATTCATAAATGTAGAAATAAATAATGAGGAACTATTAATGCATCTATAAGAATAGATGAAGATGAAGAGGTTCACAACTCATAGAGTTCTAATAACAATGTACGGATAGTCATATTTGAACTTAATCAATAGCATACATATACATAATCAACAACACATATATTACAAATATTGAATAAGCTCAATAGAGATATTTATCTCAAATAAAAATTCATGTACACACTTCCCCATTAACCAATGAAAAAATACTCGTTGTGTTTACCATAGGCTTGACCAAAGCAATTTAACATCTCCTTAGTTGTTGATATCTATTTTAACTCTTTTTTTATTTTCTACTTATTAAAATTATATTGCAATAATAAGCATGTCAGTGGTCGAGAGACATATATCAATACAAACAATACAAACAATACAACCATCTCATGTCTCACAATAGAGAGACATATATCAATACAAACAATACAACAAAATCTCCAATTAGTGTCAGGTTTAATGTCTTTTTTAGTGTAGCTTGCACGGGTGTGGTTTATTGGTGATTTGCTTGATATGAAGTCATATGTTGTAAAGGATGTCCTCAGTTCAAATCACACTAGGGTTTACCTGTGTCCCATGATTATGGGATATTGTGGGGAACCTATGGGTATAGTGGTAGCAGGAATGGATCCCTAGACCCTGTGTCACTCAAGGACCAACCCAGTCCCCAGTTGCTGGTTCCCTTAGTATTAAAAAAAATGTCCTTTTTAGTGTAATGTTTTTCCTGATTTGGTGATCCAAGTAGGTTATAAACCTAGATCATTGTGGAGAACTTTTAAAGATCCTAAAATTGTGTCCCTTTCATCATCCAAAATACTATCCTTTTTAGCATCCCAAATAACATCTCATTTATTGTCCCTTTTAGTGTCCAAAATAATGCTAGGTTCATTATCCCTTTTAATCTTCCAAATAGAACTTGGTTTTAATAGTGTCCCATTTAGAAACTATAAAAATCCCATTTAGCATCCTCTTTATCCAATTTTCCAAGTTAAACCAAGAATTGTGTCAAGTATTGACTAAATTAGTTCCTAAAAGAGTTGAATCATCTTCTTTGCTTCGAACACGTAATTTGGAACACATGCTCAAATAGATTTTGGGGGTTTATATTTTGGAAAGGAAGTCATTGATAAGTTTTTATTGTTTATAGTACAAGTAAAAACAAAAAGGAGGTACAACACAAGTTACCGGGTGGGTAAAACATTTGCTGGTAGAAGTTGCTTGTATTGAGCAGTGGCACTTTCGTTGCAAGGTATGTGCAAGTCTCCTTCTTCCTTTCTTGACAGAGAAGAATGAGGGATATTTTGAATACTCCACCTTTAATGGTATAGAAAGTTTGAATTTTGATGGATGTCGTGCAACTACTAGATGAATATAGGATGACATTAGATGATATCACCTGTTCCATTTGATACACGAAGTTTACTGAGTGGTACACATGGATACCAACTCTCATTTACCTTTCATACTTGTATGACTGTAGGAAGACAATGCATTTTGGTAAACCCAAGTGGTAACGACTTGTGCTCAAAGTGTTTTTTCGAACTTCTCTTTGGGAATTGTTACTAGTTGAAAGTTTTTGCATGTCTTAGATATTACCGGACAACCATTTGTCAAGGAGGTCTTAACTTTCTCACATATTTTCAATGCACTATTATCTAGGACTATCAATCTATTGTGCCCTATTTTGATATGCTCACTTGTTCTCTAGACCCTTTTATGCTCGGGTGCTTGATTTGAACGTTTGATCCCTTGAGCCCTTTTGTTTTAGTTCTAAGTCTCTATTTTTTCCCCTCATTATTTGACCCTTTGTTTTTACACTAGTCCCCTTAGTCCTTTTGAGCACTTTTGTGAATATTTCAACATATATTAATATCTTATGGGATTAGGACAAATGTATGCTTTTCCTTTTTGTGAATTTATCCCATCCCTTTTATTTAAAATTTTTCATTTTGAATAACCTTCATGCTCGGGAAAATTTGTGTGCTAACTGATTTAAAAAGAATGCAAACTAATGATGAAAGTATATGCCATTAGAGAGGCACTAGGAAAAACAAATAATTGAAGATCATGGTTGAACTGTAGGTGTGAAAATAATGTAATGGTCTCTATACAATATGAAAATATGGTGTGCAAATCATTGATGAATTGAATCAAGATGAATCCAGTTTGAGATAAAATAAAATGGTTTTCATAATAAGGTAATCTTATATACATTGTATCAATATAAATAATTGTATTGAGGAGTTTTGAGAAGAGTGGTATGCCTTCCTTTTTTTAAATAATCTAAAAATAGTAAGTGTGAATGTCCTCAAATTTTCCATCTATTTCGGGGTGATAAGCACTGCTGATCTATAATTTAGTCCCATTTTTCTTCAAGAAAGTCCTCCAAAAATGACCCAAGAACTGAGTGTCTCTATAAGAGATAATCATTTTTGGAGCACGATTCAATCTAACAATCTTTGAAAAAAACAATTCTTCCACCCTTGATGCATCACTAGTTTGCTTCCAAGCAATGAAATGAGTCATTTTATATTTAACCTATTAACAACCACAAAAATAGAGTCATTATCTTACTGCTTGCTTGGGATTCCAAACACGAAGTCCATGCTCAGATGTGTCCATGGGTATGTGGGAACTAGTAATGGCATCTACAACCATGTATTATGTTAGTGTCCTTTTAGCCATTTGACAAATCATACACCACGCCACATACCTAGTTATATCTTTTCCATCTTCAACCACTAAATACTTATCTTCAATTAAGGCTAACATCTTATCCTTTCCAAAATTTACTTCCAAGACACTATTGTGTTACATTATTATTAGAAAATATTTGGCTTAGTGGTTTAGTTTTACACATCAAAATATTTATTGGTGTACTCTTTTGACGATTATATATTTTTATGATTGGACTAACAGCCTCAACTTAAAAAAGTAGATTTTTAAAATTAAAAAATTGGCAAACATTTTTAGGGGAAAAAAGTAGATTTAGTGGAAAAGAGTTATATGGCTCGGATGGTTGAGTGAGATTCTTAGACTTCTTAGTCATGAGCATATTAGTTGAGCATGAGAGAAAATGGCCCAGGGTAAGACATAAAGGATAGAGCCTAGCTCTGGTGCTTGATAGAGCCTAGGATTTGGATCTATGTTGGTATTATGTCAATTAAGTTTTTATTTGATTTGAGAACATAATTGGTAATATCATTACATATATCCTAATATATTTATAGAATGGATTTAATAAAATTATTTTTATGCCGAAGGTGTATATATGTTAGACTTTTGGGGTGGACTACCATTTATGCGTTTTCATCTACGAAAGAGAGTGAGACAAGTGTACTGATTGATTCTATGGGCATCGTCCAAGATTAAACAAGAATGAGACAAGTATACTGTCTAGATTGATTCTATGGCTGTCGTTTAAAATTAAAAATTAATAATTAAAAAAAAATAGCTTAATTAACATGTGATAAGTATAGTTAGTGGTAGTTGTAAAAATTAAAATTAATCTTCAACTATTTGATTATTAGATACAACTACGAGCTTAAATCCATCGATTATTAGATACAACTATTACCTTAACTCCAATTATTCTAGAACTATTAGCTTTAACTTCAACTCTAATCACAATTATATTGGATAACTATTAGCTTAACTATTAGATACACTATTAGTTTAACTCCAATGATTCTACAACTATTAGCTTAACTTCAACTCTAATCACATAAGGCTTAATCCAACTGCATTTGGCATCTAGGAGTCTAGCTGACGCGACTAATGTAAGAGTCGAACTCCTAATAAAATAGTTGGAACTCCTAATAAAGTCCTCCAAACTCCTAATAAACTCCACCATCTCATAGTTGGACATGTATCTAATATACCACTCATATTACATGTTTATATTTTCCATATAGATATAATTAACAATTTCAAAAAAATTAAAAATAGGTTAGTTGAAATCTGATAAGTATAGTTCGTGATAGTTCGAAAATGCAAACTTCAGCTTCAACTATTGGATTATTAGATACAACTATTCAATTATTAGCTTAAATACATTGATGATAAAACTATTAGCTTAACTTCAACTCCAATCATGACTTTTAATTGAATTGCAATTGTAAATATATGAACTTTTAAATTAACTATTAGATACAACTATTAACTTAACAAACGTAAAAACAAAAAGGAATCTATTGGTAAGTTTTTATTGTTTGTAGTAAAAGTAAAAGCAAAAAAGAGGTATAACAAAAGTTACCTAGTGGGTAAAACATTTATAGGTAGATAGTTGCTTATACTGAGTAGTGGGACAGAGCAGAATGAGGAATATTTTGAATATCCACTTTAATGGTATAGAAAATTTGAATTTTGATGGATGTTGTGCAACTACTAGATGAATTTAGGATGACATCCGATGATTTCACATGTTCCCATTTGCTACATGTTCTTTATTAAGTGGTACACATGGATTCCAACTATCATTTCTCTTTCATACATGGAAGCTCCATCATGCTCGTATGATTGTAGGAAGACAACATATTTTTGTAAAGCCAAGCGGTAACAACTTGGGCTCAAAGTGTATTTTCCAACTTCTCTTGGGGAATTGTTACCAGTTGAAAGTTTCTGCATGTCTTAGCTATAAGAGGAAAACCATTTGTCAGGGAGTTCTTAACTTTCTCACATATTTTCAATGCACTATTATCTCAGTCTATCGATCTATTGTTCCCTATTTTGATATGCTCACTTGTGCTCTAGTCCCTTCTATACTCAATTGCTCGGTCTAAACATTTGATCCCTTGACCCCTTTTGTTTTAGTTCTAAGTCTCTATTTTTTTTCCCTTCGTATTTGACCCTTTGTTCGTACGGTAGTCCCCTTTCCTTTCAAGCACTTTTGTGGATCTTTCAACATATTTTTAAGCTCTTATGGGCTTAGGAAAAATGTATGCTTTGCCTTTTTGTGAATTTATACCTATCCTTTTGTTTAAAATTTTTCATTTTGAATAACCTTCACACTCGGGAAAATTTGAATGCTAATTGATTTAAAAAGGATTCAAACTACTAATGAATTCTATGAACTAGAGAGGCACAAGGAAAAACAAATAATTGAAGATCAAGGTTCAATTGCAAGTGTGAAAATAGTGTAATGGTCTCTATACAATATGAAAATATGATGTGCAAATCGTTGATGACTTGAATCAAGATAAATCCATATTGAGATAAAATAAAATGGTTTTCATAACAAGCTAATCTTGATATACATTGTATCAATATATATAATTGTATCAAGGAGTTTTGAGAAGAGTGGTATGCCTTCCTCTATTTAAATAATGTTCTAAAAATAGTAAGTGTTAAATGAATTTGTCAGAAGAGACTCGATGTATTGAGTGAATGTGTAAAGAACCATGTGAGATAAACACTAGATATCATGTGCTAAGAATGAAAAACTTCGTGGACAAAAGTGCTAAACTAAGTGTAAAGTACAAGAATACCAGAGAAGTCATTTTGTGTGGAACAAGTACTATGTATGGATGAAAATGTTGGATATTATGAGAAAATAGAGGATACAAAAATAAATTACAGATAGGATTATTTTATGCAAGTGAGCAAACTGTGCAAGAAAGAGGAACAAAGAAACCACTATGTGTTGGAGTGTTATATTAAATTATTTTTCAGCGTGGCTAGGTTGAGCAAGTCAAAATATTGGTGTCCTAAGATTCTTAACAGGTTGGTTCCTAGAAGGTTGATGCTTGAAAATTTCGAGTAGGAACTTAGAATGAGGAGTGGTGTCCTCACCATATTAACAGGTTTGTTCCTATCAAATGGAGCAACGTAAGTGGGTTCTTGCAAAGAGGATATGTATACTCACTAGCTCAACATGTTGGTTCTGATCAAATTGATGCTTGAAAACTTATAAGTGGGTGTTTACTTAGGTACTGGTGTCCCTAATAGATTGAAGCATGTAAATAATGTAAGTTTTGGTTAATATAGGGAAAACAGTGTGTGGTTTTCTCCCTTATTGGGTTTTCATGAAAAACATCTATATATTGTGTTTTGATGTTGATCTCTATCGATATGATTAATTATGTGAGGCTTATTTAAAGTTGAAAAAGTAAAAATTGATAAAAATACGTCCAATATTGATTCACCACACCTCTCATTATTGGTGTATGTTCCAATAATTAGTATCAAAGCATGATATTTCAAATAGTTTGAACACTAGAAGGAAGATCTGTGTGAACACACCTAGATGGACAAGGATGTTTCTCTAGGATTGGTGCATCATTATTTGATGGGACAAATTATGTAGCATGGAACGCGAGAATGAAGGAATATCTTATGGAAATGGGATCTGATATTTGGGACTCAATTCTGTCTGGTTACTCCACTCCAAAAGAGCTTTGGGAGAAGTTAAAAATATCTACATAATTGAAGAAGTTATTGAAACAAACAAGGAATTGTATGTAAAAGAAAGGGGAACAATTGAATTCAGAGGTAAATTACCATTTTTTCTTAGTTGTGATTAAATAGTACATTTTTTTCCCACTACCCATATGCATAAAATGATGATAGTGATTATGATAACAATGAGAAAGGTCTCTTCTTGGACAAAGCTCATTTGTTTGATGGATCAAATTGTGAAGTATGGAGCATAGAAATGAAGACAAATTTGATGACCCTTTGGTTAGGTCAGATATCTAGGATTCAGTCATGGTAGGCTATATAGTTCCATCCACTCCTCTAATAGATGCAACTGGAAGGAATTTATATGAAATCAATGCAAAAGAAGTGAATGTAATTACATGTGTCCTATCGTATTTTGAGATTCAAAACGTAATTATGTGTACACCAAGTAAAGATATTTCAAGCAAGCTATATAGTATATATGGAAGAAATGATATAGAGTCTATTTATTAATAATAAGAAGAAACTAATGGAGAAGTGAATCTTGTAGCATACCTCGCATGTGCCCTAGATGAGATCAAAGATATTAAGAAGAATAAATAATTCATATAAGAGAATATAAATGAATCTAAATAAAATCATAGAAGCATTGAACGAGTGCCCAAACTTGAATTTTGGGTAAAGTGATAAAGAGACATGCCAAAAATATGATAAGAAAAAGTAGTTTTAATTTTTCCTCTCCAAATTTCACAACTCTAATTTTATTATTTTAAGGATTATTTTGTTATTTTCCTTGGGAGGCCCATTTTGGACCTCAATAGTTTCATAATGTAATCAATTTAGCATTATTTTGCATTGGTGCCATGTGGCCTCCATGCACTTAACACTCCTAATTTTACTTTATTAACTTAAAAATGCATTACTTCTTAATGCTGTTTAATCACCCCTCTTTACTTTAATTTAATAAATATCTAATTTATTAGTATACTCATAAAATCTAATTATGTTCGTAATTAATATTTGGGGTGTTAAATATTCCTCCCCTTCAGGAAAATTCACCCCAAAGTTATACTCCCCTCAAACAAGGTTTAATTTAAACCAAGAATGCAAAACCTAAATTACTATATCACAACACAATACAAGACTTTCTTAATTGTTTTAGTAGATATTTAACACTATTATGAATAGAACAAGTCGTGTGTGTGGCTATCACACAAAAATTTCCTTCATGCACTAAAAAATTTAGAAAAACTAATTATAACATGGTATTAATTAATTTCATTGGATATAACTTGAAAATGATTCATGCTAGTTATTCCCCAATCTCATCACACACTACATGCTTCAATCATTTCATAAAAAAAACAAGTTGAAGTTCAAATAAAGTAGACAAATTGATCAGATAGAAAGACATAAAACAAAACACTCAAAAACTCCCTCATACCTTACTCAAACTCTCCTTGAGTATCACACCATCTAATCAACCTCCATAACCCTCGTCACCATAACCCAAATGGTCTCTCTCACCATGGTGTATTCCCTTTACTATAACACGTTAGTGTATCATACAATATGAATTGGAACTCCTAACGGTTAGCCTCAATACTAATCATTCCTTACTTCCACTATTTATTGTGACCTCATTGGGCTTACCCATAATCTGGGTCTCATCTAGTATTGCAACAACTGCTGGTTAGCTAGACATCTGGTTACTAGTACATTTCCCTAGAGTACCCTAGGCATCTTGAAAGGTTTTTGATAACTTCCTCCCTATCCTCTTTAAGGAAACCTACCCGAGGCTTCATAAGTCCTTCTCCATATACCTCCCTCTATGGTTTATATACATCAATAAATGGACTTAATATGGAACTACAACTAGTATAGAATTACTTTTTATATTGTCTCCCAACCCATAAAGGTATATACTATCACCTTTCTCATTCATGGTTATGTTTCCCCATGAAATGATAAAAATATTGCAACTTTCTTGAGATATACTTTAACTTTCCACCAAGAACAATGATCAATACTCATCTTTGTAGATGAACAATATAATATAAATCCTTTCTCAACATATTCTTAGTAAATAATAACCCTTGATGCAATACTTTAAGCATTCAAAGAGTGAAACAAACATGTCACTAATACCTATAATGTATTAACAGTTATTACCAAAATTCATTCCCAATGCCAATATAAACAACATGGTATCATATTTCCATATATAATTAGTGACTTTACATAATGTTCAGACATCATATCATAACTATATTCAATATATTATGATGAACCAGTTAAGTATCATACCGATTCAAATATAATATCATTACATCATTTGTGTTCTATGTCTTTACAAACATGAAGTAACTAACATAAACTAGAATCATCTCATAACTGATGCAAATATATACAATAACATAAAGTATCAACATGTCATAATTGTGCATCACATGCCACTAATCAAGCTCCACCCATTCAGCAATAATTTACAACAATGCCGATGAAATCACCATTTATGGCCACTCTAAATCTAGCACATTTATCCCAAGTAATGAATGATCATGTTCATATGAACAAGTGGCCTGCAATACGACTAAACATTGATTTGATATATTGAAATTTCATGGAAGGCTAGGAGATGACACATATACACATGTGATGGCATTCCATCTATCATGTTTCTTCAACTCTTTGATAGATCATAGGTATAGGTTGCATTTATTTCAGTGGGCCCTGACAAGAAGACCTGTGAAATGGTACATTGCGCTACCTTGTAGTACATTCATAAATTATCCCTCTTTATCTATGGTATTTTTGGGACATTCTCAATTACCTATCCACTATGAAATGGGTATAATTATTTTTATTTTCGATGGAAATCTAGTTCTACTCATCTAATCATGTTCATGAGTGATAGAGGCATTAAAGGATTATCAAAGAAGATATATCATATGCATTCTTAGAATACTTGTTTGTAAAATATTTGTTTCATACTTTTTGAAAAGATGTGGCTATGCCATGAAACATTACTAAAAAACAACTCATTAAGAGTGCCCAACAAATGCATATGATTTATTCACAATCATGCACACTTTATGATTTAATACTCCTTGTTACACAACCTATTTAAAATCAAGATAGGCCACCCAAAGGACCTCATGATGATGACATGATCAACTCCGTAAATTTATTTGATCAGATTACACACAAAATTTGGCACGTGTCTGTTTAAGCTTCACAACCCACAGTTTTCTAGGAAAAGAAACAACCCGCTAATCTTTCGTAGACTTCTGAAATCCTTATAGTCAAAGATATAGACATAAATGAAAGAAGAATAAACAAAAGAAAAAGAAAAATTATAATACTAGGATAGGAGCTCCACCCAACCAAAACCCTCCAACAAAAGGCACACCATATAGTCGAAAGTTCAAGTTCCCTTGCAAAATTTGTGTAGGGTATCATTTGAGTCATCACTTCCATTTTATGGATGATGTCCATCGAATGATGGTTCAACATGGTGGGAACAACAACTTCCCATGTTGAAACAACCCTT
Organism: Pseudotsuga menziesii; assembly: GCA_001517045.1. NCBI lineage: Eukaryota > Viridiplantae > Streptophyta > Pinopsida > Pinales > Pinaceae > Pseudotsuga > Pseudotsuga menziesii. Next base: position 499,329 of record LPNX010804506.1, read on the forward strand.
CCCCCAACAACAACAATAAATGGTTGTTATAGCACCAATATCTCTCCCAAAAGGAATCCAAGAAATCCCCTGGCAAGAGTGAAATCCTCCTAATTATAATGTATTCATGTGTGATCGTGAGGTTAATATGCATATAATGAATTGTTCTTAATATGTCTCTCCTAGTATTTTAGATCCTTTGTTATCACATCCAAGTGGTTCTCTTACCAGTGTGAAACCAACCATTAAGATATTACCTCGTCCTCCCAAAGGTGTTTTACCTAGAACAACCTATAGTCCTAATGCAAGAAGTTTCTCTCAACTACAATATTGTTTAGGACCTAGCTCAAGCACCATGCACCATGACATCCTTGCAGGTATTACAGTGTTGAACCATGCAAAGAAAGGAATTACTTTCTATGATTGGAATTATTGATCTATCAAAAACAAATTTGATCACATTTGACTTGGATCAATCAACAGTTAATATCCATGTGGCATCTCACAAAAATGACAATTTTAGAACTATAGTTGATGTAGGTTTATTGACTTGTGTCATGTCATTTAAATGTTGAAAATAATGAAGATCATCCAGCTTAGTTCCATCCCATACTATTCTAAAGGAATTTGATGGACATTCATTCCCTCCTCATAGACTTATCGTAACCCAACTAATTGATTTGGCAGGTAAAATAGTTACAATAAAATTTAAGGTAGTGGACCTGCCCATATACTACAATTTTTTATTAGAATGTAGCTATATATATTCTATGATGGTATTAGTATCTTCATTTTTTTAAGTGATTCAATTCCCTCATCAATGGAGGGCATCACAATCAACTAGTTAGATTACTGCACACCCAAACTAGTGTCCAATCAAATGTTCTTTTCATCGAGGATTCACTAAAGGTGGTTCAAGTCATTGGGTAGAAATGTTTAAGGATGATTTCCTCATGGGAACACTTAAAGTTCAACAAACAATACCAATATCACAAGTTGGTCCATTATTTACCATAGCATAAGATTCTTACTTCCCACTATAAAATTTCCCCAAACCCATTCCATTGGACGACTCACCTTTATCGCAAGAGGTCTCTATGGAATACTTAATTTTGGAAAAAGATGATGAAATAATGCCCAATTATGTAGAATCTAGTGAATTGGGGTATAACTTACCCTTGTCTGCCACAAAAGTATCATAGTAGTCTTTTTAAATAGTTTCAGCAGCTTTCGGTCAAAGTCTTCCCTGGGAGGAGGAACATGATTGAGTTACTTCTTGCATATGGAGTATTAACTCTCCCATATCACATGACTTCTTGGAGAACATTTTATCATAATATGAACTCATGGTTGAAGTTATGAACATTTGGTTACACCCACCTAAGGGCATCATTTGTGGGGTTATTGGGAGAATATTTATTTAATTATACCCAAGTATAGGAGCATGTTTTTCATGCTCCTTCATATAATTAGGTAAATTTGGAAGATTGCATATAGGATTAGGTTATCCCTTTGTTTTGATGCATTTGTAAAATTTTCCACACAAATTTTCCCTAGGGTCAAACGTGTTCAAAGTTAATGCACCAACTCATCATATCTACATTTTCCACTATTTTGATACAATATCCTGCTAAACAAGGGACATTATAGTCAACATCCTATTCCCATTTTGGTCTCCATGTTGAGTTTTTATCATAGGCATGGGATCCCTATTAGTACCATAATGACTTCGAGCTTGAGATTGCATATTTCTCTCTCATACATTTTTGACCATTCCCTGATGGGCTCCCAATTTTTTGTCAATTTACATTAGCATGTGTTAAAAAACTTGTTTGAGCATATGTACCTACAACTTCACTACTTATTTCTTGTGTTTCATTTTTTCCTCTGCAGTAACTTTTTTCTACTTGGTGTCTCTAAAGCAATGCTCTTCTTAATTGACATGGATCCCTAGAGAAAACATATTTATGAGTGTACATAACTAGCTAACTCCTTGTTTGCAATTTTATCTTTTCTTAGGCCTAACCCATGTCTTTGGAATGTGAGCGCACACCCTTTAGACACTTATTTCCTCCATTGTAATATGAGATTCTTTATTCCTTTTCAAGCATATAAATGAAGACATAAAAACATTATAAAATACTAAAACAAAACTAAGGGGATCATTTAATTTATTTGTATTTCATCATCGAATGAAATGGAAACAATTAGTCTATGTCTCCCTTGAACATGACACATATTTTTAGTCAGTCATAACACCCTACTTATCTCCATTTTACAACTATATCAAACATTTGAAAATAACTCCATCAAGGGGTTATTATTCCTGTCAGTATGGATTTGTTGTCAATGCACCTAATGTTCATGGATTTTACGAAGGTTGGTTACTTGAGCCTCATGCTTCCAAGTGTCACTCTACACCATATTATGTGTTCAAGGGAAGTCAAAACAATGCAAACTATTCCTAAAACAATTTTTGACCAATCATGTCATCCTTCCTTGTGTTAGTATACAGTGTTGGATCTTGTCGTCTATCCAAAGTTATATAAATATTTTATCTTTGTTTTTTGTTGGTCGATGTGGGATCCATTAAGTACCTCCCTCAAATAGATTATGTCTTATCAAAATCAAATCATTATCAAGGAAGTGAGTCTATGAAACTTGTAGTACCCTGGGTCTTGTAGTCATTAGTGGTAGGATTACTCAAAAATAATAATGGTTATACATAGAGACCCCTGATCATTTGAATCTACAAGGTTTAGACTTCAAAACATCTATTGGAACTTTCTAGATTGTATGCATTAACTTGTAGAACATAAACATTACTCGTGGCCCTCCTCACATCTGTTAACAATATACATCAATGATCAATATTCATCACATTATATAGACTTTTACTATCATTGGTTTGTATTGAATACCTTGGTACAAACAATCTTATCACTGTAACACCCTGGTTTTCACCCCATGGTATTAAATTGCATATGATGTAAATATTGTATTAAATAATGGTGTGGAGATAAAGGAAAATGCCCCACCATGGATTTATTATTTTATGTATCGATGATTAAAATCATTGCTGATGGTTTACGTGCTAGCTAGGAATGATATGTTTGAGACATCATGTAAAATGAAAATTAATAAAAAATACCACAACTAGCTATGTGCCGCAACGTTAAAGAGATGGGGGAATAATTTCACAAGGAATAGGGAAGGGGAGTTAACCAAACTCCTGAGCCAATAGGGTGAAACTAGATGTCGATGGGAAACCCATGAACCTTCAGCCAACTATTTTTCCTCTGTCATTAAATTCTTTCAAGGGTTGGTTGAGGTAGTTAATGCCTTGGGAAGAGCAGGGCATGGCATCCTAATTGCTTGTTTGAGCAATCTTGAAAGTCTACAGATTGGAGAACCGCAGTATTACTTCTAAAGCAAGTAATCATGGGGATGCGTGTCGAGACAGTCATTGTTCAAGGCTACGTTGTTCATTATGTTCATTCACTATATTGTGTATGCTCATCATCGTGGTTCATCCAAACCTGCAAGTAGAACTGTGTCTTTTCTCTGTGTTATTTGTTCCAAACCACTTACCCTTATCCAATAGTCTTGAACCTCACAAGCTGAGCGATTTGTTGTTTTGTTGAGCGATTGGGCAGTGGAGATCACTTGATTTTATGAAAGACTGCTCCTTCGAGCTCTCCCCAATGTCATCGAGCATATCTTCATCATTCTAAATGGTGGTATGATTTACCTAAGTCGTGGAAGGTGTTTCTGTAGTGGTCTCCTCTATTACAAAGTGATTGGATCTTGTTTAGTTTGTTTTGCCTTGTGGTTGTTGTGATGTGCACCTTGGTTTGGGTCTGATTTGTATGCAATACTTAGGGGTGGAAGAGAAGAGGAATGGGGTTGTTAACCTAGTGCATAGAAGAAACTCATGAAAATATAAGAGTGGTTGGTAAATTGCCATTGAACGAACTTGAAGAGCACTGGAAGGGATGGCATAGCCCGAGGTACTCTGGGGCAGAGAAGGGGATGCTTCCTTGTGTTGGGGTGTAGTTATTGTGGATACCAGGCTAGATAGATCTTGTGTAAGTGTCCCTAGATCTTGAATGAACCACTAACTTAGCCTTTCTACCTTTCCACTACCTTAGCAACCTATTAACCTAAGGGAGATTGGCTTGGATGGAAGCATGTTAACCCTTGGATCTTGGCTTGGCTGTGTCTTGTTGTGCACTTGACCTTGTGTGTAATCCTTGGTTGGACAGTATGTAAACCCAACTATGTTGGTTTGGATGAGTTTTTTGTTGTACCCTTGGCTATGTGAGATTCTTCTAGTGTTCCCTTATTCCTTGTGGGAATCATGCCCAGCTTGGGGGTGGTAGTGTTGCTGAGAAATTTATGAGCACACTGGCCTATGGTTGGATGGAATGTTGCAGCAACATAGCTGGTTGCGGGTCTGAATTTTTTCAAAGATAAGTATCTCTGTGTTAATCTCTGTATTTACATTTCCTTGATGAAATATGATGAAAATGTTTAATGTGTTGAATAGATGAATTGCTTCCACGGTATAATTGCAATTGTATGCATCTATGTATGTTTTCTTTCAATGCATTTTTAAATTACGTTATGGGGCTTAGATTTATTGTATTGGTGATGGCCTGAATGACCAAATCTATCCAAGCCTTCTGCTAACAGGTTGAATTTCCTGACAGAAATATTCTTTCCGCAACTTGTAGGATGTGGGATGCAGGAACATCCTTCTGTGAATTCTATTCCCCGTAGATCTCCTTCCGCAACTCTCCTTTCTGCAACTTGTGGGATGCGGGATGCAATATGTGGCTTCACAATCTTGATTTCTGCAACTGATTATATCTGCAATGGTCTATTCCTCATGCGGGATCACAATTTCCATATTTCCCCAATTCCACAAACACAATCTTTCCGCACCATTGATTCTTGCAGGTTGATTCTCAGCCATTGACCTATTTCCATATGTGGACTAGATTGTGACTGTCAATTTTCGTCATGATCTTTCTCTGCCATTTGATCTCCTCTAAGATATTTTTTTGTAGATCATTGAATTGATCATTGGAATGATCAATTTCTCTTCTATTGGGAAGTTAGATAATTTATTGACAGACTTGAATAGAGTGAACTTCGAGGTGGATGCTCCTGCATCACTTAGGTAGTACTATGGTCACGCTCTCTTTCTAGTGAACAGGGAGGGGACGTGATAATGTGGTATTAGAGCTCATGTTGCAACTTTGGTCCTTAAAGGGGCCATGAGAAATCCACCTCTGTGTTCAGATAAATTCAGTAGAGATTGCAGGGGCTCGAAAGATGAAAAATGGAAGCGCATGTGTGCACTAGATTATGCAAAAATGGAATATTTACAAAAAAAAACGAGGCGACTGCCCTTGACCCACCTTGCAGTGGTGCAGGGAAGCCACAAGGAGGAAATATCCCTTGATCCTTGTCATCCCCCTCAGACAGTCATTATCAAGTAGATAGGAAACTATAGCCAAAAGGAGTGCTAATTAGAAAAATTTCTAACCTTAGCCAAGCCGATGAAGGGAACATTGACCGTTCATTCCTGCAAGAAGTAATTGATAAGTAATTGTTTGAATTTATGATATTAACTAACGAATAATGTTGTTAACACATTCTATAGATTCATAGTGTAGATTGAAAAGTTGTTCTTTGTCCGACCAAGAGGGTCAAAGAAGGATCAATGCCAAGAAAATTAACAGCATGGATGATGCATGAAATTCCTACAGACACGGGAAAGATGCTACGGGGGAACAACCAAGAAATCCATAAGAGAGCAGAAAGCCACTCCAATGCTGGAAATGTGGGGAACCCCCTTTGCGCCAGAGTTGTCCGCATAGGGAAGGGTATGTAAGGATAGCTTACAATGTCTAAGCTCATGGAACTGAAGCTATTGGGAAGAGGCAATAAGAGAGTTCCCTAGATGTTGTAGCTACAGTAAGAAACCTGAGGGTAGAGTTGTAGGATTGCAAAGAATAAAATAAGAGGTTGGTCAAGGATTTGGTAGAGAAAAACTAGTTCACTACAACCATGCTAAATACTTTGGCATATCTCCAAAGGCAGATAAACTCTAGGCATCAGTTAACAGAGATGGAAGCGAGTAGGATGAATTCTCATGAGAAGAATGAGAAGCTTAACCCAAGGAAGGAAGGTTTTAAGCCTCATCATTTCCTGAAGAAGAAAATGCAGCCATCACAAGTTGTGATTAAGCCAACCAGAATGATGAGGGAAAAGATAAAGGAACCACTCAAATGTTGGGGATGTGAAGGAACTGATATGTGTAGGAATTGTCCACTTGCAAATAGGTATGAGGGTCAAAACCCTAGCACCCAAGAAGATGAAAATGTGGGTTAGGAATCAAGGAGAATTCCTACAATTTGTGCAGTGTTAGAAGACCACCATGAAGGTTATAACTCAACTATGGTGGAAGTTGAGGGTGAGATTATTGAATAGATAGTTTCTATTTTGATTTACCCTGGATCAACTCACAGCTATATCACCCATGGAATTGTTGAGATGTGCACTTTGAAGAAGTCAAAGCATAGAAGAGCATGGTTAGTCTGGCTAGCCACTGGAACTAAGAAGAAGATCACCGAGGTGGTAAGGAAATGCCCATTTTCCATGGATGGAATAGTCACCTATGCATATTTGAATGTTATGCCACTTGGATCCTATGATGTCCTAATTGGAATGGATTGGTTGGAAGCACATAGAGAAAATCTAGATTGTTACAACAAGAATTTTGAGTGCTTCCAGATGAAGAAGGAAACCTAAGGGTTGTGAAAGGATTTCCAAAAGTGATCTCTGGAAGGAAGTCTTCATCAATGCAGCTGAAGAAGTTCTATGGGAAAGGTTGTAGAGTGTATGCAACTTATGTTTTGGAGGAAACATAGTATGATACTCCTAGATTGGAGGACTTTCATGTGTTGTAGGAATTTGGGAATGTTCTTCGTGATGAAATTCCAGGGCTTCCTCCAAAGAGTGACATTGATTTTTCAATTGAAATTGTGCTAGGTAAAGCACCAGTGTCCAAGACACCCTACAGGGTGAGTACAGTAGAAATGATAGAGCTGAAGAAGCAACTACAAGATTTGTTGGAAAAGAGGTATGTCAAGAAAAGTCAGTCTCCTTAGGGAGCACCATTCCTAATTGTGAAAAAGAAATATGATACACTATGGTTGTGTATTGATCACAGACAGTTGAGAAAAGTCACTGAGGGGAACAAACATCCTTTGCCTAGAAATGGATGACTTCTTTCATCAAGTGAGAGGATCAAAGGTATTTTCCAAGACTGATTTGGGGTCTAGTGGCCATTAGGTAAGAGTCAAGGATGAAGATGTTCATAAGACAACCTTCAGAGAAAGGTATGGTTCTTATGAGTTGTAGTGGTACCATTTGGGTTCACAAATGCACCATCTACATTCATGTGCCTCATGAATAATGTTTTCAGTAAGTATTTTGATAAGTTTGTTCTTGTTTTCCTTGATGGAATTCGTATTTATTCCGAGAATGAGGAAGAACATGTGAAACATTTGAGGCTGACTTTGAAATTGCTCGGGAAGCCTAAGTTGTATGCAAGTTTGAGAAAATGTGACTTCTATGAAGATATAATTCATTAATTGGGTCACATTATCTTAGATAAAGGAATATCTGTGGACCCTGAGTAGATTGAGACCATGATGAGTTGGCCTACTCCAAGAAAGTTAACAGATGTAAGATCTTTTGTGAGACTTGTAGGGTATTACAGGAAGTTCACCGAAGGATATTTCATAGGTAAAGTGGAGTCTAGGGATAGGCTGAGGAATCCTTCATGTGAACTTGTAGTTCCATGAGGGAATGGCCCTTGTGTGTATGAGCATACATATGAGGATTTCCTGAAGACTCAAGTAGAATGACCTGAGTAGAGCAGTATGGTTGTGCCCAATGAAACCCAGGGCATGGAGCTGCCATGTGCCATGAGAAGGATCTCATGACTAAGAACAAGTTTTGAAACTTCATATTGCAAGTTTTTATGTTGACTAAGGGAGATTTCGATCTCCTATGATGGTTTTGAATCATGCTAACCATGGATACGCTTGTCTTGCATTGTTGATGTTTGAGGTTTCCTGTTTCTAACTACGATTGTTTTGTTGATTTAAAATTGTGTCAAGATGACATGTTGTATGTGGATGTCAAGGTTTTGGGTAGCATGCATAAGTAAGGGATGATTACTCCCACTTACAAAAGCCAAACAATATGAGGATGACCTCATGGTTGCAAAATCCCAATTTTCTACAGGAAGCAAAATTGTGAATTTAGATTTTTATTTTTGGCTATCAATGTTATTGATCGCTTGATATTTGGAAAATCATGTATGCATGAAATAGATTTGAAAAGCTATGATGAAAATTTTATTATGACATCTCATGTAAACTGCATACTTGTATGTAACATAGGTGAGATGGTGAAAGTACGCCCTTGGAGTACATAGCTTCTCGGAAGGATGTGTTTGGGATACATAACTCCTCGGAAGGATGCACTAGGTGTACATGGCTCATCGGAAGGATGACGAGGTGTACATAGATTCTAGGAGGGATATCTTTGGAATAAGTTTGAAAACCTATGATTACAATTATTTTTATGATGATATCTCATATAAACTGCATGCTTGTATGTAACGCGGGTGAGAGGATGAAAATATGTACTAGATGTACATGGCTCCTTAGAAGGATGTATGGGGTGTACATAGCTTCTCAAAGGGATGTGTTTGGAATAGGTTTGGGAACCTATGATTGAAATTTTATAATGACATCTGATGTAAAGTACATGTCTATATGTAAAGCAGGTGAGACGATGAAAACATGTACAGGGATTACATGGCTCCTTTGGAAGGATGTACTTGGGTACATAGCTTCTTCCCCCCTACGAGCTAGGCACCAGTATGCATCACTAGGGACACCCACGATGTAATACATTTGGTTAGAATTCTCTCCACACACATTCACGCCATAAGGGGACTTTCATGAGAGTGGGGGCTCGGTGAAGAGAATAATCCCCAGGTATTATGATGTATGGAAAGTAAGCTCCTGAGCATTGGTAAGTACTTGGAGGAGGTGCTGGGCCCTTAAGATAGAGCTGTTATTGAGCACCCAGAGAGGTGTTGGGCTTTGAAGCAGAGATGATCGGATCTCAGTTGAGAGATGCTATACAGATAAGTATTGGATTACTTGGAAAATCCTGGTTGATTTTCTGTAATTACACATGTACATAATGATTCAGCTAAGATTTTGAAAATCTTATTAAGAACCAAATCCTACAAAATGAGTCTGACATGTGAATTAATCTGTTATGGCTTCTGGAAAGGAAGCGCCTGAGAACCGGTAAGCACTTCGAAGAGGTGCTAGGCCCCTAAACTAGACCTTCCATTGAGCACCCAAGGAGGTGATAGGATCTGAAGCGAGGCTGACCAGATCTCAGTTGAGAGATGTTATACAAATAAGTATTTGGTTTACTTACAAAATTTTGTTGTTATTGATTTTCTTTAAATATACATGAGCATATGATGCAACCATGGTTTTTAAAATCTTGTTATAGATTGCATCCTATAGGAATGAATCTGACATATGAATTAAATTCATTTTGGTGTTCGAAAAGGAAGCACCTGAGCTTGGTAAGCACCTAGAGGAGGTGCAGGTTGTTGAACAAAACTGCTATTGAAGCACCCAAATAGGTGTTGGGATCAAGAATGGAGTTGTCAGACCTTGATCAAGAGGTATTTTCAGGTGATCTGAGGCTTGCAAAAATTTGGGCTACCCTTTAATGCACACCCAAGTGTGGGGTGGGGTAGGGTTTTGAGCATCATGGTCGTATAAAGCCATGTTGGATACCTATGGAACCAAAATAAGATATTTATGCAGATGATTATTTGGCTCACTTGGAAACTTTTGGTTATTTTATATAAATATACATGTGCATGTGGTTCATCTATGATTTTGGAAAATATTGTGAATACTGACATGGAAATTGACTCATTGCTTGGGGCTTGAGAATAGGTATTGTTGGTTTCCAAAGACACTGGAAATGTTCCAAGCTAAGGAGAAGGATTTTACAAGACCAAGAAAAGATCCTGTGGTGTGTGCCAATGCATACAAGAAAGGACTTGGAATAGTTCCATATCATGCCATTGGAAAGATAAAGGTGTAGAGGAAGCATTGCAGTCCTGAAGAGGCTACGTGGAAGCTAGAGGATGCCATATGATTGACAGTATCCATTTTTGGTTCAATTTTGCAGAGCACTGAGGGCGGTGCTAGGGTGGAATAGAAGAGGAATGGGATTGTTAACCTAGTGCAGAGAGGAACCTCATGAAAAGATAAGAGTGGCCGATAAATCCCCACTGCATGGCCTTGAAGTGTAGTGGAAGGGAAGGCATAGCCCAGGAGGGACTATGGAGTAGAGAAGGAGAAGTTTCCTTGTATTGGGGTGTAGCTATTGAGGATACCACGACAGATAGATCTTTTGTAGGTGTCCCTATCTCTTGAATGAACCACTAGCTTAGCGTTTCTACCTTTCCACTACATTAGCATTCTGTTAACCCAAGAGAGATTGGATTGGATGGTAGCTTGTTAACCCAATTGTATCTTGGCTTGGATGTGTCTTGTTGTGCACTTGTCCTTGTGTGTAATCCTTGGATAGATAGTCTGTAAACCCAACTGTGTTGGTTTGACAGAGTGTTTTGTCGTATCCTTGGCTATGTGTGAGTCTGCTAATGTTCCCTTATTCCTTGTGGGAATCATGCCCAGCTCAAGGGTGGCAATGTTGCTAAGAGATCGATGAGCACACTGGCCTATGGTTGGGTGGAACGTTGCAACAACATAGTTGGTTGCATGACCAAAATTCTTTCAAATATAAGTATCTCTGTGTTAATCTTTGCATTTGCATTTGCTTGATGAAATATGATGAACATGTTTAATGTGTTGAATGGATTAATTGCTTCTATTGTATAGTTACAATTATATGCATTTGTGTATGTTTTCTTTCAATTCATTTTTAAATTACGTTATGGGGCTTAGATTGCCCGGATTGGTGATGGCCTCAATGACGAAATCTATCCAAGACTTCTGCTAACAGGTTGAATTTCCTGACATAAATCTTCTTTCCGCATCTTGCGGGATGCGGGAACGTCCTTCTATGAATTCTATTCCCCGTAGATATCCTTCCGTAACTCTCCTTTCCGCAACTTGCAGGATGCGAGATGCGGATTCACAATCTTTATTTCCACAATGGATTATATCCACAATGGTCTATTCCGCATGTAGGATGCGGGATCGCAATTTCCATATTTCCCCGATTCGAAAAAATCAAGATTTCCACACCGTTGATTCTTACGGGTTGATTCTTAGTCGTTGATATGTTTCTAGATGCGGAATAGATCGTGACCTTCAATTTCCGTCGTGATTTTTCTCCGTTGTTCAATCTCCTCTGAGATCTTTTTTTTCGTAGATCGTTGAATTGATCACTGACAGGATCAATTTCTCTGCTATTGGGAAGTTAGATAATTTATACACAGAATTGAATAGAGTGAACTTTGAGCTAGATTCTCCTGCATCAATTAGGTGGTACTATGGTCACACTCTCTCTCTAGTGGATGGAGGGGACGTGACAATCACTCATTGATGCACTGCCCGAGTTACGCAAGATTAAACTGTCATGTTAAAATACCATTAATACCTTGATATCTCTCACTTATCATATTAGATGTTTATTTTCTTAGAAGTATCTTTGACATGAATGTCTGTTGTTCCTAGCCATGCTTGTTTAATACTTATCATGGGTATACCCACCTCAATAAGTTGTCATATATTTGGGGAATTTCTTTATTTCTCTTGCAAGTTCCTTCCAACTCCTATGTCCATGGTTCTCCTCCTTTTCCCTTCATTGTCAATTATCGATTTTTTTACATAATGTATTTTCGACTTCACCTTTGCTTCAAACCTCACACATTAGGGATCATATGTTAACATAACATTTAACAACCTTAAAGGTAAAGGCCAAAAACATGTACTAGATTTGCACACAACATGAAAACTAAAGTGGAACACTAAAGAGCATGGAAAAATATAAGGATCCATGCTTATTTAAAAGTATAGAAACGTTGGCAAATGTTACCAATTCTTAAAATGTCAACTATAAAATATTTGGCGATATTTTTCTACAAATATTTCAAATGGTAAGGATTTTATATACTTTATATAAAATCTAGGAACTTTTAGAGGGAAAAAAATTTACCCCATAAAAATTTGGGCGAAATAAGGATTCAAAAATACAAAGCGCTAAAGCTCATCCCTAAAATTTTCCTTGCTAAAGAGAGAAAAAAGCTCATACTGCGACTTCCACATTCCTATAAGAAAGATGCAAGTTGTTATTGAGAAAGCCCAACAAGGAGTAGCTAAAGTGATTGAAGTTTCCAATGATTAGCTAAGAAACAAATACCACAAACTTCAAGTGGTTGAAAATAGATGAAATGTGTCATTTCAGAGAAAAAAGATCAATTTATCATGAAGTTATTAAAAAATATGGAAAAAATAGTGTAAGGGAAAGAATAAAAGGAATAAATTGGGATTTCTATTCCACATTTTTTAATAATTTCAAGTAACACATTTGTATTAATGTATTTCTCATTTTTCATGGGGCGGGGTCCATAAAAAGTATGCTCTGTGGGTACTTATTGGATGCAGAAAGTGTGGGTACTCGTTGGATGCAGAATTGAATTCTGCATCCAACGAGTGCTTCCGCTCGAAATTTGAGTAAAACCACGTCGAGATAAATTGAAAATAGGAAAACAAAAAGTATTTTTTTTATGACAAATATGTCAAGTCAATCATTATGGTTGACTCATTTTCTTCAAATTCTACTCGTTCTTGAAATCTAATGCATCAATGACTTGTTTTCTTATAACATCCATTTTAGACCCCAAGTTTCCTCTAATGCTTATACAAAAATGAGCTGCTAACATTGACCTTGATAGGATGATTAAAATGGATAAAAACAACAAGCTTGATCCACTAACCAAGTCATTGCATTATTTATATTCCACCCTTTCAATCATTAACAATTGACGTGTACTATGTCCTCTTCATATCTCCCATATCTCCAAAGTTGATCCCCATGCTCTTCTATTTCTCTTGTTCCTAGCTGTCTGGATCTCGCACAATGCTTACTAAAAAAAAAACTAACATGAACTAACTAAAAAAAAGATATTTTGTCATTTTCCTTGAGTTTTTTTTAAGAAGCTTGTCACTTAGATTACTCATAAAAGATCTCGACCGTAACAATTTCCAGTCCTTCCCCAACAACCATGACCATGATGACAACCATAAGTAATTTAGATGCTCTAGCTATAAGAGTTAATACATTTTTATTAATTATGTTTAGACATCTTAATATTTTTTGAAAAAGGCCCCCAAAATAGTCAATTGGCTAAATTTCGCCCCTAGAGTTTTCATGGTTCTTGAAATTCAATGCATCAATGACTTTTATAACATCCATTCTAGACCCAAGTTTCCTCTAATGCTTATACACAAATGAGTTGTTAACATTAACCTTGACAAGATGATTAAAATGGATAAAAACAAGCTTGATCCACTAACCAAGTCAATGCATTATTTATATTCCACCCTTTCAATCATTAACAATTAACGTGTACTATGTCCTATTCATATCTCCCACATCTCCAAAGTTGATCCCCATACTCTTCTATTTCTCTTGTTCCTAGTTATCCAGCTCCCACAGCTCAAAAACAAACAAAAGCCAACATGAACTAACTAAAAATATATTAGGTTGTCATCTTCCTTTAGATTTTTTATGAAGAAACTTGTGCTTAAATTACTCATAAAAAAAACTCTACCATAACAATTTTGACTCCTTCCCAACGCCCATGACCATGATGACAACCACAAGTAATTTAGAAGATGACAACCACAAGTAATTTAGATGATATGATTACAAGTTAATACATATTTTTTTAAATTACTTTTAGACATCTTAATTTTTTTTGGGCTCTTTTGCCCATTATGTATTTTTACCATTAAACTAAAAGTGCAATATAGGCTTGGAGTAATTCTACGCTTAGACTAGTGATCTAAATTTGGACTAGCGATTTGAGAGCATCCATGAGTACTACAAATATAAAAACTATACATATGGAGAATGATATCTCGGTTATACATTTAATACAACATGTTAAAAGTTAAAAAGCGAGACATTAACGTGATAGAGGGTACTTTGGATTCCAGGTAAGAGACGACCCTATTGTAATTTGACTTTCAAACCATTCAAAGCGATATTCTAACTAACTCGACTATGAAATGATTTGACCATGAGCTTGCGGCTATACATCCCACGTCGATATCTTCGATTCGAGCTGTACTTGGTCATGGCATTTCTAGGTGCTCTATAAATTAACAATTGTGAGAATTGCTTATTCACAATAATGCCATTGCAGTTTCCTTGTTTAGATTGAATCTTTAAATTGAAGGAGCTCGAGAGGAGGAAGGGTTTATTGGAAAACCATTCGCACAGTATGAATTCCAAAAAGCATTGGCCCACTATGTTCATGAAATCGAAGTCCTCAACATCGCCTGAAACTTCAAATTCTGCAGCGATGAGATCGCTATATCCAGGAGGTGAGCAATACCTTTCTCCCGCAAGTGCAAACCAAATCAAGCAAGCTTGTTCAGATGTTGTGTAGATATAATGCAATTGTTATATATAAATACCTAGATATAATCCTGTCTCAGCCATGTTTACATGTGCAAAAACAACGCTTTCTCTGTGTTCATATTGATACTGATAGCGATATGAACAAGTAATTGTATTATGTCAACTAAAATCGACAAGTTAAGTGAGGATTGCGATTTGATATGATTTCGGAAGTTAATTGGTAATATCATTACATATAGTCGAATATGAGTAGATTTAATAAATATATTTTCCATACAGAAGGTGCATTATCACATAATTATGTACCGGAGAAGGAGAGGGAGAGGACCGTGGCTGTTGCAAAGACAAGATGGCATCCAAAACCAGATCAGATCCAGATCCTGGAAGCTATAGTCAACTCTGGAATGGTGAACCCTCCGAGAGAAGAAATAAAAAGAATCAGAGGTCAGCTAGAAGAATTCGGGCACGTTGAGGATGTCAATGTGTTCTACTGGTTCCAGAACAGAAAGGCCAGAGTCAAGCGAAAGCGACAACTTCAAAATGCAGAAGAGTCTGAATCTCGCGCCGCCAAATGTGCAAGGCCCCTATCTTCATCTTCATCTTCATCAACAACATCAACGTCAACATCAGTTCAGTCTCAACCTGTCACCATTGTGAATCAAGCCCCCTCTTCATCTGCTGGGCCGATAATTTCTTCATTTGCCGCGCACCATTGCAATCAGCAGGTGAACCAAAAGATGAGTACTACTCAGTACAGTAACATTCAACCAATAGGAGCAGGAGGAGCACCAGAAAGCAGAGGAATTTTGAATGAAGGTACATAAGCAATATGTCTTTAACTTCAAGCTGCCATCATATAAAGTGTTTCTCTTGTCGATTACTAATATTAATCTTGGTTTGCAGGAGGCGTGCGGGAGGACTCGTTCAATATCGATAACTCTGTAATAATTGTGATCGTCAATGACATTCCAATGCAAGTTCCCAAGGAGCCGATAAACTTGGGGACTTTCTTCGGGGATGATGCACTTTTGCTCGATTCTTCGGGCCACATGGTGCAAGTGAATGAATGGGGATTCACCATGGAAGGCTTGGAGCATGGAGCTACATATTTTTTGGTACTCTATTTACATATACCTATTCCTCGCGTTTATATATATATAGATCAGCATGAGTTCAATTAATTCTTACGACATTAAATGTAGAAGCACGTTGTTCGAATCTCGGTGGCTTTGCAGTGTCTGAGTTTTGCTTCTATTTTATTTTTCAGATCTGAAGCCTATTTTATCAATGGTGGATCTGCTTCCTTTGTTCATCTTCTTATTGACGAGTGCTTCCCAAAGTTCTGTAGCCAAATTCTATATTACCATTGTGTTGCAGTGTACAACAGTTTTTTAAATTTGTTATGCTTCTCTGGAATTCTTCAACATCATGGAGTTGGAGATTGGGTGGGTCGGGTCAAGCCTGACCAATTGATTTCTACGGACTTGAACAGTTAGTTTCTAATTAATGGTTATATGCGTTTTAAATAACCAATTCAATTGCATGAAGTTTAATCCTGTTATGCTTTTCTAAATGCAAATTCTTTGATTCCTTCTAAACGAGTGAACTTTGAAGTGATTGGTTGAAATACCATTACACTTGTATTATGGAGGATTTAATCTAAATCATTTTGTTCTTAATTTTATAAAGAATTTATTTTCAATGATTCTTAATATATTTTTCAATGAAAATTTGACTACTTTTATATATAATATATAATGTATAAAAATGTTATGATGATTTTTTTTTTCCTTAAATTAGAATGTAATTGTGTTTTAATGGCAATTTTGATGGTAGAAATAGACCCCAAAACTTTTTAGACATCCAAAATTCAAAAACTTGAAAGCTGTAACTTAATTTTTTCAAAATTCTAACTAAATTTTATTATTGTTCCAAAATAATCCACCAAATTATAAGCAAAAGCTTAAGGATATTAAAAAGTAAGTTGACCACATAATATCCATGCTTCTTATTACTGTAATTTCATAAATAAATAATAGTTTATTCTTATTTTTGTTAAAAAATAATATTTTAAGTTTATTTATATTTTATATGAAAAATTAAATGTCAAGGGTTTTTATGTATTTTTTTCTTTGATTCAATATGAATATAAAAAAAGGCTTTTTCCCTTGTGAAACAAATCAATATGAATTTGATTTTAGTAGCATCTTACAACAAAATGACATGTGCAAGGTTAAACTAAATTTTAGATTGTAGATATACATGTACATATACTCTTTTTAATAGACAATTGTAAAACCCAGAGCAAGCAAAGCTGGAAAGCATCCAAGCTACGAGTCCTGGAAAGCACATGGTCTGGAGTAAGCACTTGTAAACTCCTTGTTAGTACATTTTGTATGTTAGTTGAAAATTACATTAAGAAAGAAGAAATAATTTTAGATCTTGACCTAGTTCTTTAAGGGAAATAAAATCATATCAAAAGATTATAAGAGCATATAAGAGTGTACTTTCTTTATGGCTCTCTATGAATATAAAAAAATAAAATTATTGCATGCATCACATATTATGTAGAGTGAGATTTCTATGACTTATGAGATTCATACAAATAAGAGATAAATGGAATTGTTGATCAATATCAGTAAGTTATTTGAGGATACTAATTGTTCACCTTATTTCTCAAACTATGTAGATATGTATGATTGACTAAATATTAAAACATATTTCCTAATCAATAGATTTAATGATAACACAAACTTCTATTACCTTCTGTATAACTTTCTTAAAAATAATATCATGAAGGCATCAAGCATATTGGATATCTTGAATAAAAGCCACAAAGGATATCTCTCTTGGACCTTGGGCTTTCCATTATGTGTAGAAAGAAATAGATATTTGGGGGCATTGTCCCAAGATTTGATGGGAAAGTATCGATACAAAGATGTTAAAGTTGCTGGAACAACAATAATGAAGTGAAATAATGTGATACATAAAGATTCGTAGAATTGAAGAAGGGGATTGATGAATAGAAAATAAAATAATGAGGAATTTTTAATGTATATAAAACTCTTTGTGAAGAGGTTCACAACTCTTAGATTTCTATAACAATTTTAATTTTTGTTACATAGGTAAGGTCCATTTTATGGATATTCGTATTTGAACTTTGTCAATAAAATACATATATATAATAAATAACCTACATATTAGAAATATTAAATAAAATTGGTGACATGGGTCCCTCTTGTGCCCTGCTCGAGGATCTTATGAATGGTCTCAGATGGTCATTCATTTGCTCCACCTTAGGAGAGTTAACTCATGCGAAAATCCCACAACAATTTAATATCCACCGTCGATCTCATAAAGCTAAAACCGTCCAAATGATTTCGGCCACCAATTCTGGGGGTAACAGATGAACAAAACGAATTGATCTTTGTCGTTAATTTTATTGGGGTTTCTATGAACGAATAAACCTTAGCCATACGGGCTCTTCTGTAATTTCTCAATCTTCTACCTATCAAATTTTCAACTCGACTTCGCCTTATCAATGAGCATTTGACCTATGCAATCCTTAACTCGTATCATTCCCATTAATGAACTCAAAAAATGATTCACAGGTTCTCTTCTCTCACGCGTGCACAATGATTATAGAACCACTCCGCGAAGTCTGAAACACTTCAGTTTCCTCTTCACACAACCTCAACTCATCTTATGCAACTCTAAGATATAAATTCAACTCATTATAACATATTAAAATCTCAATTCTAGTTTAGGATTCACACAGATACCCATCACTCCGCAAGTTCTAAATTCACACAAAAATAACTGCACACATACATCACACAGATGATTTAGCATAATCTACCCTAGTCCTCTATTCGACTAAATGTCCATTTTTGGACTAGCTGGACCAAAATCTCTACAACTATGGAAGGTCGAACCTTCTTCTGCCATTAGGATTAAATTTTTATGAATAGAAAACTATTTCCATATCTCATAAAAACACCATACAATTCTGCAACTAACCTCCTATATCTATGCAAGTGTTTCTAAAAATAAACTCCTATCTTTTCCAAATTAACAAGTCATGAATTGACTAATACATTCCAACAGCTCAGTTCTCAAATCTCTCGAGTCATTTCTTTAAACAATTATCTTAGTTACTCTGACTCATCATGTTTATAAGTGCCTACACCCTAATCTACAAATTTTAACAATTTATAGAAATATTATACAAAGAAACCCCCACTTGGGAGATGGCCAAGGCCCTAAGGTCTGAATTACAATTTAAATAATTTCAGTGAACAACTTATCTTGCATCAAACTCCCGAGGTAGAAAAGATTATGACCTCTAAGTCATATGCATTCAGACTTCATTCCACCTCGATCCCAAACTTTGTGTTGTAATTCTCCTTTATCGTTAATGCCATCACAATTCATTGTTGGTCTTAACTCACCATGTTTTCATACTTTATTCTTCCATTACTTTTACCTGTAACTTCCTCTTTAGTCAAGAGTTCAAAAAATTGACCTCGTTCTTCTGTCTTTTGTACATTCTCTTGGAATTTTTCAGCATGAGCCTTCACAAATGCTCTATCTCTTTATCCATTTCATTCTCTAATTGATAAACATCACTCCATTGTGACTAGATCTGCTCTTGAGTAAAAACACTATAGTTTTCTACCCAATCTTCCTTCTCATGCTTCTTCTCATAACCATATGAGATATGGAAATGTCTTTCCCACTAACATCCTTCAAAAAGTATGATTTCTGCTTCCTTTCGAACTTCATCCTTTATCTCAACAATATTGTGTTGCTTGAGATCTCTCACCTTCTCTATTGTGTTGCATTAATGGGCCTCGGATATGTGGTAACAATGCAACAATAAACCAGTCTTTATGTTGTACATCTGACATCTAGAAAATGACTTTTGCCATCAAATTTTTAAACCATTGGTCAAAGTCCCATATGGAATCTACTAATTATTGTTTTATCTCCTTGATCTCAATGATGCACTGTGACTCAGATTTAGGTTTTCTGAACTCACAGATCATTACGAGTCGTATTTCCTCAAGGATCTTCTACGGCATTCCCGATGGTACTATGCAGAACTTCATAAACCAGTCTAGCACATGACCCCTTAGAGTCGTGATCATCTGCACTTTATTTAGGTCCACCTTATTAACTATGCCAACCATCCAAATAGCTTTGTAGAGGAACCAATGCTGCTCTAGATCCTATTCTCCATTCCCATTGAATGTCGGTAACCTAATATCATTAGAGGAAATTTCAACTCAAATGGGCCTTTTAACTCTAATTCAAATTCCGTGTCATCATGTGTTAGCCAATGAAATTGCTTTGAGTTTGAAATACCATAGAGGTCTTAGACACTTTTTTAATATAAATTTTGGGATAAGTATAATAATAAAAACTATTTTTTTGTTTGTATTTTCAACACATCTCCCTGTGTTTTTACTCAAATTTCGATTGGGAGAGCTCATTGGATCCATAATTGAATTCTGCATCCAATGAGTACCCACTCGGCATACTTTTGACAGACCCCTCTAACCCCAAAAACAAGAAATACTTGAAAAAATGTGATGATGACATCATCATCATGTTTTTTCAAGTATTTGTTGTTTTTGGGGTAGTAGGGACCATAAAAAGTATGCCAAGTGGGTACTCGTTGGATGCAAAATTTAATTCCACATCCAATGAGCTCTCTCGATCGAAATTTAATGACATGCATATAGACTTAACAAAAAAGTAGTTTTTTTCTTTTCTTCCTCCAAAATTAATAAATATTATTTTATTATTTTAACTATTATTGTATTAATTTTTTTAGGAGGCCCATTTTGAGTTGAAATTTACTCTAATGCATTATTGGCCATTGAGTTGGTGTCGGGGTTATCTAATGAATAATTTAACGGAGTTGTACCCTCCTACGTGCTAGTCATAGTACTAGCACTATCAGTATTAACAACTCTTTTAGGAGATGAGGCTCTAGACCTTACCTATGGAGATATGCTTGGTGTGATGTAGTGGCTCCCTAATCTTGGTGTCCCCAAAGACTCTTCAGATTCTTTTGCTTTATCTAAAATCAAGCTGTAGTTCTCCTCTTCATCGCAAGACCCTTCGCTGAACTGTGACTGAAGTTCGTGATCAGTTTCTTCGAACAAACTAGGAGTTCGTCGACCTCCCTTTGTCTTTCTTATTTTCCCTAATATAAATATCCTTCCACTTCTTAGGACTCCAGCTTCTAATTCAGGTTCTGTACTTCCTGGGAACATTTTAGCTCCCCATTTTCCATTTTCTTCATAGATCGCCCACGTCATATCCCCTCTCCTTGGATATGCGGCTCAACTACTCAATTGCAATATGCCATTCTCGTAAACTAGCATATTTATACATGTGATGATAGATAATAATTACCTTCTTCATGGTCCTTGGAAAAACTTTCTTTCATCCTCACTATATGAGTTTCTAGTCTCTACTGCAAACTCATTAATATACCCTTGCAAAATACTATTGACCCAAAAATCAACATGTGTAGAGATTGTGTTACTCACACTGGTTATCTTGTGAACCAACTGATCACTCCACTCAGCTGCTTCTCTTCTTTGGAAATTTGTTTGCCTAGTCGCCAATATTGACAATCATCCATGCAGCACAATAGGGAAATATCCAAAGAATATCTTGTGAATATCAGTGTAGATGTACCAGTATAACTAGTTTTCTTCTCTCAACTGTGATCTTGCACTCTCTTCTTGCACAAATGATAGCATCTTAGAATCCATCCAATCCTCTATTTCCTTCTCTGTCAGATTACACAACATTTCCCTCAACTCAAATGATTAACGGTCCTGAAAATGGAACCATTTATTGGCCTAATCTTCCTTCTTGTCTCGACCCGAGGTTTAACAACAACACAATACCAACAAAACATTAGAATACATCGGTTCAATGGAGCAAGATCAGTCGGAAACACCTGCAAGGTAGGTGTAGTCTCACCCGAGATATCTTAATGTGTAATTGTCAAAACCATGTTTCCGCAGTTGGTGAGGGATTATAGTCCCTTGGCATGCTGCCAAAGAGATCGACAGAGATGGGGGCATGGAGTCTTCTACTCTGTGACAGAGGTGCAAGTACGTGCCAAAACCGATGCATGACATAACCTTGTCCTTAACTACTTAACAACTGCTGCAACTATGCGGTGTAGCTGATTCCTTACTTATAATGAACAATCTGAGACTTATATTGTAACTTAGAAGATTAACCATGAAATCATGTACATAACATGTCGACAATGCTTTAAACATTCATTCATTCATTTACTGGTTCATAATGTTGCAACATACATTCATCAATAATTGTAACAATGAAAAGTACGCAAACATTCACATAAGCCTTCAATATTCAAATTTTAAAACTAAACATCCAACCATTCAACAAACATCAACACATGAAATAACGTGGAAACCCATATGGGAAAAACCACCATGGTGCTCTTCATCTAGGCATGATAAATATAAGTAGCACCTTGCAGTCTATGACTTACAGGATATTCTTAAGATATGTCTTTTTCTCAACTCTTGTTTTGGTTTATTGCTTCTATCTACTCCTACTGATCCACACACAGCCTAGATTGACTCTTCTACTTTACTATCTGTGCACTCAGCTACAGATTACTCCTACAAAATGGTCTGTGCACTTAGCTGTAGATCCGTGGCTCAACAACCTTCTACCTGTACTAGACTCCTCTTCTAAGTCAACAATGAACTAGCAACTTCCTCTATCTAACTCTCTGAACTACCGACTTGAATCTAACCCTTATACAGAACGAGTTCCTCCTATTTATAGTGTTTCCAATACCGCATAGGACCGACTGAGTACAACTCAGTTATTACAGACACAAGTAGCTACAAAATATCTTCTATTACATTATTGTCGGCCTGTACCTAACCGAAAAACTCCTGCATTGGACTAATCACAGCCTTAACTAGCTGCAGAAACATCTTTTAGTCTATATGTACTGGCGATAACTATCCACAAAACTGTCCTTTAGTCTTCCGCTGATTTGTCCTTCTGTAGTTTTCCTTGAATTGCACTGGTTCCTATTTAACTCTTCTAACTGCTTCTTCCACTGACTCGAATCTGTCTTTCCTTCTCGCAACAATCCTCATTGTAACTCCCTCTACTCCGTGATTACGCTTCTTCCTTGATCTTCTTTTCTTTCATTGCGCGTCCTCTTTTCCTCTTGCGCTTGCAATTGGATTCTTCCTTATGCACTTTTCTTGTCCCAACATGAATCTACAAGTTTTAGACTTTAAAACATCCATTGGAACTTGCTATATTGTACTCATTAACTTATAGACCATAAACATTATTGGTGGCCCTCCTCGCGTCTGTTAACAAAATACATTAATGACCAGTATTCAAATGGTGTCTTAGTATGCTCTACTATGGGTCATTCTTCACATTATATAGGATTTTACTATAATTGGTTTGTATGAAAGACCTTGGGGAAAATATTTGTATCATTCATTGATGCACTGCCAGAGTTGTGCAAGATTAAACTGTCATGTTAAAATACCATGAATACCTCGATATCTCTCACTTATCATGTTACATGTTTATTTTCTTAGAAGTACTTTTGACATGAATGTATGTTGTTCATGGCCATTCTTGTTTAATACTTATCATGGGTATACTTTCCTCAAGAATTTGTCATATATTTGGGGAATTTCCTTATTTCTCTTGCAGGTTCCTTCCAACTCCTACATCCATGGTTCTTCTCCTTTTCCCTTCATTCTCAATTATCGATTATGTCAAATAATTTATTTTCGACTTCACCTTTTCTTTGAACCTCACACATTAGGGGTCATATGTTAACATAATATTTAACAACCTTAAAGGAAAAGGCCAAAAGCATGTACTAGATTTGCACACAACATGAAAACTGAAATGGAACACTAAAGAGCATGGAAAATTTTAAGGATCGATGCTTATTTAAAAGTATAGAAATGTTGGTGAATCTTACCAATTCTTAAAATGGCAACTATAAAATATTTGGCGATAATTTTTTAGAAATATTTCAAATGATAAATATTTTATATAGTTTATATAATAATATCTCGATTTTTAGAGTGAAAAATTTTACCCCATCAAAATTGGGTGAAATAAGGATTCAAAAAATGCAAATTGGCAAATCCTTTTTTTGAAAAAAAACATGGAATAATATCCCATGTGCTAAATCTCGCCCCTAAAATTTTCCTCGCTAAAGAGAGAAAAAATCTCATAGTCTGACTTCCACATTCCTATAAGAAAGATGCAAGTCATTATTGACAAAGCCCGACAAGGGGTATCTAAAGTGATTGATGTTACCAATGATCAACTAAGAAACAAAAACCACAAACTTCAAGTAGTTGAAAATACATGGAATGTGTCATTTAAGAGAAAAAAGATCAATTTATCATGAAGTTATTAAAAACTATGGGAAAACAAAGTGTAAGGGAAAGAATAAAAGGAATCAATTGGGATTTCTATCCCACATTGTTTAACACTTTCAAGTAATACTTTTAAGTAACACGTTTCTCAGTTTCCTTCAATGTAACTCTTACATTGGTGGGTCAACTCTGCAAAACCATCGACTGTTCCTGTGTTGGTAGGGTTCCCATAACAACCTTTCCCATACAGACTAGTAGGAGCCAATGACGTGCAATTTTTCTGCTCTGTTTGGTTTTTTGCTCCTAGACCGAAAGTCATTAAGTGTCCCTGAATGCAATTTTCATGCGACTTTAAACTCAACATAAATTGGAAACCTTAGCTCATATCGAAGAACCGTGGAATCCTTTGGTCTCCTGGCATGCTATTAGCTCTAGGTGTACCTCTCCCTCATGTTTTCATGGCCCAATGAATTCATTGTGCATTGATTTCATAAACTAGGGTTTTTCTCAATTTTTTTCAATGCAACTCTTGCATCGATGGGTCAAATTTGCAAAACCCTCTACTGTGACTATGTTGGTAGGGTTCCCATACAGAGTTGCAGGAGCCAATGACATGCAATTTTGCTGCTACGTTTGGTTTTTCACTCCCAGACTGAAAGTCTCCAAGTGTCTTTGAATGACATTTTCAAGTGACTTTAAACTTGAAATAACTCAGAAACTTGAGGCTGGATCGACGAAACATTGACTTGGTTGGTCTCTTGGAATGCGATTACATCTAGGTGGACCTCTCCCTCATGTTTTTGTGGCCCATTGACTTCATTGTGCATTGATTTCATAAACTAGAGTTTTGCTCAGTTTCCTTCAATGCAACTCTTGCATTGGTGGTTCAAATCTACAAAACCATTGATCATTCCTGTGTTGGTAGGGTTTCCATATCAACCTTTCATATACAAACTTGTAGGAGCCAACGACATACAATTTTTCTTCTCTATTTTGTTTTTCTCTTTCAGACCGAAAGTCACCAACTATCTCTGAATGACATTTTCATACGACTTTCAACTTGGCATAACTCAAAAACCTCAGGTTATATTGACAAACCATATAATCCTTTGGTCTCCTTACATGTGATTACCTTCATATGGCATTCTCCCTCATTTTTTCATGGCCCGGTGACTTCATTGTGCATTGATTTTGTAAACCTGAGTTTTTCTCAGTTTCCTTCAATGGAACTCTTGCATTGGTGGGTCAAATATGCAAAACCATCGATCGTGCCTATGTTGGTAGGGTTCCCATATTGGCCTTACCCATACAGAATTGCAAGAGCCAACGACATGCAATTTTGCTGCTCTGTTTGGTTTTTTTCTCTTGGATCGAAAGTCACCAAGTGTCCTTGAACGACATTTTCATGTGACTTTCAAATCGACATAACTTAGAAACTTGAGGTCGTATCGACAAACCATCAACTCCCTTGGTCTCCAAGAATGCGATTACCTCTAGGTAGCCCTCTCTTGGCATGCGATTAATGTACATTTAATTGCATTGTTGGGTCAAACCTTGCATTGGTGGGTCAAATATGCAAAACCATTGACCGAGCCTATGTTGGCAAGGTTCCCATATCGGCCTTTCCCAGATAGAATTTGAGGAGCCAACATCATCCAATTTTGCTGTTCTATTTGGTTTTTCGCTACTGGACCAAAAGTTACCAAGTGTCCCTAAATGAAATTTTCATGCGACTTTCAACTTGACATAGCTTGAGAACCTGAGGTCATATCGAAGAAAAATCGACTCCTTTGGTATCCTGGCATTCAATTACCTCTAGGTGTCCCTCTCCATCATGTTTTCATGGCATAGTAACTTCATTGTACATTGATTTCATAAACTAGTCTTTTTCTCAATTTCCTTCAATGAAACTCTTGCATTGGCGGTTCAATTTTTCAAAACACTCAACCATTCCTATTTTGGTAAAGTTCCCATATCATCCTTCCCCATATAGAGTTTTAGGATCCAGCTACATACAATTTTTCTGCTCCATTTTGTTTCTCGCTCGCGAACCAAAAGTCACCTAGTGTCCCTAAAGGACATTTTCATGCGACTTTGAACTAGACATAGCTCAGAAACCTGAGCTTGGATTGACAAACTATCGACTCCGTTGGTATCCTTGCATGAGATTACCTCTAGGTGGCCCTCTGCCTCGTGTTTTCATGTTCCAATGACTTCATTGTGCATTGATTTCGTAAACTAGGGTTTTGCTCAATTTCCTTCAATGCAAATCTTGCATTGGTGGGTCACGTATGCAAAACCCTCGGCCATGACTCTATTGGTATGATTCCCATATTGGCCTTTTCCATACATATTTGTAGGAGCCAACAACATGCAATTTTGCTTCTCCCTTTGGTTTTTCGCTCCGAGACCGAAAGTCAACAAGTGTCTGTGAACGGCATTTTCATGTGGCTTTCAACTCAACATACCTCAGAAACCTAAGGTCGGATCGATGAACCATCAACTCTGTTGGTTTCTTGGCATGTGATTACCTCTAGGTGTCCATCTCCCTCATGTTTTCATGTCCTAGTGACTTCATTGTGCATTGATTTTGTAAACTATGGTTTTGTTGAGTTTCCTTCAATGTAACTCTTGCATTGGTGGGTCAACTCTAGAAAACCATTAACTGTTCCTATGTTGGTAGGGTTCCCATATCAGCCTTTCCCATAAATACTTGAAGGAGCCAATGACATGAAATTTTGATGCTCTTTTTGGTTTTTCGCTCCTAGACTGAAAGTCACCAAGTGTCTTAGAACAGCATTTTCATGTGACTTTCAACTCGACATAACTTGGAAACCTGAGGTTGCATTGATGAATAGTCAAATCTATTGGTCTCTTGGCATTGGATTACCACTAGGTGGCCCTATTCCTCATGTTTTCATGGCCCAATGACTTAATTGTGCATTGATTTTGTAAACAACAGTTTTGCTAAGTTTCCTTTAAAGAAACTCTTACATTAGTGGGTCAACTCTGCAAACCCATCGACCGTGCCTGTGTTGGAAGGGTTCCCATATCGGCCTTGCCCATACAGACTTCTAGGAGCCAACGACATGCAATTTTTATGTGCCATTTGTTTTTTTTCTCCCAAACCAAAAGTCAACAAGTGTCCCTAAAAGACATTTTCATGCGACTTTCAACTTGACATAACTCGAAAACCTGAGTTTGGATCGAAAAAATGTTGAATTCGTTGGTCTCTTAGCATGCGATTACCTCTAGGTGGCCCTCTTCCTCGTGTTTTCGTGACCCAATGACTTCATTGTGCATTGATTTCGCAAACTATGGTTTTTCTTAGTTTACTTCAATGAAACTCTTGCGTTGGTGGGTCAACTTGAAAAAATCCTAGACCATTCTTGTGTTGGTAGTGATTTCATGTCAGCCTTTCCCATACATACTTCAAGGAGCCAATGGTATGCAATTTTTTTGCTCTGTTTTTTTCACTCCCAGAATGAAAGTTACCAAGTATTCCCGAACGACATTTTCATGCGACTTTCAACTCGACATAACTAGGAAACCTGAGGCTGTATCGTTGAACCGTCGAATCCATGGTCTCCTGGCATGCAATTACCTCTAGGTGGCCCTCTCTGTCATATTTTCATGGCCCAATGACTTCATTGTGCATTGATTTTGTAAACTATGGTTTTTCTCAGTTTCCATCAATGCAACTCTTGCATTGGTGGGTCAAATCTGCAAAACCATCGACCATGCCTGTGTTGGTAGGGTTCCCATATCATCCTTTTCCATACAAACTTGTAGGAGCTAATGAAATGCAATTTTTCTGCTTCATTTGTTTTTTCCTCCCAGACTGAAAGTCACCAAGTGTCCTTGAATGACATTTTCATGCGACTTTCAACTCGACATAACTTGAAAACCTGATATTAGATCGAAGAACCGTCAACTCTTTTGGTCTCCTGAAAAGCAATTAGCTCTAGGTGTCCCTCTCCCTCATGTTTTCATGGACCAGTGACTTCATTATGCATTAATTTCATAAACTAGGGTTTTTCACAATCTTCTTAAATGTAACTCTTGCATTGGTGGGTCAAATTTGAAAAACCCTCTACCATGACTATGTTGGTAGGGTTCCCATATCTTCCTTTCCCATACAGAGTTGCAGGATCCAATGTCATGAAATTTTGTTGCTCCATTTGGTTTTTCACTCCTAGACCGAAAGTCACCAAGTTTCATTGAACGACATTTTCAAGTGACTTTCAAGTCAACATAACTTGGAAACTTGAGGTCGAATTGATGATCTATCAACTCTGTTGATCGCCTGGCATGTGATTACATCTAGGTCTCCTAGTACCTCATTTTTTTGTGTCCTAGTGACTTCATTATGCATTGATTTCATAAACTATGGTTTTGCTTAGTTTCCTTCAATGCAACTCTTGCATTGGTGGGTCATATCTGCAAAACCATTGATCATGCCTGTGTTAGTAGGTTTCCCATATCAGCCTTTCCCTTACAAACTTGTAAAAGCCAATGACATGAAATTTTGCTTCTCTTTTTGGTTTTTCTCTCCCGGACTGAAAGTCACAAAGTGTCCCTGAATGACATTTTCATGCAACTTTCAACTCAGCATAACTTGGAAACTTGAGATTGGATCAACAAACCATAGAATCCTTTGGTCTCTTGGCATGCGATTACCTTCAAGTGGCCCTCTCCCTCATGTTTTCATGGCCCAGTGACTTCATTGTGCATTGATTTCATAAACTTGGGTTTTGGTCAGTTTCCTTCAATGTAACTCTTGCACTAGTGGGTCAACTATGCAAAACCATTGACCATGCCTATGTTGGTAGGGTTCCCATATTGGCCTTTCCCATACAGACTTGTAGGAGCCAATGACATGAAATTTTGCTGCTCTTTTTGGTTTTTGGCTCCTAGTATGAAAGTCACCAAGTGTCCTTGAACGAAATTTTCATGCGACTTTCAACACGACATAACTCACAAACCTGAGTTTGGAATGATGAAGTGTCGACTCTGTTGGTCTCTTGGCATGTGATTACCTCTAGCTGGCCCTCTCCCTCATATTTATGGCCTAGTGACTTCATTGTGCATTGATTTTGTAAACTAGGGTTTTGCTTAGTTTCCTTCAATGCAACTCTTGCATTGGTGGGTCAACTCTGCAAAACCATCAATCATTCCTATGTTGGTAGGGATCCCATATCAGCCTTTCCCATACATACTTGCAGGATCCAATGAAATGTGATTTTGTTGCTTCGTTTGGTTTTTTGCTCCTAGATCGAAAGTCACCAAGTGCCCCTAAAGACAATTTTCATGTGACTTTCAACTTGACATAACTCGAAAACCTAAGGTCGAATTGATGCACCATCGACTCCACTGGTCTCCTGGAATGCGATGACCTCTAAGTGGCCCTCTTCCTCATGTTTTCATGTCCCAGTGACTTCATTGTTCATTGATTTCACAAACTAGGGTTTTGCTCAGTTTCCGTCAATGCAACTCTTGTATTGGTGGCTCAACTTTGCAAAAACCTTGACCATTCCTATGTTGGTAGGGTTCCCATATCGTCCTTGCCCATAAAGACTTGCAGGAGCCAACATCATGCAATTTTGCTGCTACATTTGTTTTTTTACTCTCGAAAATATAACTAGGGTACACAAGTTATGAGATGGAACTAGGGTTTTATGACCTCTTTAGGTTTAGATAATTAGATTGGTTAGTATCATTTAAGTAGAAACCAAAATTCCATATACCTAGGCTATTCACATACATGAAAAAACATGAATAGGGTTGAACATGTAACACAGGTGGAAGTTCACATGCATGCATGACTTAGAAGTAGAAACACATGTACATGAATTACAGGCAAAACCAACTAAGGTTTCATGAATTATAAGAAATCCATGAGTATAGAGATGAGAGGCTATGTTATTTTCCTTAAATTAGAAACCAAAAGGCCATATAGCCCTAGGCTACACTTACAACATGAAAACCAAGTAGATTTTCATGAACTACAAATCGCATACTATAACTAGGGTTCACAAGTTATGAGATGGAACTAGGGTTTTATGACCTCTTTAGGTTTAGATAATTAGATTGGTTCAAATTAGAGGAATTTTGGGGTCTAAAATGTGCCTCCTAAGGAAAATAATAAAATAATAGTTAAAATAATAAAATAATATTGATTAATTTTGGAGGAAGAAAGAAAAAAAACTACTTTTTGTGTTCGTATTTTCGACATATCTCCGTGTGTTTTTACTCAAATTTCGATCGGGAGAGCTCGTTGGATGCAGAATTTGATTATGCATCCAACGAGTACCCACACTGCATACTTTTGATGGACCCCGCTACCCCAAAAACAAGAAATACCTGAAAAAATGTGATGATGATGTCATCATCACGTTTTTCAGGTATTTCTTGTTTTTGGGGTAGCGGGGTCCATCAAAAGTATGCAGTGTGGGTACTCGTTGGATGCGGAATCAAATTCCGCATCCAAGAAGCTCTCATGATCGAAAGTTGAGTAAAAACACAATGAGATATGTCGAAAATACGAACAAAAAAAGTAGTTTTTTTTAATGACAAATATGTCAATTCAACCATTATGGTTGACTTATTTTATTGAAATTCTATTGGTTCTTGAATTCCAACTCACAAAAACTTATTTTGGCACGTTTTCTTATAAGGCCCATTTTAGACCCCAAATTTCCTCTAATGTCATTTAAGTAGAAACAAAAAGGCCATATACCTAGGCTATGCACATACATGAAACAAAATGAATTGTTGTGAACATGGATTACAGGTGGAAGTTCACATGCATGCATGACTTAGAAGTACAAACACATGTAGATGAATTACAAGCAAAACCATCTAAGGTTTCATGAATTGTAAGAAATCCACGAGTATAGAGATGAGATGCTATGTTATTTTCATTAAATTAGAAACTAAAAGGCCATATAACCCTATTATACACTTACAAATTGAAAACCAACTAGGGTTTCCTGAAATACAAATTGCATGCTGAAACTAGGGTTCACAAGTTATGAGATGGAACTAGGGTTTTATGACCTCTTTAGGTTTAGATCATTAGATTGGTTAGTATCATTTAAGTAGAAACCAAAAGGCCATATACCTAGGATATGCACATACACGAACTACTTTTATTGGGATTAATACATGAACTACTTACTAATTCATGTGTTCACAAATGCAAATACCAATGTGTGAAATTAGCCCCAAAGCTCAGAATTTAAAGAGGGAAAAACAAAGATACTTATGTGAACAATTTTATCCTAATGTCAATTGAAATCATCAGTATAGAGTTCATATTTGTATATGTTTTGTAGCAAGTTTAAAGCACCAATGTATGATATTCGATGGACTTATTATTTACCCTTTATGTCCAATTAATGCACCTTCATAATAAGCAATAATAATTTTAATAAAATTCATATTTTGTTCAAAAAGCAGCTGTAAATAAATGATTTAAACTCGGAGTTTGTGCTTTGAGATAAAGATGGTAGGGTAAGGCTCTGGGGTAGTTTAGGAAGGGTTAGGACGTGATATGAGAGGGTAATGATGAGGTTTAGGTATCTGATTTATGACATATTATTTTCAACCAGCAAGAATTCAGGTAGTGTATGGTTAGGGTAGTTTAAGTTATATATTAGAATTTTAAGGAGGATAGCTAGGATGATTTTGAGAGAAGTTTAGGAGGTGAATCAACAATACTATATGTATAGTATAAAGTTCCATTTGAAGGAAAATAATGCACCATCAATGATTGTAGTTTGTTTATAGAGGGTTGTCTTTACAGTTTTCTTGTTGATCAAGTGGCACTTGTACATTCCATGGAATTTCTTAGTAGAGGGAATTTAACTTTATGATACTCTTTCTTGAAAATTCTCTTATAAAGAGAGACTTGACCTAGCTCATGTTAGTGTGTCGATTGTTAAAGGTTTTAAGGTCTATTATAGAGGTTATGATGTTCAAAAGTTGATGATAACCCTACATGGGTTGTTAATTGAACCATGATATTGGTATTTCATTAAGGATGGATTTCTGAAGTTATATATCTTTCTAATTTTGATAGATACAATTCATTTGTCTTGGTCTTGTATGTATTTTTTATTATATTTGTAGGATTTCCTAGACAACATATGATGTGGTGTCTAGTGATTATCTCCCATGGTGTTGATCTAGTGATTATCTCCAATGGATTACTTAATGGTTACTTGATCTTAGTTGGATGAGTCATACATTCTTCCTTGAAGTATTGGAGATATTCAAATATTTAGTAGGATATGTCATGATAAGGTCTATAATATCATAATATCACATAGGTGAACTGTACATTATCATTTTAATTAAACACATACTTAATGAAATACATAGTTAAAAATATCTAAAAGGCATATAATAAATATCATGTTCCAAAATCAAGTCAACCATATATATAAATTTAAACCTTGATTTATATTATATGTACATAGAATGTTTTAAAAAATGGCTTGCCATGGCTATAATACAAAATTGTGGATCATACTGTACATCTGTGTGTATACAAACAAAATGTTACATGTATGTATCCCCCCTATACATTAATTCTATTTATCCCCCCTTTCACTGCCACTATCAATGATGAGAATTCTATCTTTCTTTTCCAGTTGCTTAGTGGTGATGCCCAACACTGAACAAGAGGGACATATCTCATTTCTGGAGACTGCACACAAACCAAAATTTGTAAGTTATTTTACGAACCTATAAAAAATATATGTAGATTTTTTAAAATTCCAAACCAATATAACATTTTTACTTACTGTCCGTGAGTAAGTTATGGTGGGTCGTGGTGTAAGTGATGGTGCCTCAGTAGCAGCGGCCCCAATTGGGTGCTCTTTAAGCACCACTTGCTCACTATTAAGATGCATACAATAATATATATGTCAATGTCAGCAAATCAATGGGTGCACCAAAAAGATACTTGCATGTACAAAGAAAACTATACTGCATGGAGGGACAATGATTTTTTCAAAGAAAGCGAGACATACATGTACCTAGGCGGGGAGAGGTGGGTGAGTGATGACCCCGATTGAGTGATTTTCAAGCACCACTCTCTCACTATCAAGATCCATAAAATAATATATATGTCAATGCCAACATATGAATGGGGGAAACAAGGAAAAAGATAACTTGCATGTACAAAAAAAACTATACTACATGGACGGACAATTGGGAAACATAGATACAAGATAAGTGATATATAAATATACCAAGGGTATGTGAAGAGGTGTGTAACCAGTGGGTGGAACAACTAACACCGAGATAAAAGGATTGGCATATGTATTAGCGAGCAAGGTCGTTCAGTGGAAAGCTATATCAAACATAGGTTCCTACATACAAAAACATAAATATACTACATGGATGGACATAACTATTCTACATGGATGGACAATGAATTTTTCAAAGAAAGAAAGACATACATGTACCTTGGTGGGGGTAGAGGTGGGTCACCAACAACATAGATTTGGTTCTCTTCAAGCAATGCTGCATTTCTAGATGCCTACATAAAGTAACATATGTCAATGTCAGATAATACAAAGAAAACAAGACATATACTACACAGACGAAAAATGATTTTTTAGAGAAATCGAAACATACATGTACCTGGAGGGGAGAGGTGGGTCACCAACAACCTGGATTTGGTACTCTTCAAGCACCGCTAACTCACTATATTCCTTCATAAATTAACATATGTCAATGTCAGCAAATACAATGAAAATGAGACATATACTACATGGACGGACAATGAATTTTTCAAAGAGAGTGAGATATACTTGCATGTACAAACTAATGTATACTACATATACCCATGAAAGGTGAGGAAGTGGGTCACTGGAGGGTGAAATAATTGTCAATGGCCTAAATGTATGGGCATATGAATCAATCAAAAAGGTTGTTCGGTCGGCATACATATCATGCTATGTAACAAAACATAAAGATACAATTAGAAAAATTCTAATAATTAAAAGCATACATGTTCAACTAGTAAAAGAATAATTAAAATAATACCTATGTTTACGAATCTTCCTCTACATGAGAGAGACCTTCCTGGGATTCCACAAACTCATCATTCCCAACCTGCATAAAACATATTGTATCCAGATTAGGACATATTGAATGTTGCAATCTCTACTGTAAGTATGTAAATAACGATGACAAATTAGCAGGTGAACCAAAAGATGTTGCAATCTCTTCATTTGTCGGGCACCATTGCAATCAGCAGGTGAACCAAAATATGAGTACTACTCAGTACAATAACATTCAACCAATAGGAGCAGGAGGAGCAACAGAAAGTAGAGGAATTTTGAATGAAGGTACATAAGTAATATGTCTTTAAATTCAAGCTGCCATCATATAAAGTGGTTCTCTTGTCGATTACTAATATTAATCTTGGTTTGCAGGAGGTGTGCGGGAGGACTCGATCAATATTGATAACTCTGTAATAATTGTGATCGTCAATGACATTCCAATGCAAGTTCCCAAGGAGCCGCTAAACTTGGGGACTTTCTTCGGGGATGATGCACTTTTGCTCGATTCTTCGGGCCACATGGTGCAAGTGAATGAATGGGGATTCACCATGGAAGGCTTGGAGCATGGAGCTACATATTTTTTGGTACTCTATTTACATATACCTATTTGGTACTCTATCTACATATTTACAAACTTCAAGTGGTTGAAAATATATGAAATGTGTCATTTAAGAGAAAAAATATCAATTTTTCATGAAGTTATTAAAAACTATGGGAAAAATGGGTGTAAGGGAAAAAATAAAAGGAATCAATTGGGATTTATATCCCACATTTTTTAATACTTTCAAGTAACACATTTTTTTAATGTATAAAATTTCTCATTTTTTGTGGGGCGGGGTCCATCAAAAGTATGCACTGTGGGTACTAATTGAATGCAGAAAGTGTGGGTACTCTTTGGATGCAGAATTGAATTCCAC
This sequence comes from Pseudotsuga menziesii, assembly GCA_001517045.1. NCBI lineage: Eukaryota > Viridiplantae > Streptophyta > Pinopsida > Pinales > Pinaceae > Pseudotsuga > Pseudotsuga menziesii. The sequence goes on from LPNX010804506.1 coordinate 534,489, forward strand.
ATCCAACGAGTGATGGTTGACTCAAGTGAGTCGCTAACATTGACCTTGACTTGGTTATTTATATTCCACCCTTTCAATCATTACTAGTTGGATGTAGAATTGAATTCCAATTCCAATGAATGATGGTTGACTCAAGTGAGCTGCAAACATTGACCTTGACTTGGTTATTTATATTCCACCCTTTCAATCATTACTAGTTGGATGCAGAATTGAATTCCACATCCAACGATGGTTGACTCAAGTGAGCTGCTAACATTGACCTCGACTTGGTTATTTATATTCCACCCTTTCAATCATTAACTATTGACCTGTACTATGTCTTCTTCATATCTCCCACATCTCCAAAGTTGATCCCATGCTCTTCTATTTCTCTTATTCCTAGTTGTCCATCTTCGAGAACGTTTACTCAAAAACAAAAAAAAACCAACATGAACTAACTAAAAAGAGATATTAGGTTGTCATTTTTCTTGAGTATTTTTTTTAGAAGCTTATCACTTGAATTACTCATTAAAAAAAATATCGACCAACAATTTTGAGTGACCGTGATGACAACCAGATGCTCTAACTATAAGAGTTAATTTTTTTTAGAGACATCTTAATTTTTTTTGCCTACTCTTTTGACCATTAAACAATATAGGCTTGGACTAATTCTAGGCTTAGACTAGTGATCTAAATTTGGACTAGTGATTTGAGAGCATCCATGAGTAGTACAAATATAAAAAATATACATACTAGTGAGAACGATATCTCGGTTATACTTTTAATATAACATGTTGAAAAAATGAGACATTAACGTGGTAGAGGGTACTTAGGATTCTAGGTAAGAGACGACCATATTGTAATTTGACCTTCAAACCATTCAAAGCGCTATTGTAACTAACTCGACCATGAAATGATTTAACCATGAGCTTGCAGCTATACATCCCACGTCGATATCTTCGATTCGAGCTGTATTTGGTCATGGCATTTCTAGGTGCTCTATAAATTAACAATGGTGAGAATTGTTTATTCACATGTATGCCATTGTAGTTTCCTTGTTTAGATTGAATCTTTACATTGAAGGAGCTCCAGAGCAGGAGGGTTTTACTGGAAAAGTTTTCCTGCATAGCGTACCTGCCACCATTCGCACAGTATGAATTCCAAAAAGCATTGGCCCACTATGTTCATGAAATCGAAGTCCTCAACATCGCCTGAAACTTCAAATTCTTCAGCAATGAGATCACTATATCCAGGAGGTGAGCAATACCTTTTTCCTGCAAGTGCAAACTAAATCAAGATGTTGGGTAGATATAATGCTATTTCATTAGCAGTTATATATAAATACCTAGATATAATCCTGTCTCAGTCATGTTTACATGTGCAAAAACAACGCTTTCTCTGTGTTCATATTGATAGTGATAGATAGATACACAGTACAGAGATATGAACAATTAATTGTATTATATCAAGTGAACAAGTAATTGTATTATGTCAACTAAAATCGACAAGTTAAGCAAGGATTGCGATTTGATATGATTTCGGAACTTAATTGGTAATATCATTACATATATTCGAATATGAGTAGATTTAATACAAATATCTTCCATACAGAAGGTGCATTATCACATAATTATGTACCGGAGAAAGAGAGGGAGAGGACCGTGCCTGTTGCAAAGACAAGATGGCATCCAAAACCAGATCAGATACAGATCCTGGAAGCTATAGTCAACTCTGGCATGGTGAACCCTCCGAGAGAAGAAATAAAAAGAATCAGAGGTCAGCTAGAAGAATTCGGGCACGTTGAGGATGTCAATGTGTTCTACTGGTTCCAGAACAGAAAGGCCAGAGTCAAGCGAAAGCGACAACTTCAAAATGCAGAAGGGTCTGAATCTCGCGCCGCCAAATGTGCAAGGCCCCTATCTTCATCTTCATTGACATCAACAACATCAACGTCAACATCAGTTCAGTCTCAACCTGTCACCATTGTGAATCAAGCCCCCTCTTCTTCTGCTGGGAAGGTAATTTCTTCATTTGCCGCGCACCATTGCAATCAGCAGGTGAACCAAAAGATGAGTACTACTCAGTACAGTAACATTCAACCAATAGGAGCAGGAGGAGCAACAGAAAGCAGAGGAATTTTGAATGAAGGTACATAAGTAATATGTCTTAACTTCAAACTGCCATCATATAAAGTGGTTCTCTTGTCCATTACTAATATTAATCTTGGTTTGCAGGAGGCGTGCGGGAGGACTCGATCAATATCGATAACTCTGTAATAACTGTGATCGTCAATGACATTCCAATGCAAGTTCCCAAGGAGCCGATAAACTTGGGGACTTTCTTCGGGGATGAAGCACTTTTGCTCGATTCTTCTGGCCACATGGTGCAAGTGAATGAGTGGGGATTCACCATGGAAGCCTTGGAGCATGGAGCTACATATTTTTTGGTACTCTATTTACATATACCTATTTCTCACGTTTATATATATATAGAATCAGCATGAGTTCAATTAATTCTTACGACATTAAATGTAGAAGCATGTTGTTCGAATCTCGGTGGCTTTGCAGTGTCTGAGTTTTGCTTCTTCTTCTTTTTTTTCAGATCTGAAGCCTATTTTATCAATGGTGGATCTGCTTCCTTTTTTCATCTTCTTATTGAAGAGTGCTGCTCATAGTTCTGCAGCCAAATTCTATATTACCATTGTGTTGCAGTGTACAACAGTTTTTTAAATTTGTTATGCTTCTCTGGAATTCTTCAACATCATCGAGTTGGAGATTGGGTGGGTCGGGTCAAGCCTGACCAATTGATTTCTATGGACTTGAACAGGTAGTTTCTAATTAATGAATGGTTATATGCGGTTTAAATAACCAATTCAATTGCATGAAGTTTAATCCTTATATCCTTTTTTAAATGTAAATTCTTTGATTCCTTCTAAACTAGTGAACTTTGAGGTGATTGGTTGAAATACCAAAAAATGATTAGACTTGTAATATGGAGTATTTAATCTAAATCCTTTTGTTCTTAATTTTATAAATAATTTATTTTCAATGATTCTTAATATATTTTTCAATAAAAATTTGATTTTTTTTCATTGAAAATCTGATTACTTTTATATATAATGTATAAAAATGTTATGATAAATTTTTTAGGTATTTTTTTATTTTTGCAAAATTAGAATGTAATTGTGTCTTAATGGCAATTTTGATGATAGAAATAGATCCCAAAACCCATTAAAACCCTTTAAGACATCCAAAATTCCAAAACTTGAAAGCTGTAATTTAATTTTTTGAAAATTCTAACTAAATTTTATTATTGTTCCAAAACAGTCCACCAAATTATAAGCAAAAGGTTAAGGACATTGAAAAGTAAGTTGACCACATAATATCCATGCTTCTTGTTATTGTACTTTCATAAATAAATAATAGTTTATTCTTATTTTTGTTAAAAAATAATATTTTAAGTTTATTCTTATTTTATATGAAAAAATTAAATGCAAAGGTTTTTTTTATTTTTTTCTTTGATTCCATATGAATATAAGAAAGAAGGCTTTTTCCCTTGTGAAAAAAATCACTATGAATTTGATTTTAGTCGCATCTTAAAACAAAATGACATGTGCAAGGTTAAACTAAATTTTAGATTGTAGATATACATGTACATATACTCTTTTTAATAAACAATTGTAAAACCCAGAGCAAGGAAAGCTGGAAAGCATCCAAGCTACGAGTCTTGGAAAGCACATGGTATGGAGTAAGAACTTGTAAACTCCTTGTTAGTACATTTTGTATGTTAGTTGAAAATTACATTAAGAAAGAAGAAATAATTTTAGATCTTGACCTAGTTCTTTAAGGGAAATAAAATCATATCAAAAGATTATAAGATCATATAAGAGTGTACTTTCTTTATGGTTCTCTATGAATATAAAAAAATAAAATTATTGCATGCATCACATATTATGTAGAGTGAGATTTCTATGACTTATGAGATTCATACAAATAAGAGATAAATGGAATTGTTGATCAATATCAGTAAGTTATTTGAGGATACTAATTGTTCACCTTATTTCTCAAACTATGTAGATATGTATGATTGACTAAATATTAAAACATATTTCCTAATCAGTAGATTTAATGATAACACAAGCTTCTATTACCTTCTGTATAACTTTCTTAAAAATAATATCATGAAGGCATCAAGCATATTGGATATCTTGAATAAAAGCCACAAAGGATATCTCTCTTGGACCTTTATGTGTAGAAAGAAATAGATCTTTGGGGGCATTGTCCCGAGATTTGATGGGGAAGTATCGATACAAAGATGTTAAAGTTGCTGGAACAACAATAATGAAGTGAAATAATGTGATGCATAAAGATTCGTAGAATTGAAGAAGGGGATTGATGAATAGATAATAAAATAATGAGGAATTTTTAATGCATATAGAACTCTTTGTGAAGAGGTTCACAACTCTTAGATTTCTATAACAAATTTAATTTTTGTTACATAGGTAAGGTCCATTTTATGGATATTCGTATTTGAACTTTGTCAATAAAATACATATATATAATAAATAACCTACATATTAGAAATATTAAATAAAATTGGTGACATGGGTCCCTCTTGTGCCCTGCTCGAGGATCTTATGAATGGTCAAATTCATTTGCTCCGCCTTAGGAGAGTTAACTCATGCGAAAATCCCACAACAATTTAATATCCACCGTCGATCTCATAAAGCTAAAACCGTCCAAATGATTTCGGCCACCAATTCTCGGGGTAACAGATGAACAAAACGAATTGATCTTTGTCGTTAATTTTATTGGGGTTTCTATGAACGAATAAACCTTAGCCATCCGTGCTCTTCTGTAATTTCTCAATCTTCTACCTATCAAATTTTCAACTCGACTTCGCCTTTATCAATGAGCATTTGACCTATGCAATCCTTACCTCGTATCATTCCCATTAATGAACTCAAAAAATGATTCACAAGTTCTCTTCTCTCACGCGTGCACAATGATTATAGAACCACTCCGCAAAGTCTGAAACACTTCAGTTTCCTCTTCACACAACCTCAACTCATCTTATGCATCTCTAAGATATAAATTCAACTCATTATAACATATTAAAATCTCAATTCTAGTTTAGGGTTCACACAGATACCCATAACTCCGCAAGTTCTAAATTCACACAAAAATAACTGCACACATACATCACACAGATGATTTAGCATAATCTACCCTAGTCCTCTATTCGACTAAATGTCCATTTTTGGACTAGCTGGACCAAAATCTCTACAACTATGGAAGGTCGAACCTTCTTCTGCCATTAGGATTAAATTTTTATGAATAGAATACTATTTCCATATCTCATAAAAACACCCTACAATTCTGCAACTAACCTCCTATATCTATGCAACTGTTTCTAAAAATAAAATCCTATCTTTTCCAAAATTAACGAGTCATGAACTGACTAGTACATTCCAACAGCTCAGTTCTCAAATCTCTCGAGTCATTTCTTTAAACAGTTATCTTAGTTACTCTGAATCATCATGTTTATAAGCGCCTACACCCTAATCTACAAATTTTAACAATTTATACAAATATTATACAAAGAAATCCCCACTTGGGAGATGGCCAAGGCCCTAAGCTTTGAATTACAATTTAAATAATTTTAGTGAACAGATTATCCTGCATCAGAATCCCAAGGTAGAAAAGATTATGACCTCTAGGTCATATGCATTTAGTCTTCATTCCACCTAGATCCCAAACTTTGTGTTGTAATTCTCCTTTATTGTTAATGTCATCGCAATTCACTGTTGGTCTTAACTCACCATGTTTTCATACTTTATTCTTCCATTACTTTTACCTGTAACTTCCTCTTTAGTCAAGAGTTTAAAAAATTGACCTCTTTCTTCTGTCTTTTGTACATTCTCTTGGAATTTTTCAGCATAAGCCTTCACAAATCCTCTATCTCTTTATCCATTTCATTCTCTAATTGATAAAAATCACTCCATTGTGACTAGATCTTCTCTTGAGTAAAAACACTATAGTTTTCTACCCAATCTTCCTTCTCATGCTTCTTCTCATAACCATATGAGATATGGAAATGTCTTTCCCACTTACATCCTTCACAAACTATGATTTCTGCTTCCTTTCCAACTTCGACCTTTATCTCAACAATCTTGTGTTGCTTGAGATCTCTCACCTTCTCTACTTAATTTACCATTTAAGGCTTTTAATCACACTTCATAATTTCATTTTCCTCACTGTACCTCAAGATAGTCTCTTGCTCAACATCTCCATATTGTAAACATAACATCATTCCATCCTTATGAGACACTTTGGCCTCACTCTTTTTCACTTCAACCTGATCTTCAGAAGCAAATTCCTATTTTAAATTCACTTCACACTTTTCTACATCTACATATAAATTTCCATAAGCTTTGTTCAAACTAGTAAGCACAAAAGCTCCACTATATTTTCTCTTTATGCCAACATCCTTGACAATTCCTTCTCCACATTTGTCATCTATGACAACTTATTCATTCTTATTCATCTCTAATTTTACAGTCTGAATACTTACTCTCTTGTTTTATAGTCTCTTCTCCAAAAGACTTAACTCATGGTACAAACTTACCATATCACTTGGAATTTCTCCCAAGAACTCTGCATAGTCTTCTATATCCTCATTCCCTACAACCACTAACAACAATCCTTGTTTATTCTAATTGTCTCCAAGATTAACAGTCCTTAGTGATCGTCCATCATCTACAAATCCTTCTATATCATTGATCAATAACTGCTCTTCTTTGGTACCAACCTTCAATGTCTATCCATTACATGCAAAATATTCCACAATAGTATTTAGTAACTGCTCTGCCTCCTTTATCACAAAACTCTGAGAATATCTATCTTCCATATTTTAGAGAATTAAAATTTTAATTTTGTTCTCTTCTATGACAACATTAGATTATTTCCCTTATTCAACATATCCTGCATTCACCCATTAATAATCAGTTTTAATCCCATGAGATTCTAAAGAATCAATTGGTAATCCCATCACCAACTTCTCTTCCTACTGACTTCATTGCTAGAATAATCCATAACACTCTCAATTAGTTTTGTATCCACTTCATTATTCTTCCTAATGAAATTCTCCAATTCATGTTCACATGAATGAATTCCTTCCCTCCTTATCAATCTTTTCTCAAGCTCATCTTCCTTGAGCTCTTTATGCTTCCTCCAAGAAAATGACTATTTCTTTTGTTTCTGTTGCAATGCATACCATTTAACTTTATTCTCCCTCACCATCCATCCAATATACTGGTCTTCATGGATTTCTTGAATCAACATCACTATTTTACTGAGCCCTTACTTGATCTTAGTAAATTCCTTGTCAAATTCCTTTCGACTTGCAATTTGGGTGCCATTCAACTAAACATCTAATTTCACTTGAATGTAATCCTTTTCTAGATTCCTCATATGACTATAGATATCCATCTTCTTTTCTAGTTCCATGACAGTATGACATGAGCGTATTTCATTTCTCATGTCTAAGCAATGTGCATGACCGTAATTATTCATCTTCTCCTCTGCGTTTATGACAATTTTAAATGACTATGTTTCATCTTCTGAATTTGTACAACATGCAAACACATACCTATCATTAGTTTGAAAATAATGAGGCCTCATAGCCTCTTTCGTTGTCTCAAACATCATACTTCTCAAGTGATTTTCATCCTCCAAAGGATCCATGAAACCATTATCTAATCCCATGTCTTCATCATCATAACTACTCTCTCCAAGAATAGGTCTTTGTTCAGGTTCACGTAAGAAACCTTCTTTTTCTAGTACATATCTTTTGTTGCAACTCAAATCCTCTGAGTTCTTCCTTTAGCTGAACGCTTGTCTTATGTCTCAGCTTATCCTACAACAAAATCCACTTGAGTTTTTCCTTTTGAAGAGTCAAACCATATCTTTGATCTTCGTTCCTTTGTATAAATTCTATCATCACCTCCAATTGTACTTTCATCTCAACTAATTCTCTATCAAATTTATCCCCATCGGCTCTTTTATGGCATCTCTTTGAACCTTTACTATGACCATTAGTAGCAATAGTCTTCCTTTTTTCATGAGCTCCTGTTTTCCCACTATGAGCTTCAAACAACCCATCTACATAAGTTTATTCTATCAACCTATCTTTAGTTGTACCTCACTAAGTTTTCCCATGCTTAGTCTTCCATTGGCATCTCTGCTAATTCCTCTCTATTGATTGCGACTTCTCTCTGAACCCTTAAGATAACCATCAGTGGTCATCTCTTCTTCTTTCCTCCGTGGAATCATTTTGATCCACTTGTGAGATACACCAAGCCTCTTCTACCTCTGCAACAAGTCTGCTACTTATCACCAGTACCAAGTCATTCTCTTGGTAATCATGATGCAAGAATGCAATGTCGAAAACATGACATGCTTGAGAAAAAAACTCATACAAAGGCTTGTGGGCTATAGTGATGCAAACAATTGATGCTATAATACTATATTGTATTATAATATATGTTCCTCATAAATACCACCAACATTTCAATCACACTCCCAATATTGACTATGACATGAATGAAGTTCTATGGTTTATTCATGAATTTCCACAATGTCATGGTGATGGGTTATAAAATTTAGGTCCAATTTCCTTAACTCATCTAACTAGTGCACATAGAAAAAATCCTTAATGTGTTAATGTGGATGAAGCTTCCCTAGCATTCCTTGAATGAAATTTATATGAATGAACTATTAATTTACAATGCAACAAAATTATTAAAAAACATTTTGACTACAAAATGATGAATCGAAATGTTTAAATCACACACTTTAGTTATTGTTAGGAAATTTTTAGTCATAAGGAAGGCCAAAAGTTTAAAGACCATTAATTGCAGTGTTATAAATATCCATGCTACTTTTAGTATAATTGAAAATAATCTTCATTTGGAAAACCGTAATGGAGCATAACATGTATTGTTAGAATTCATTGCAAGTAAGATCACAAGGTTACATCACTTTCTCCTTGTAATATATATGCATGTTTAGAATTGATTGCAAGCAAGATCATAAGGAAACATCACTTTCTCCTTGTTATACATATACACAGACACACACACATACATGCGTACGTACGTACATACATACATATTAATATGGAGCATCGCTCAGGAGATCCTCAAGTACTTCCCATTTTTTTTAGGAAGGTACCCAAGGTAAACCGTCAGCCCTGATTACAAGGCCTAACCCAATGGATACATCGAGTGAGGCCCCTGCATAGCCACTCGGGGATTTTACCCCAAGACCTTCGACTAGCTTAAGAAACTCTCAACCACTTGAGCTAACCCACCGGGATATATATATATATATATATATATATATATATATANACTTATCTCCATGGATTCATTTTTACTATCCTGCCTATTTTTGATATTTAGTGTTTGAATCAGTTTGGTTCATTTCACTCCTATACACATCCTTTCATTTTTAGAGTAAGTGTCAAAAAATTTCAAAATTATTTTAGTAAAAGAAATAACCTAGACAACTTCGGAACAATAAATTATTAGGAATTCATTGGTAGGATTCCTCATCTTGACATGGAATTAATTAAAACTATTAAGGGACTAATCCAACTTTTTTGCAATGAATACAATAGGCCTTCATCCAAATGAAAGGATGTGTTTAAGTTGAGAAAGGGTTCTAGGTAATGTTAAACCTATGCTAATAACTTCTTTGACAGGACACATATATAACTCTATGAGAAATTCAAGAACATGAATAAGGAGATAAACTTGGGCCAAATATATTTCATGAAAAGAAAACCTTGGTATGTTAGAATATGCACATACTATAACACATGTTGTTGCAGATACAACATAGAATTTGGTTATTATTATGACACCTATAAGCAAATTTATTGTGTTACCGAACCTGTGAAGGATTTCTCAACCATACTACCACCAATTTTCATAAAAATATTTTATTTATAGAACCATGTGTCCAAGGCTTGAGAAACAAATGTATTATGGAAAATATTGTTTAGAAGGGACATGCCCTAGGTATTGTGGAGTGGAATTGTTAAGTGTTGGAGGATCCTAGTTGATTGGATGACTAGGTCTTCCTGACCATAGTCGGTTCGGTCCATTCAATTCAATATTTGAATGAACTATTATTTATAACCAAATAACTATTTGTAAAGGATATATATAGGCTGGTGAGCCATGGATCTAGGAGAAATTGATTATACAATATCTTGCATCTGTTATTACATAGACTTGTTATTTCAATCCCACTTACTCTCTTATTTTGTATCTTGTATGTGCCTATGTAATATATGTATATATAATGTACTATCGGTAACTTATGCGATTCCTCATACTACAACATTGGTTCCATTTCCGATAATACATAATCAAGCTACAATGATGAGCATGCACATATGTTAATTGAATGAGAAATTCGAGAGTGGTGGGATAAGAAAAATAATTAATTACATCCAAAATTGTGCAAGGAAGAATAATATAACATTTGCACAGGAAAAGGAGAAATTCTTCACCGAATCTCATGAAATAATTAGAGAATTCATTCCCCATGAAATAAAGATAGTTCTCGATGATTGTTCATGACCAAATTGGATGCCCAGAATGAAATAATTCTAATGCACAAGTTTTATAACAAAGGTATAATGAATCTATATGAGTCGCTTGAAAATGTATGCAAAGATTTCTACAAAGAACAAGCTATAGAAGAAAGATCATTTGCTGACCAAGTTTGATGAAAATTTTACACCGTCCTTCACAAAGGTGTTTTATGTTCTATACCAAGCTTGCTATATAAATTATTAATTGAAAAATGAGTTGGTCACATAATCGAGCCAAGACCTCTATTGGACATACCCACTTCATCAGATTGGGAGTAGAAGAAAAAAGAGTGGGAGCACTTCGTTAACGAGTGTGAGAGGGAATACTTCCTAAACACATGAAGCCCATTGTTGAACCCACTAACGTCGAAAAATAGAAGTCGATTTGGAAATTGGGGGGGTCATTTACAATGTGTTTTGAATGAAAAAATAATGCTAATCGATAAAAGAAGAAAAAAATGAATCCTTGCAAGAAGGCGAGTCATCTCTGATGAAACAAATGCCCATTTTCCCACAAAAAAATGATAGACATACAAAAAATAGAATGAGAAAAGAGGTACAAGTGATGAGAGTAGCTGAGGGATATTACTAATCTATTACGTGAAAGAAAACATATAAAGAAACCAGGTGAGATGGTTGATCATCCAAAATTCATGTCTGAATGAGGGAAAGTTGAACATACGATAGAGAAGGTGAGGTTATGAAACTGGCAGATCAGTTTCACACAACCCTACAAGCTTTGCATATCTCAATTCTAGATGCCTCAATTCCCTTCGAGTATGTTCCAATTACAATGAATACTGGGATGACTATTAGACACATAGTCGAGCGCGACATGGGACTGAAACTAGGAGACCATAGCATATGAATTTTACTAGACCAATGTGGATGAATTGAAGATAGGATGATGATTCAAAACACAACACATGGTAATTAAATTACCTTCAAGCCTGAATTTAGAGGACAATCTTTTAATTTATTTATTCAAAACTTATGAAGGTACCCCATACCAACAACATTATTGATCAAAGTGACCAACTTGCCAGAGAACCGACCTAGTGAAAAAGAATTCCATCTGTCATGGTACTATTCACACCCATAAGAAGTCAACATCAGACATCTAGTAGTAAGCACGTCAGTCAGTAAGTATACTCTAGTAAGTATTAGAAATCCTAAATCTATCAATATGTCTTGTCGTATTCCAATAAATAATCCTAGTTTTGAAGGGGATGGTGACTTGAATAAACACTGGTTTGTATGAAAATCCCTTCATATGGCTAACCTGATTGATGATGAGAATCAATATATTGCACAATTTGCAGGAGATCTAAAAAACAGAGCACTAACATGGTACATGAAATTTCTTGAAGAAGGTTCCAATTCAAAACAACAAATAAAACATAAATTCCTCTAATTTTTCAAAGATGATGACATTAAGCATTTGGATGGACATTAACTAAAATAAATAAAGAAAGTAATAGGAGAATATGTATGAGAATATGAAAAAATATTTAAAGGCCTCTGCAACCAGATGCCATTTAATATGTACCAAGCATTGGTGATCCAATTCTTTGTTGTAGACCTCCAACCGAGAATCAAGATGCCATTACTAATGCATGAATACACATAATATGACGGTGTCTCAAAGAAATATTTAGGAGTCAAATCAAACAAAAACTATTCAACTAGACTTGTCAACAAATGAATTGAAGAAAATATTGAAATAATACAAAAGTCACTGCAACACCTTACATTGAAGAATAATGACTTATGGTGTACTACATGCTCTAAGGAAGGCCATAACAAAGATACCTGCCCCTATGATGAAGTAATAAGGTATCACAATGGCTGCATTGTATACCAGAGGGAAATGAAGCAACTTGAAGAAATTCCAAAGTATTCCTATAAGAATGAAAGCCAAAAAAAATTTAAACAATGCAAAGAAGCTATGTTTGCAAGATTTGTGAAAGATTCAAGCCTCACTGGAGTACAGACTGTCCCTACAACACTAACAATATCAAACCAAAATGGTGTGGACTTTGTAGGATGAGGAAACATTCAGCTTCCAAATGCATTAAGAACTTAAAGACTAAAGCAAATTACATTATAGTCTACTAAACACATACGATCGAGCAAAAAGGTCTAATTGGTCGCAATAATGACCAATTCAACAATGAAAACAATTGACGAGGATGATACAATGGTCATAGAGTATATCAACTGCCAGGTCATGGAAAGACCTAATGTTTCATGTGCTATAGTGAAGAACATTTGAGCCTCGACTGTCCTTAGAAGGACAAGACAAATTTAAAATTTGGTACAAAATGTGGCATTGGGGAGCATTGTTTAGAAGAATTCCCCATCATGCTTACATCACTTCATAATAAAAATAATGTTAACCTCTTATCTAGCGTTTCTAAAATGCAACATTGAATACTAAGAATTTGGAAATAATCACCAGACAAGGCAGAAAATTTGGTGGGAATAACCCCCAAGTCACAAGTATACAAAGAATACAAGATGACTATCCTAACCATTTCAATAATTTTTTTTTAACAATACTACATAAATATTTACACAAATTGTTTCTAAAGAAAATAATGAAGAAAACAGTAATAAAACACTCAATGAGTTACTACAACTCTTAACAAAGGAAAAAGATGTTGCAAAATTAATTGATATAATGTATCTTATCAGAAATAACCCAGAGAATGAGAGAATCATAAAAATATCTATAGTCTAAATACAAAAGTAAAATCCGATATTGACCTTCTCATTAACCTTCAAGTTGAAGGGTGATGGATTTCACAAGTCATCCTTGACTTTAGGTTGCAAGACAACATAATGACGAGATCAACATGGGAAAGTGTAGGTTGACCTCGACTAGTCAAGTCAGGAATCTACCCTAAAATTGTCAACTAGGGACTAAATGGACCCATCGATGTATCAAAAAATGTTAAAACTACAATTATGGGAATTAGTAAATATATTGATTTTGAAATTATTAACCCAAGAGAAGGATTGAAATCCTTCCAAACATTAGTTGGTTGACCATGGGGATGCAAAATGAAAGTGTCCATTTCTCTTGAGAATGATAGAATTAATCTCAAAGGAGAAGGAAATAGAGTAATTATTCTCATTCATTTGTCCTAAAGAAAACCTTGGGTTGATCCTGACGATAACAATGTTGAAATATGATGATTATGTAAAATAGTTGAAAATAATGAAGATTCCATCGAGCCAAACAACCATATAGAAATCCATTTGGGATCACTTATGCCCATCATATACAATTCTAATTCAAAACCTTATGACTAGCGAATGGAAAACTATGAAGCACAAGCTTGCAAATGTTAGTTAGTCAAGGCTATTCCTAGAAAAGGAATTCAATAATGTTTTAATATATCCATCATTCCAATTTTTTTGAGAAGAAAGTAAGAGGATATCTGACACTCATTCTGGAAAATAAAGAACTGACAAATATTTCACCACTTCAATATAAAGAGTGGGAATCCCTGGCTATACGCGTCGACGCAATATCTAAAAATGTCAAAGAACAAGGTCATTTTCAAAGTCCAGTTGAAACCTCTACTGGTTAGGAAACATGATGGTGGGACACAGATGATTCTTGACTCCAGACATGAAATATAGTGTAAACATATTTTGTCGAATGTTTTGGAGGGAAGAAATTGACAACATAAGTGGAAGTACCAAAATTTGTACATGAAGACCAAGATATAGATAGTCGTATTAATGTAAGTGAAAATGAATGGAAACAATTGGGGCATATGGATGAAAGAGTATGGCCTCATCTGTTCTAAAGTACACTCAACAACCTGCCAAACTAACGGTATAAGATGGAAGAGGCTAGAGGATAAACCTTTAGTTGTAAAGAATTGAGAGAAAATTTTACAAGGGAATTTTCTTTCACTACGAAAGAGGAAGGAATAAAAAAAGCGGTTGAAGAAATTAAATTTTTCATACAATCGGCGAGCAATTTTTCACTGACAACAATAGACCAACCATAGTTTAAATGTAATAATATCAGGACCAAAAAAACCCATTTGTTGACTTGACTAAAGGGAATGGAAGCACTGTTTACAAGTGGACCCCAAAACAACATCAATATTTTGAGAAGATTAAGGACCGTCTCTATGGTACACTAATACTTATTTTACTTGATTTTTGTCATCCTTTTAAGATTAAGATAGACGCCTCAGGAGTCAGACTATTCCTTGGGCATGGTGACCATGCAGTTTAGTTACCCAGTCATTTTTCATTTAGAAACCTTCAATGACACCGTTAATATGTATTCGACATATGAAAAGGATGTTTACACCAATGTTCAAGCACTCAAGTAATGAAAACACTATGTCATTGGAAAGGAAACAATTAATCACACCGACCATAAAATGTTATAGTTCACTATGCCCCAGTTTAAGATGCACACAACACAAAAAGTCAAGTGGATTAATTACCTGCAATATTTATAATTGGTAATTAAGTAATGTAAAGTGAAATCCAATGCCACAACTGGTTATCTAATTTGGCCACCCATTACTCTCCTTCTTATAGTGATGAGTATGCATGGATATGACACCACCACTTGGCCTCATTTGTATCAAGTAGACAAGGAATTTTCATCAGTTTATTGACAACTTCAAACTGACAATTTCTCTACCACTGACTATTTCTTGAAAGAATCCTTTCCATACAAGCTTGGACATCTTTTTGTACCCATAGGTTAGCACCTACAAAATCTCATTTGGGGTGGGTAGTACAACAAGAATGTAAAACACTTTGGAGTGGCAAAGACCCTTGTCATTATTCATGATTATTTTTACTAGCCCACACTTAAATATGACGTCAATAAGTACATATGATCATGTGTGGTTTGTGTCATTGATTAACCGCCTAATGGACGACAATGATTGTATACGTCCTTTCCAGTTCCTAATTGACCTTGGGAATCTATCTCTATGTATTTCTTGACCAGATACCTTGTCACCAACTTGATTTTGGGACCTTCAAATAAAATAACTCTCTAAGGTTTTAAACAAGGATAATGACATACATTAATAAGTCACTAGGCTCATATACACCTTAGAACCCCTTTCACGTTCCCATCTTGTATAAATATACCCCCTATCTCTTCTTCATTGTTCTTCAACTATAGTCATTAAGGATTTTAGATTAAATATCAAAAGTACATATTTACAACATCATTGGTCATCCTACACCATTTTTGTTTGGATTCTAGAATTCACATCATTACATCATAATTACATCATGGGGTCAAAATTTGGGTGTTACATTCCCCTCTACGTTAATTTATGTACCTCCCTTGGTGCATATTAACACTACATACATTTACAAAAAGTTACATAGAAATTTTAAAAATAGTTGTAGGTATGCCTCATGCATAATATCCTCTATAACCCACGTTGTTTCTTTAGGGATTTTGTGGGTTCATTAGACCTTTACCTGCCCGCTTTCTCTATTCTTGAGAAACTAGACTTCCATTTGTTGGATTCATATTGGTTTCACTGGGATATATCCTTTAAGTTCCACATGAATCAAATCCCAACCAATAATATGGTTAGGATCAAGTATATATTTTTGCAACAATGACATGAAGCAAATTTTGTACTTTTACGTAAGTAGTAAATGCAAGATCATATGCAACTATCCACATCCTAGATAAAATATCAAATGACCCACAATATCTAGCCAGGATCTTAGGACATATCCTAAGTTATAAGGAGCTCTTAGTTGGTCTGAATTTCAAATACACATGCTCCCTAAACTAGAACTCTCTAGTATTGAATGCCCTTATTTGTATAATTCTTTTTCCTATCATGTGTTATTTTCAAATTATCTTCGATCTTAACCATCTTATCTTCCATTTATTTAATAAATTGTGGAATAATTACTACTTTTCATGATAGATTGTACCAACTAATTAGAGCATTGCATTTTATACCATACAAAGCTTCAAATGGACTCATATTTAGAGAAGTATGGTATCCATTGTTATATACCAACTCTATCAAATACAAATAATTTTTCGATTTGGATGGTTGGTCCATCCCGTACATTCTTAACATGAATTCTATGACTTGATTAACTTTCTTAGTTTACCCATCTGTCCATGGATGATATGATATACTCAAAGTAATATTTGTTCTAAATCCTTTGAATATAACTTTTCAAAAATTTGAACTAAACTTTGGATCTCTATCCAAAACAATTTCCTTTGGTATCCCATGCAACTTGGCACAAATATTGACACCCTTTTATAAATAATCTTTTCAACTACAAAGATGACATTTTCTTATTGGAAATGTTGGTTGTGGAGCTTGATTATCTTCTTGATTCATAGGTAGTTTTTTAGTCATGTTTGGATCCCATTTCTTGATGGGAGGGTGTTGGGGGATACCTCCCCCCATTATTTTCACTAGGGATTCTATGGGTGGTGGTGACAACATTATTGGAGCGCTTCCTAGAGAGGGAAGTGTCCCTAAAGATAATTTTTTGAATAAAAATCCTTGTAAAATATTGTAATTTTGTAGTCAACCTAGACCATTCATCATTATGTTACAAATATAATGGTAGATATTCTATTCATGTATTTTTTCCCTACAATAAGGGATTTAAGATCAGGTTTCAATGGATGTGATATAGGATGTTGTATCCCTTCATTTTGTTGGAAATAATAAAAAAAGGACTAGGTGTTTCTCTGTTGATGTATCCCATATCGGGTGAACTATGTATATTGGTCTCTCTCTGGTATTGTTCTTTTATGTGTTTTATTCCCACATTCATCGATCCTATTTCTAACATGGAAATAGGTCTTGGAATTCCTTTCACTATCTTTCTCTCTCCTTTGTAACCCACCTAGAACTAAAAAAAAAATGTTGTGAAAAAGACATTACTTTAAAAGTTATTGTAAAGTTTTATGTTGTTGACCAGGGATGGTCAAAGCTAAATGCAATTGACTATTTTATTATTTAATAATTAAAAAAAGAGTCACCTATCAAAAGAGGGCTGTTGAAGAGTGTTCATTGACCCACTAAGAGGAATGATCTGGTGTCGAAGGAAAAACTGACAAATGGCAGCAACAACATTCACTTTCTAGCTGATGCAGTAGGCGACTTCCCTATGATTGTGGTCATGTTCCCAAGAATTGAGGAACTGATTAGGTGGATCATTAAATTAAAAAACTAACCCAAAGACCTAGGAAAGAACACATATATTCCCATCGAATGAGCACGATGCTCACAACATTCTAGAGATTAGAACCTTGTGGATTGTTAAAAACAGAAAAGTTAGGCACACAAGAGGAATTAGATGATGGGAAATATAAAGTGAATTGATAGAGTATTTACTGCTAGTGTGAATACTAAGTTACAGAGAGAACAAAACATTCTTCTACACATTATCTTCATCCTAGTGGTTCAGTGAATAGGCTCGGGGGTCCTAAAGCAAGTAATCTTGGAATCTTTCAGGAGACTATTGGGAGGAACAGTCTTCTTTGGATGTTTGTACACTTCAAAATTTAATAGCTTCCATATTTATTAGGTTTATTATCTTAATTCATTTTGTATTTATCTTTGAAGGATTTTATGAATGTTGAAATTTTCCCAAAACTATTACTTGTTTCTGTAATAAAGTAGGAAAGTATTTTTATTTCGTAAAAATTATCAGTTAAGTACAGGAGGAATGTTTTTTTTACATTTATGGCTTGCTATAGTTAATTACAGAGAATCCCTAAACCAAAAATTATAACACGCTAAAGAAACCACAGTTTTGGTTTTGAAAACGCTAAGGTTTCCAACTGAGGGTTTAAAACCCATAGAATTAAAAATACATATGAATATTAATAATATACACAATATCTTCTTCATACAACCGAAAGGCTTGGTGTTTTCCAAAAAAAATTTAGGGTTAAAATACTTACAACTAACAAAATAATAGCATGGTTCTAACTGTATTTTTCAAACAAGCTTTATTTAATTTATAGTAGGGTTTATACATTAATTAGAGAAAATAACAAGTTTCCCTATTTAAGTATTTTAATACGGGTCTAAGGTTTAAGGACTGCAAGGCTTAAAATTCCAAGTAATAATAACTAAAACCTACAAAAACACATATGTTCGAACTTAGAATTTTAAAAACTTGTTAGGATGTAACCATTTAAAAAACAGATAGGTTGTAGCCATTTAAAAACCATATAGGTCATAATCATTTAAAAAAAAATAGGCCGTAACCATTTATAAACCAAAATGACATGAATGCAGTAAATAAACAATATACATAAAAGTGCTATTAAGCAATATGACAATTATACAGAATAGTATCGAAAGTTTCGAAGGATTTTTAAAACCAATTTCTTCCACATTTTTCATAAACAAAATATCATACAAAACAATGCTGAAATGTATAAACAGTTTAAATAACATATCTAGCAATATTAATAAACCATATACAGAGTAGAACAAAAAACTTAAACCAAGATAGAGGCGAAATCACAGTGGTTGTATTGCCCTTAAAATTCACAAAACTTTTACAACAAGAGCTTCATTACATGCAGACTCCACGGTTTGTAACCAAAAAAGGAAATCTTAAAATATAAACCCTAGAATAGACGAAAGTATCTAAAATGAATTTTCATCCCTGTCATTAACGTCATAGAGTAAAAAACACGAGAGTGTTACTATAAAATGGAAGGGATTGTATAAACCCTTGTAACATCCAAACGAAACCAAAATTAGAAAATAAACCCTTTTTCCATCTTTTCCATATATTTTCACACCGTCTAGGATTGTAGGGTTCAAGGACTCTAGGTCTTAGCAGAGCTTATGATGTATGTTATCCTCGATCCAAGATATGCATGCCAAGATTCATCTTGTATTGACTTTCGAACCTCGTTCCAATCAACAACAAAGTAGAGGTTAAAATTTTGACATTGTAAAATAATGCTTGCATCCAAGTCTAAACATTTAAAAACAAAGAAGAACTTACTCTCAGCAACAATATTTTTTCTCTATGAAGGAAACGGTGGAGGGCGAGGCTAAGAGAAATGAAGGTGGTTTAATGGTAGAGTTTCTCTTAGTTTTATCTGAGAGGTCACATGCTGAAGAGAATCATCATTGCAGGAAGGGACAAGATTGCTCGACTCTCCTCATCAGCACAATAACACAGTTAAAATAAAATCCTTTTTATTGTTTTCTTAGGGTTTTACACCTCATACAACAAGAAAGCACCACAAGTTCACTTGGCACATTTACCTACCTCCACATGGGTTAAAATCATTGCTACCCACTTGCTATAGCTTGCAATGATCTCGTTTTTTTTTCTTAATCCTTTTGACATCACCATGGTACTCTTTACCTTTATCTTTTTATTTGTTTAGGAACACAAGGGGGACAATCCTTCTCTAGGGTACCTGTATTAATAGAAGTTTAACATGCTTTAGTTTACAAAGATAAGTAAGAACTATAACCCTGTAACTGTAGCATCAAAATAGGGTTAGTAAGCAGAGGGTTTTAAAATATTAAAAACATGGAGAATCCATCTTTATGGTAAAACAATTTAAGCACAACTGTAACTTACGAAAAGGAAGGCATGACATATCAACATTGAAATCAATTAATTTATCGTAAGGATTAGAAAATGTATTCTAGTGTAGTATCATATGAATTCATTTATGGAGTGAAGATTTTTTGAATTGTTAAGTTTTAGTTTTATAGAATTTTCATTTTAGGCTAAGTTCTATGTTGCAAGTGGAATGTAGGGTTTACATTTATTTCTTAAAATTTATGTGAAAACAGAGTAGATCTTATATTGATCTAAACCCTCCATGTATGAAATTTTTTTCTTATGAAATTTTGGACAAGTTACATTTGTCTTCATCAAGACGAGTGATATTCTTGTTATGTTAATATTTAATAACATGGTGTGCATTTAGTTGATCCTTCATAATACGGATATCATAAGAACCAAATGCTTTATTCTTAAATATGAAAAAATTTCACGTATATTCTAATCTATTTGAAAATCCTTTACCAACTCATTTGTTTTTCTTTTGGTTACAATCTCCAACTAAACCATCCAATATTTGTCATTCTTACTTCTATTTAGCTAAAATATTAAAACCAAATTAGGATCAATATACGTATTACTTGCTCTTGGATCAATTAGAATGGCAATAGATTGTTTGTCGCAATATTACCTTCAACCTCAATGACGTTGGATTGATGTTTTGCTCGTCTACTAACCGAGGTTTCATAGATATTGGGAATGTTTTTGTCCACATATTCCAAAACACTTGCTTCTTGTATGTTGTGCATAGTCCTCATTCTATCTCCCCTTTGAGGATAATATTTAAGCAAATTGTATCTTTAACATCCCTAACATTTCAATTGTTTCCTTGTACCCCATCCCAGAGATTCTGTTATCTTGGGTCCATTTTGAGTTGGATTTCTTACTGCTATGAATTTGGTTGGTTTATGAAGAAAGGAGGTTTAACTCCTTTCTTCCCCTAATCCTCCTTATATTTGATTTTATCTCTCCAAGGCTTCTGAAAACCTACCCTTCTTTTGTTATGATCATACATGTGCTTGGCCTTTTGGATTGTCTCTTCAAAAATATTGGGTTCACCAAACTAAATTATGTCTTTGTAGAATGAATGAAACCCACTCAAGAACCTCTATTTATTTACCTTATATTCTTTTATAAATATCACATATCTCAGTAATTCCAAAAACTTCCTTTCATAATATTCCATGGTCATGTTTCCCAACTTGTGTTCAAATAAATCTTCCATATTCTTGTCATAATAATGTTTTGATAGCTACTTTTGTTGGAAATACTTCACCACAACAAAAACTGGATTTAGCATCAAATTTAGTGCCATATTTTAGTGTAATTTTTTCCCAATTGTGGTGAACAATCCGGTGCTAAACTTGGCGCTATTGTACATTTTCGTAAAACGTCGTCTATTGCATATTTTTTTCCATCATTTTTAACATCCATTTTTGCGCCCAATTTTTTGCATCTAATGTTACGCCTTTATTTGTGCCCAATTTTTCAACTTCTATTGCATCTTCTTTTGCATCCTTTGTTACATCCTTGTTTGCACCCAGTTTCATGCTCATTTTTGCAGCCAATGTTGCATCTTATTTTGGTCCTAGTTTTTCATTGAGTCTTGCACCCAATTTTGCACCATGTTTTACATAAAATTATGCGTCCAATTCTGCATCTAGGTTTGCATCCAAATTTACTTATAATGTTGCATCCCCATTTGCATCTAATTTTGTATCTTGTTTTACGTCTTTTTTTGTATCCATGTTTGTGCCAAATGTTTNGTTAGATTTTGCATCTAGGTTTGCACCTAGTGTTGCATCCCGGTTGATGTCTTTTTTTGCATCTATGTTTAAGCCCAATTTTTCACCCAGTGTTGCGCCTAGGGTTGTGCCTAGTTTTTTGCCCATGTTTGTATCCAGTATTGCATCTAGTTGTGTGTCCAATGTTTCATCCCATCTTGCATTCAATATTACATCTAGTTTTACATCCAATGTTTTGTCTCATCTTGCATCTAAAATTGTGTCTTGTTTTATGTTTTTGTTTGCACCAAATGTTGCTTCCAGTTTTTCACCTAGTGTTATGCCTAGTTTTATGTCCATCGATACACCATATTTTGTGCTCAATTTATTGTCCAATTTTACGTCTAGTTAGGGAATCCATTTTTTCATCTATTGTTGCATCTAGTTTTGGACCTATTATTACATCTAGTTTTGAGTCATTAATTGTCTCTAGTGTTGAGTCTCTTTTTGCATCCAATTTTGTGTTTAGTGTGACATCCATTTTTGTGTCCACATTTGCATCTAACATAAGGTCAGATTTTGCGTCCACTTTTGTGTTTGGTGTGATGTCCACTTTTACATCATGTTTTTCATTTAGTATTGCGTCTAATATTGCATCCATATTGCACTACTACATTTTTCACCTTTAGAAAAACATTGCAATATCATTAGGGCATGGAGGAATCGAACCACCAATCTCTTGCTTGTAAAGCAGATGCTCTTCCATTGAGCTAGCACCCTTTAAGAATCAGGAAGAGGAGCAATATTAACACATACATTTCATCATTTGTAATTCTAATAAAAGGCAATAAGATCCAAATACAAACATGCTTAAAATCCAATTTATTGTTCAAAACACACTAATAAGCAAAAAAATCTACCATGCTCAAGCAACAAAATATCCTAAACAATTACGCAATCTATTAAAGTGGTCTGCAAAAGGGTATTAGAGAACAACATAATGTATCGATGCATACCTAATAACCTAAACTTGATATGGACAAAGAATAAGGGATGTGTTTAAGAAATAGTTGTAGAATCCAATTGAGGATGTGTGTGTTGCTACATAAATGTTGTTATTCATTGATGGTGTGATTTTGTTCAGCAAGGATGTTAAGAGAAGAACTCATGAATGGTTACTTAAAGAATACGCCTACTATGTGCATCATACATGATATAATGAATATTTTAACAATGAACACCAACAAAGACATTTTATATTAGCAAAAAAATTATTAGCCAAGGGCACATGCTATTGTGCACATGTGACTACAGTATGATATGCAAGTACATGAAGGTATTTGTGTGCAGAAATAGATATATATTCATACACATTCAAATATATATCCATATTCCATGAAAGAAAAATAATAGAACAAAGCATATAGAAGAATTAAAGATAAGTGTAATATTAATGGGATAAGCTATTCAATGTCAGTGACCATGATATATAAGCTATATTTCAAGTTGGTGAAAAGGAAATTTAAACAACGACATTGTTCCCATAAAACGCCAACTATTCACAAAAATAAAAGTAGCTATTCACTTCAAACCTTCAAACTTGTACATTTAAAGTTTGACTAAGAATGTAAAGTGTCATTGACCTTGATTTCCTTTCTCGAATTTGATTTTTTTAGCTTCTTCACTTTTTATGCCCAATATTGAATAAAAATAAAAAAACAGAATTGCATAATCCAATTGGGATTACGTATTTTGGTACAAATGTCTTATGATAAGTTACAATAGGGCAAGGCCATAGGAAATTCTTGCATAGCCCCTATTTCCTGTCCATAAATATTTTGGAAATCACAATAGGTATGAAACACCCATGAAATGTTTGCAGGGCATTCCTGTTTGTAGAAACATTTCCATGAGATTTCTGAGACACGTCCTATCCAAAAGAACATAAATGGCATGTTTCCTTTGTTCCAAAGGAGAAAATATGAAAGGCCCTCAAAGGGAGTGAAATCCAGGAATGTCTTGTTTGTGCAAAAAAGGACCCTAAATAGGAAACAAACCCAAAAAATATAAAATTTTGAAATGAAAGCACAAAATTTTTTAGAGTTTGAATTATTTTTTAAATTATTTAAATATGCCATTTTCACACTTCCTGAACATTTTGAAAAGTGTCATTTCCATCTCAAAACTGTTTCGTAGTTTCAGGTGACTTGGAGTTGGCATTAGGTCCTAGGGTGAGATCCACCTTATTCTGTTTTAAGTATATCCTTGTTTGGATGTTACCCATGGCCACCCATCCCGACACATTATCTCTATGTGACATGCCAATGTTAAATAGTTACCATAACAAAATCGTCCATTTATTGTGGATGAGTAGGTTACCCACATTATAATGTATAAGTAGATGGGTAGATGGTCATTATACATACACACATACATAAATGAATGAATACATGAATAAATCCACATGAAAACTGCTACCATAGTTAATTACCAGATCTTTCAAAATTTTGAGCTTAAGCTCATCAGAAGTGATCAAATGATACATATTTACTTACATCAATTTCACTTGACACTTTAGAGTTTTATCACCAAAAAGTGATACAAAAAAAACCATGTTTTTAGAATTACTTTTTATCAAAACCATGCTTCTTGAATGGTGTACCTATTGACTTTCCAAAGCTTTCATCCTAAGTAATAGACGTTTCACAAAATAATTTTCGCTCATAAAAAGGTGTGTTTGAGGTCACTACAAGTGATCAACTCTAGATGATACTGCCAAACTTGAGTCTTGGTTTTCTCTATAATATTACAATCAGTACAATTTGATACAAAGAAAAAGTTACAAAATCATGTTTCTAGAATTAGTTTTATTAAAACTATGCTTCTCACATGGTAACATTAATGGATTTTCACTTTCCACTCTTGAAATAGCATCAGCTTGAGTTCACAACTGATCTATTTTATATGATACAAATCGATTTTACCACCACATTCATTTCAATTAGACTTAGTATTTTACTCTTCATTCATCGCAGTTTGATACAAGAACAATTCATGTTTTTAGAATTACTTTCAGTGATAACATGTCTTTCAAAAGAAATCATGTTACTAGTATTACTTTTAGTAATGTCACGTCTTCCGCATGTATGCCTATTGAATTTCCATTTTCCAAAGTTTTTGACACATGAAAAAGACTATGAGATAAAACAAGACCTGCTAAAACAACACTCACCTCTAGATCTTGAGCAGCTTCTAATGCCAAACCAACAGTTGTTGCATCCAAACCTATTAAACCACCATGAAATGCCAAACTCGTAATTAGATTATTGTTTAGAAGGACATTTCTATATTTTAATATTGTAGAACAAAAAACATTGCCCACTGGGAAATTTTATTTTTCAAAAGATGTACGCCTTCACTATAGCAAACATTATTCTGCCACAATCTCAAAACCAATATTTACACCCCCTGCAAATTTAGTACTAGAAAGAATTTTGCTTTGACCTTTTTCCATGTTCAAATGTGTGTCAATAGAAATGTAGAACATTAGTAAGAAAACAATATCAACTTGTTACAAGATTTAGATGGATATTCAAGGTAATGGAAGCTTTGTATCACATACTTTTTGATGGTTTGCTTGAGGTGAGGAAGCAAATTCATGCGTCAGCACATTGATTATTGTCGATATCTTTTCATGGTCACTAGTAGCAGTCAATGTTCTAACAACTCCTTCTAGCTATACCACAAGAGAACAAATAATCAAATAAACATTTAATCTAATCCAACATATTTAATCTGATCCATATCCCATGATTATTATGATATTTAAAAAACTATTTCAAAACTATTTCTATTTTATAAATAAAACATGACATATAGGAGTAATTCTAAAAAGCAAGAAACTCTGATAAAAGAACTATGCGAGTTCTTTAACTCAAGCTATAGATTTTAACAAGAATGCATAATTAAATCTAAGACAACATTTTAAAAATAGTACTGGAGCATCTCCCTATCATAGCAACACACCTCCCCATTCCAGGGTACACATGACGGGTGCAGGAAGGGACCCAGAACTAAACTTGAGAGTGCCCTCAAAACAATATGAAATTATGATTTGAATAGTCTAACCCCATTCCTAATATTCCTAATTGAAGGACTGATATGCATCCTCGATGCCCAACAATCTGATTGAATAAGCAATTTCCATGCCATGTGATCTATTAAATGAATATGTCAGGAAGTTATCCTAATAATCTGACCTACGTATTTCATGCCAACTAGATGATATAGAAATTCATTCTATATAATTTATGTCATGTAGTTGTACAAAGGTTTGATTTGTTATTTCTATTTCTTGCCAAACTATTATAGAGATCCAAATTGTGCGTCTAGTGCCAAAATATAGAATGTAAGCCTACTAATGTTCCTCAAATTTATACCCCCCATAGGTATGTACCCTTCATATAAATTGCAAAGTAATGTTGTCCAATGGTATTAAGTTTAGTGTTATATATCATATCACATGTTTTATGTTTTAATTTTTTTATATTATACACAAATTTTATTTATGATTTGTAGAAGTTTTACGTTTTTGCAATATATATTTTATGCATATGTATGTGCGCACCTCCCTCACACCCCAATGTCCTTCAAAAGCCAGATGATCTAAAAGCAACAATGAGTATGGCATTAGCATTGATGATGTTGCATAACTATTGCATTGCACAAAATCAGACAAGCAAAGATAAGTTATTTAAGCCTTGTCCAGTGGCTCTCTTCTTGTGTTTTTTATTTTATAATAGGTATCTATTTATGCAGTTATTCCAATTGACTTTATTTTCTAGGAAATGAATATACACAATTTTTCAATGCAAGTCCTGTAAGATTTCCTTCTTGTCCACTTTGAAAGTAAACGTCACAAAATTGAAGCACATAATCCATCATCCGATTGAGTGTTTTTAACATTGTAGAATACTACTAACATTTTCTGAATGTTGAGTTGGATGTTTAGACTCTACCCACAAAGATGAACCAAAAAGCTAAAGAGATCCCACTACAAAATACCAGCAAGCAATTATAGAGAACCTAAGAGATTCAAGATGCTAATAGATTAACGAGGTAACTTCCACCCCAGAGCCCTAAGTTTTTACTTCATGGTCATTAACTATGGTGATAGGTAGGTTCAAACCAATACATAAAGCTAGATTTCTTCATGTTATCACACAACTCTGCAACAACAAAACATCCTAAAAATTATAGACCACCTAAACCAGATGCCTTTCCGTTTGGACTGGTGTTTTTCCAATCTCAGGGGGGGTGTCCTTGAAAGGCGCATGCTAACATCAAGACTTTTTTACTAAAATCATATAGTTGGATTGATTATATTCAAATACAAGAAAACTTGTTGCGGACCCAATCCTTCTAATTTTCATCATTAGTAGTTAATATCCCTAGAACAACACTGTCCTTAACCATGGCATTACTTTTTGATGCATGGACTATGTCTTTCAGCCAATCTTCCTTGATTATCATTGTATTTATCTCTAAATGGTAGAGTATGGAACTCTATTCATTGGTTGAGGTTTTCTTGGAGATATGTCTTTAGTATTTGGAAGTCATAAAACATGATACCAACAAACCATAGATGTTACTGTTTGAATAATTTTCCTTATACCCTGCCCAGAATCTGAGATGAGGGCTGTTTTTATTCCCAAAACGCCTAAAAATGCTAAATCAAGGGTTTACACTGCTGATTTACCTCAAAAGACCGCCAATAATTGAATTCAGAGCCTCTTCACCACTGTTTTCATGCTCATACATCAATACAGACATGTTTTAAGTGATGGTGTAAGCCACAAACCACACAGAATTAGCCTAAAACAACGCAGATCTTAAAAATGATGTTTTTTATCACTATTTATGCTTCAAAACTGCCATGAACTCACCAAAACTTGGTTTTGCTATTGATTCCACATACATGCAGGCCCATAGTTGTTTAGAATAAGCCCAAACTTGAATTCCAGCCTCTCTTGTTGTTGTTATGAGGGTTAAGGCAGTCCAAATAACGCCCAAGGTTTTGGAGTGCACATACACTTAATCTCATGTGTTATATACAATGATGTGTAAAATGTCCTTAAACCCCATAAAGACCACAAGGAAAGTTTGTCTTGATCTTATTGTTCTTTCTTTGATTACTCAGTTTTAGTTCCCTTGTCATTATTTCATTGGTTAGGTTGATTTCATCGTTGTCCCCAAGGCAGGTTTGGGTCATTAGGATTACTTTTACCGTTCTTATTCTTGACTTTATTTAATTGTTTTTTAGGAAGTTGGTAAAGATATCGGTATTGTTGAACAAAATCCTAACCCATTGATGAGGATAAAGATGAAATAAATTGATATTGGCAAAGGACACAACATTATTAAGGATTAACAATCCCTAATAAGATGGAGTATTTTGAGGTGCACCTTAAGGGTAGGGGGAATACTAGTTAGGAGAGGTGGCCCTCCATAAGTAGTGGGAGGGTGGGGGTTGTGTACGAAGTATTGGCTTCCTATTTTTCATTGTAAATTGAATTGAATAGACTTAGGATAATGGATGCTCCATGGGATTTGTTGACCCATCCATAACGGCTACCATAAAGACCCTATACTTGGAGGTGAAATGTAGCCAAAATGATTACAACGTGAGTTACTAAACCTATAATGTCATCAATAGCATGAGATGCCCCTGGTATGGATGGTTTGTGAGAAGGGTGTTGAGGATTGTCTAGAATAATGATATACAACTCACAAGACTTGGCATATATGAGGTCAAATTATTAAGCCTTTATTAAACCATCTTCTTCTTTAGTTTAAGACATAGTAGTAGCCACATCTTTTAAAATGGTAAGAACAATATTGTTTCAAACAAATCTAACAGGAAGATTACAAAGAAAAAACATATAATGCTAACCTAATCCTAAAAGCATGAAGACAGATAAAACATTATTCCCAAGCATACATACTATTCCTTATAAAATGAGACAATTTTTCTACTTGATATGCATACTATATTTCTTTACGTAAGAAAAAACCTTTCCTTATTGAAAATTACAGTTGGACATGTTACATGAGACATCAAGTTTTAGATCCGAAATGGCTTCATGTTACATGAGACATGGTGATGGTAGATGTAGCTAAGTCATTTATAATACTATAATCATGGGATTACCATGCACATGGATAATGTGTGGTTCACTTTAAAGGTGTTTTCGGCACACAAGGGTAAGGACCAACATTGGGTAAATGTATTTGCAAGAGCCACTAGAAGATGGTGGTATTTCCTCTATTTTGATGGATTTGGGGTTGAGCATTTCATACATGCAACCGTGGTTAGAGGTGAATATCATTTAACACAAACCTGTAAATGACTAGTTTCACAAAATCACAATTTTTCAGATAGGCTAAATGAACAAGTTATGGGGTCATCTTGATCATTAGCCCTTAAGTTTTGTTGTGGGAACAGGTGGATTTTGATCTCACCTTCAGATCTCAACCTTCATATCCTGAAGTGAAGGAACTTTAGATATATTTATAATTAATCCCAATTTTAATTTGGATCCCATTTCCCAATGTCCTCTCAAGCATACTCCAATATGTAGATAGCCTTCGAAGAACAAGTTTAGTGTTCAACAACAAAGAGTTCTCTGCCTTTTAAATTCCAAATTGAGTGCTTAATGATAACACTATGAAATGCATATTAAATGTTGCATTCTATTCTAAGGATATATAATGAAGAATATGCAATGGTATTATCCAAGCTTTTTGCTCAGGTAAGGTCCTAGACTTCCAGAGCTCGGCTAGTGTAAGGCCTTGAAAGATTGTACCTGAGCTTTGTGGCAAATACAAGAGACTAGATGCTATTTACTATTATGACTCATCAAGCATGCAGCTTAAACTAAAGTTTAAACCTTGCTGGTTATCCAATTTACCACGCTAGCTTTGGTTGACAAATCTCGACAGGATGTAATAAAAGCAAGCAAAGACAAGCTATCAATAAATCCTGACAATAATGGCTTCTAACCTTGAAGGACAAAACCAGATTTGAAATTGTAACCTATGGCTTCCCTATTGGTAACATGCCATGGGTGGATGGTTTTGCTGATTAGGAAAGATATCAGGGTTTTAGTCTTGCAAACCTACTTCTATTGGATGGACATTTTGGAGACAAAATAAGGATATATTGCTTTGTTTTCAGCTTCAACACTAGTGAGAAAGCGACATTTTTTGAAACCTATTGTCTGTGCATAAACACCAGCAATTTTAGATTCTCTCCTTTCCCAAATTGTCAAGGTGGATTTTGATCTCAACCTTTAGAACCTGAAGTAAAGGAACTTTAGATATATTTATAATTAATCCCAATTTTAGTTTGGATCCCATTTCCCAATGTCCTCTGAAGCATACTCCAATATGTAGACAGTCTTCTAAGAACAAGTTTAGTGTTCAACAACAAAGAGTTCTCTGCCTTCTAAATTCCAAATTGAGTGCTTCATGATAACACTATAAAATGCATATTAAATGTTGTATTTTATTATAACTTCTAAGGATATATAATGAAGAATATGGGATGGTATTATCTAATATTTTTCTTGAGGTAAGGCCCTAGACTTCTAGAGCTCTCTTTGTGTAAGGCCCTGAAAGATCATACCTGAGCTTTGTGGCAAATACATGAGACTGGATGCTATTTACTATTATGACTCATCAAGCATGCAACTGAAACTAAAGTTCAAACCTGTCTGGTTATCCAATTTACCGCACTAGCTTCGGTTGACTCGCTTCACCAATTGGAAATAACATACATTTAGATTTAATATTTTATTCAACAGATGAAAATATTGTTGCAGACCCAAATCTGCAGGATCAGTACTTAATATGCCATCATGCAAACTTGTTTTTGTTCGATGGACATTTGGGAGGAATAAAAGAAATATATTTCTCAGTGTTTGGCAACATAATCAGTCAAAAATCCTTATTGGTAGTAGCCTTTCTGTGTATAAATTAACAAACATGTGCAATCAAATTTCATACTAGCTCAAATTGTCACAAAAGGTTTTGAACTATCTATGAAATCTGATTGAAATGAATAATATCCATTAGATCAAGGAGAATTGGTGTTTTAATATAAAAAAGTATCAATTCCAACTCTAATCTAGATCCCTATTTCTAGGTATCCTTCCACAGGAATACTCTACTACCTTGTAGTGCAACTTTATCAAAAACTTAATTTTAAACACATAGAGCAGTTTGGATTTTAATTTACAACACTTGAGCATAATTCTTTATAAGATGACTATAAGTGAGGCATTGTTTTATATTGGCTCTTAAATGTGGTCCTATAATGGTCCATAATTCACTAAATTGTAGAAAATGAAAGAGTGTAATTGCTCTGTACTGATATGACTCATCTAACCTGTAACTAAAAGTAAGCACTTTTTCATAGCCAATTGATTGAACTAACATCAAGACTCCTTTAACTGAAATCATATAGTTGGATTCATTATATTCAAATACAAGAAAAACTTGTTACGGACCCAATCCTTCTAATTTTCATCATCAGCATTTAATATCCCTAGAACAAAATTGTCCTTAACCATGGTCTTACTTTTTGAGGCATGGAATATGTCTTTCAGTCAATATTCCTTAATGATCGTTGTATTTATCTCTAAATGGCAAAGTATGGAACTCAATTCATTGGCTGAGATTTTCTTGGAGATATGTCGATAGTATTTGGAAGTCATAAAACACAGGACAAATAAACCATAGATGGTAGGTTTAAGGCTGATTATTTCATCAAACATGATATTGAAAAGTGTTGAAGGTGGGTATTGATTGAATGCCTTTATGAAGGTGTGTAAATGTACGGTCCAGTAGTAAAAGAAAGAGGGGATTCATAGTCACTGATTACCTATGATATCTCTGATGATCCTGCCATGTTCATTCTTCTTACATACTCTCAATGCTTTGAATTAAGACCCTAACCAATGAAAATACCATGCCATTGTACTCCAACTACTTCTCATTTTGTTTCCACCACTTGGGAGATATGGACCATTATGAAGTAAATGTATAAGAAAGTTAATACGCAGAGAACCTTTCAAGGATTTTAATATTGGCTTCCAGCTTTAAGAGATATTGTCCAATATTCAAAGACATTCTTTACAAATGTCTCTCCCACAGCTAATATATACCTCAAAATTTTACCAGTTTATCTATATAATATGAGAGTCTTTCAGTATTCTCACATGAATTTGTAGTTTATACAGATTTAGATTTGAAACTCCCATACTTTTGAGTCCATGGATATTTTCTCCAACCTCCTTGGTGGCCAAGGCTTTGAAGAAAGATTTCGTTGACCTGTCTCAAGTTTTCAATCAATCTAAGCAAGCTCTAAGTTGGGTCACTCAATAATAGTGGTTCATCCACCTTAAGGAAATGTTGAAGTTTAGTTGTATAAGTTGGTGTCTAAATAGAATGGGGATTGTCCTGTTAAATCTAGGATACATAATTTATCTCCTCCTTGATATATTTACTGTGTTTGCAACATAAAGAAGCAATCTAGTGTCATATCCCCCCAAAAAGGTCAACAATTTAGGAAATGGCATCCTCCCACCAGTTAATCCAACTTTCATCACCCATTTCCTTGAGAGACACGCTCTACATTCTTTCAATACAACAAATACAAATAATATTTTTAATATGTGACATTCAAAATAGAACGTTTGTTATGCATTCTCATTCCTAATGTGAATGAAAGCTAATGTCTGCTAGCTTGTGTTTCAACAAGTCGCATGTAAGCGACTATTTATTTCTTTCATACAAAGTCCTTTGGGTTGAATTGGCCTCATGGGAAGTTCTGGGTATGTCTTAGCCCCATAACAACCTCAAAAAATGAACTTGGGCATTCTTTCAAATAAAAAGCAGCATGTAACCACACTAATTCATAAATTTGGGTGCATCTTAGACACTTATGGGCATGAATGAGATCACAACAGCAGCAAATCCAAGTGTTTCATGGGTGAAATGGTAGTAAAACCCTAACTTAATATTTTTGGGTAGTTTGAAGGAGGATCTAGGGGAATTTCATACATGAAACCAACAATAAAACACCCCAAATTGTCTAAAATAGTAAAAACATAAATAAAAGGTGGAAACTTACTTTCCAAGACCAAAGAACCTCACAAGGGCCAGCAAATTGTAGTTGGTGCCTTGCAAAATCTCTATGACATTGTTGTAAGAGATTTTCCTAAAGAAAGGCAGATTATTGCACAATTAAGGCAAGACAGAATGGTTTCTATAAGGACTGGTAACAAGATATTGTTTGAGTACACTTTAGAATTACCTAATATAGAAGACAACCTCTTTTATCGACAATTAAGACGACTGCAGACCATTCTAACCACAAGGAATTCTATGCATCATGTTCCAAAAAAAATGGAGGAAAGGTATATGATTGCTTTCTTCAGCAATTATCTCTTCATGAACATGCCCTGTGCTATGTAGGTTGAGAAGATCATGTCATTCAGTGTTTTGACTTCTTACTATGATGACGATGTTATGTACAACAAAGAAAAAATCCATATTGAGAATGAAAATGGGGTTTCAATCATATTCTATCTCCAGAAGATATATCCTAATGATTGGTCGAATTTTGATTGAGTGGATGCGTGGTCAGGGATTGAAAAATCTTGAAGAAATATGGACTGATAAAGTGGTGGAACTAAGGTTGTGGGCTTCATATAGAGGACAGACATTGGTTCGTATGGTAAGGGGGATGATTTACTATTACAAGGCTATCAAAATGTTGGCTTTTATTGATTTAGCATCAGAGATGTCTATTCAGAGAGACTGTTAAGAACTTGCTGTTGTAGCATCGAGACCCAGGGAAGGTGAAAATAAAAATTGGGATTTGCCTTCAATATCACACCTGAACACTGAAATATGTAGAGTAGATATTGTACTCGAAAGCAATGAATATGCCAAAGCTCTCATGAAATTTACTTATGTTGTCACCTGTCAGATTTATGGTGCTCAAAAGGCTAAGAAAGATCATCATGCTAAGGATATCTTGTATTTAATGAAGAACTATAAATATCTTTAGATTTCCTATGTTGATATGGTCACAAATGGGAGAGAAATAGAGTATTAGTCTATAGAACTGCAAAAGGAGGTGGAGGTCTATAGGGTGAGGCTCCCT
The DNA here is from genome assembly GCA_001517045.1 of Pseudotsuga menziesii. Taxonomy (NCBI): domain Eukaryota; kingdom Viridiplantae; phylum Streptophyta; class Pinopsida; order Pinales; family Pinaceae; genus Pseudotsuga; species Pseudotsuga menziesii. The sequence goes on from LPNX010804506.1 coordinate 568,692, forward strand.
GGGCCAGTAAAACTTGGTGAAGGGAAGCCTGAGAATCAAAATCATTCTCTAATTTTCACAAGGGGTGATGCATTACAGAAAAGTGATATGAATAAAGAAAATTACTTTGAAGAGGCTCTCAAAATGTGAAATTTGTTGCAAGAGTTCAAAAAAATTTATGGTCTTCGAAAGCCTACAATATTAGGAGTTTGTGAAAATGTATTCACAGGCTTAGTATCTTCCCTTGCTTGGTTCATGTCTGCTCAAGAGACGAGTTTTGTGATGATTGGGTAGCATGTACTTGCAAATCCTTTAAATATAAGGATGCACTATGGCCACCCATATGTGTTTGATCGCTTGTGGTTTTTAGCTCATGGAGGAATGAGTAAAGCTTCCAGAGTGATAAACATCAGTGAGGATATATTTGTTGGCTTTAACTGCACACTGTGTGGTGGTGATGTAACACATCATGAATACATCCAGGTTGGAAAAGGGCATGATGTTGGTTTGAGTCATATTTACATGTTTAAATCCAAGGTTGCTAGTGGCAATGGTGAGCAAGTGCTGAGAAGGGATGTATACAGGCTTGGTCACCACCTATATATTTTTTCGTATGCTATCTTTTTATTACTCAACTGTTGGATTCTTTTTTAACACCATGTTGGTAGTTCTAAGTAAGACTCCATTTATCAGATTAAGAGATGGAAAAGTCACATAAAGTCCCAAGTGTAATAATAGTAATTCAGAGACAATAAAAGCCAGTAATATAAATAAAAAATTTGAATTTACAGAAACAATATATTGGATAAAAAGGGGGATAACTTAAATCTATTGCCATTTTGAGCCATCTGAGTTTCCAAAGCTCAAAGCTTGAACTCTTAATGCATTAAGAGTACTCTAAGCCTATAGATAAGTTTGTTAGAAAGCTGAAGTGTGACAAAGGCCAAGTTTAGCAAGCTATGGTAAGAAGTCTAAACTCTAATTTGATTGAAGAATAGTTGGTTTGTCGAGGAGTATGAGTGAAAGGTTGCGGATTATTCGAATATCCCAAGTGTCAACATATAATTTGATACAAATATGTTGTATGTGAAGCATTGTTGTTGAGTTCCTGGATGAAATCGATTACCTATAGAAATGTCAGAGGTCAAAGACAGAAAATATATCCAAACAAACTGTAGTGCCAATCTGGAGGCTTTGGGCATGACATGAAGTAGAAATTGAACTCAGTCCAAAGCACAGAGGAAATCCCCTGCATCCATGATCGTGACTTAGAGGCATGGTGAATAAATTTATGAGTGAGGATTCGAGCCTAGAGGATGTTTAGTGGGAATCTAGTAAAGAAACCCAAAATTCATGAGTTGAAGAACTAGCATTATTCCTCTTCATAAATGAACTGAGGATCATTTTAGGCAAAGAGTGAAGAACTCTTGTTGTTCATTGTGATGTTGAGTGGAACACAGAACCTATAATATGCGTTGATGGGATACAAACCCTAAAGGTCATTGGGTTTTAGTATTACTACAGAGAGAACATCCAAGTGCATATTGATGGATTGAAACCTTAACTTACATCTTGATGATGAGAATAAGCCACAGCCAGCTAGTGACATGTGCCAGAAAATTTGAGTTGGTAGAGGTTAAGAGAAGGGTAGACTAAATCAATCTCAAGAGATGGTTTACAGACCCATCTAAAGTCGCCTTTATCACTAACCTCAGCCCTCAAGCCACCTCTCTCAAGTCACAACCATGGAGTCAAGCTTAAAACTTAGAATCCATGGCCTACCTCTGTCATAGGCAGTGTTGTTAACTCAAACAAACCAAAGAAGGCACCAAGAGTGACTTGCTTGTGTATTATTGAAGAGGGGTTTAATTATAGGATTATTTTAGGATTTTGGTCCTATAATCTATTAGCATTTAATGTTTTAGCAGGGGATTTTGGCACATTAAATCATTAGATAACCTACCAAATTTTGGGTTGAAGCGTTCTTAGCTTAGTAGGAAGCTTGTATAAAATCCCAATGAGGAAAATCCAATAACTGCATTCCCACGGCCCTGAAAATTTGTATTGATGTTCCCAAGTTCCTGGTACCATTATGATAGTGTCCAAGAGGCACATCTTAGACAAGAAATCCTAGAAGTGCAGAAAGAAGTGACGTCTTTCAAGTTGAGCAAGGTAACTATGTCCCTTGTTAGGTTGGCACTAGAAAGCATGTCTCAAATTGAACCAAGGCCTTAAGAAAGGAAACCTGAAGTACATGTAAGCCATGGTAATCTCAATCTCCTCCGATTGGAAGTGGAAAGTGGTAGGCATGCTATAAAAGGATAACCTAAAATAATCTTCCTTGCTCGGAACCAAAGAAAGGGCAATGCCAAAATTATAGCTTTGTGTAATATTATGAAAAATAGCAAGAAAATAGATACAAGCCTTGAGAAAGGAAAACACTATTGCAAATGACATATCATTACTCTAACAAATGCAAACAATATGGTGCTTAAATGCAGGCAGGTGATTTTATGCCCACATGATTGCACTTCTGGCATCTTCAAATGCATTTCATGCTATATTTGATGGTGGCTACCAGGTATGAGTGTCATTTTGTTTTGGTATGGGATACAAGTGATTATCTTAAATATGGTTTGTCTCTCATTTTCTGATTCCTATAAAATTCAACTTATATAATTTGTAGTTATTGTAGACTGCATTGTTTACCCTAGAATTTGATATTGTCAAACATGTTAAGTGCGCTATGTCTTGAAACAATAACTAGAAATTATTTGGGGATAAATTTGTGATCCTTCAATAGGAAAAAGAGGCAAAGGATATTGAAATTCCAAATATAAAATGGGCATTCTTTGAACTAATGATGAGGTAATTCTTATGGTTTCTTCTATGTGTTTCTTATGGAAATAACAAAGGATTCATTCCTGTTATATTCTAGTGCACATGTATTCTTTTATTTCATTGTAGTTTTTCCTTTCTGTTATGATATTGTCTAGCCTTAGCACTAAGATCTGTGTTTTCTGTTTAGGACCTTACTTTAGAGAATTTTGCAAGTATATATGATCTTGCTGAGTCATATCATGCAACTTATTTGGGTCATATGTGTGTTCTATACTTTCCGAAACACCATGAACAGATGTCTTACATGTTCGGGTAAGGAAAAATTCTACATAACTGAACAGTTACAGTGAGAGTCGGGAACTTTTTAGGATCTATCTAAATTTTTATAATCAATTTTCTGTGCAGCTACCCTTCCCTTGTAGAACGCTTACTACCAGAGATACGTGATTACTAATTTAGAATATTAAGGCTGCAACCTTATATGCCATCACTGTAAAGGAAGTCATGATCATTTTGATTGAATTTTGTGGATGGTCTCATCTTCCCGGAGAACTAATGAAGAGAGTGGTATTTTGAAGGTGGTTCTTAGCATTTCCAAGATTACTGCTAGTTATGTAGGATGCACCAATTTGTGAAGTGAAATTGAAGTTAAATGATTGTGAGACGTCAATTGATTGATACATTTTCAGATCTTTTCAAAATGATCTAGAATTTTGAAGTCAGAGATGATCCATTAATTGATATTTGATGGTTTCTCAATTTAGTTGTGTATCTCATCTGACACTTGCAATTTTTTTATTTTATTTTATTTTATTTTCCTATTAACAGATGCTTTTGACATTTCCACTTTGTTGTATTTCAGTAGTGGAATATCAGTCTACTTGTCAGGTTAAATTCCAGGTGCAAGTCATGGGTGATTATGACATAAGAGTATGGACTTAGCCAAATGAAAAATAGGTGTAATTACTGATTTAGATTTTTAAGGGCCATCGTATTGGTAAAAACAGGCCGCTGGTAGGCCGGACAAATTCGGGCCAATTGTAATCCCCTTGGAGCTAGACAGAAGGCAATTTCCACCTTAAAAAACAAAAACTTGCATCCATCGCTTGGGTTTAAACACTAATATCTGATATAGGGTTTGATTTATTGTGCAGGGTTTCTAATTAAGAAGAAAATATGGGCACATATTAGCAAATCGAAAAATATTGCCTATAGCCATTACAATCGACGCAGTGGAAATGAAACTGTATGAAAATTTGTAAACACTCACACAAACCCTTGGACGACAATCGAGTATTAAAACAGGACACAAGAAGTATATAATTTGATGTGGGAAATGCAAATAACAACAACAACATGCATCGCATACATAAAATAAGGACAAACAAATGGGGATGAAAAATAGACTAGCGTATCTTAGCGGGCCATGCCGAAAATATCTTGACCTTGGCGAGCACAATATCTCTGAGCCTCCATTGTCTCTAGGCAGCAGGAGCCTCCATTCTCTATAGGCAATTGTTTTTCCTCCTCATCTTTTAGCAGGTGCCATGTCGTAAAACCTTGATGGAAACAACAAACGTAACCCTTATTATTATTCCTGTCTGGCATACCCTGAACAAGAATTATACCCTCCCAGTCCTCCTCATCCAAAATTTCCATAACACCATTAATTCCCAAACGCCACAATAGTGTTAATTCCTCTAACAATTGGTTACCTGTTAAATTGTCGATTAATATTTTACAGTGGCAATATTTTTGTGGCTCCTTGGAAAATGGAGGAATGGGCTCACGATGGAGGATATGTTGGCCATGCCTCCTTTGGATATTCTATGATATGGAAAGGGTTATATAATGTAAATATATTTACTGTATATGAATAAAATATAAATTTTTATTGGTTTTCTTTGATAGGTAGTATTTATTTGGTTTTCACATTATTAAGAGCATCACATTCCACCTTTCTTTTTATCCTAGTTTACACTTTTTTATAAAATAAACTACAAGGGTAATTTAATAAGAATTTTTTTGTATAGGTTTCATATTAAAAGAGATCATTTATTTATAAATTTTAGATATGCGTGGTTATTATGACAGGTGGTAAGACAGGTTAGCTTAAATAAATGACCATGTGATGTAAATTTCATAATTACATTTTATATGAATTCCTAGTAATGAAACTATCTGGTTTTCTTCTTTGATATTCCCATAAGACATCAACATTGTTAGAGACACTCTTATGACCGGGTCTAATTTCTTTTTTTTTAAACTTCAACACCTTTATTGCAAATACAACAACTTAGTAAATATTGTGGAATCTATACACAAATATACCAAACCCAATCAAGTCAGATATAGTGCATTTCAATCCCAATTGTGGCTCATTGGAAAATGGAGGAATGGGCTCACGATTGAATCAGCTAGCCACAATCGATAGAATAAAGAATGGAACACTGATTGCAAGCAAAGATTGCGATGGATTTTAACAATTTTGACAGTCCGCTCAATCTTGACCCAAACCATATATATCGACCCAAGCCATTTATATCTCAAGATTTAACATCTCCACCCTCCCATTGATATATAATTTCTTCTTTGCCGTGTTTATGTATAACCAATAGGGATTTTAATCCTCTCCCTCCCTACCACATACTTCTTAAAGTTGTATTTTCTTTTATTTTTAAAACTAATGAGAAAAAAAATAAAAAGGTAAAAATTTAACAAAATAGATTTAAGAAAATTAGCAAAGAAATCAATTGCTATATGGATTTTTTCACCATAACGTCATGTCTAATGTGTTGTCATGGGCCCTAGTCTATAATGTCATATCTATGTGGGAAATATTTGGCTTACAAGCAAGAAATGGTCATTTCAAGCTTTGTGCGAACAAGAATAATTATCATTGATTGGGCCATATTATCAAGTCAAAACATAACGTCTAAGGGTAAGGGGCTCATGGGTCATGTGTGATTCCCTAGATGACCTCAAAGGTCCTATATACTACATAGATAATATTTATCCAATGAGTAAGGTATGTTAGTTGTTTTGAGGTTTGACACACCAAGTATGGATTTCAGTCCATTGGCCATGATTTGATGTGAAAAGAGTTATTGGGACAAAACATTTTTCCTTAGGGCTCATGAACTATGTGTGGGTCCTTAGGCCACCACAAAGCACTATAAAGGGAATATTGGCATGTGAGAAAGATATAGTGCCTCTTTTATGAATTTTGGTTAACCATGGATATTTTTTGTAACTTGAGCAATGGCAAGGTCAAAAGATATAGCCTTAGGTCATAACATTTGCATTTGGCCTATAAGAAAAATATGGTCTTAGAAGATTCTACACATGGCATAACAGAGAAATAGGAAAATACAACAACTATGGAGAATCCTTTGCATTTGTTCTTAGAAATCACGCTACCTAACATAAAATTATAATTAAGCCACATGAGTTGATTCAATACCCAATTATTTCCATCTTTGTTATTTTGATTCAATTCCAAATTCTCTCCATCTTCAATGGTCCTATTGAAGGAAAATGCACTGATTTCTTTAACGGAATGTGGAAGCTAGAAGCTGGGAGGTCATCTAGAGGCTCCATCAGAAAGCATTATCATGACTGGTACTTGAGTAATAGGAATTTTGAGAGTCAATTGTTATAAAGACAAATATTTGCAGTGTTGCGGACCCAATCCATTAGTCCCTATAACAGAGCAGGCTCACCCGGTTCTTTCTCTGCATCCAACGATCATACGGATTTGGCCCCTTGTCCCCGTAATTTATGTACCCTCATAGAGTTTGAGGTATGGCTACAAAGATTAGGTCTTTTGGCTGGGTCTTATCCTAGCTATTCTTAATTAGTCCATCTGTGTGAATCCCTCTCATAAAACATAGTTGTAAATGCTAATTTGTAGTAATACAAAATCAAATTGCGAGATAGCGATCTAAATTTTGGTGACTTAGCATCAGTAGCACCACCAGCATAGGTATATATTATATATTATCGACAATAGAGGCACCAATAGCGGTAGAGATCCTAGTTTACTTTGATCCATCCCAAAAAACCTAGCTTTGAACGGCTTGGCCCGAGAATCAAGACACCCATGTTGCTAACTGGACGCCTTAAGAATTCCTCATGGGCAGAATAATATTAAATCCTCTCATGGACGAATTGGGGACGGACCAGACGGACCAAATTGATACTCATAACCCCGAATCCATAGATTGATTTAGTAGAATCCCCTTTGGGAAATGGGTAGTTGTACATAGATCTATATTTGAAAAATCCTTTATGTTTTGCTTTGCCTCCCTATGAAACTTCATAGGTTTTAATCTATATTTTAATTTGTATAATGTATAAGTAAATAATATGTGTATATATATAATTATATTAAATCTCATAACATATGAACTATATATATTTATTTATATTAAATCTTTTAAGATATGAACTATAGTAACATATTTATATTAATTATGTATTATTATTATATTTACATATTTTACCATTATTAAGGTGAAAGAAGTTTATATATCATAAGGGTGTTTATAAAATATTTACCTATTTTATAAATTTGGTTAAGTATTATATTTACATTTATTACAAGTATAGTATGGATGGACTATGAATGTATGGATTTTAACATAATTTCCTAAAGTGAAGCATGTTTTGTTGGGAGAAAGAAAATTGGAACAATTTCAATATTATGTTTCCCTTGTGGTTTGAATTTTGTACTTTGGTGGGGTGTTTTAGAATAATCCCACTTGTTATGCATGCTTTAAATGATGACGATGATGAACTAGATGACAATGACAGTGATGATGTTTTTGATGATGATGATGATGGAAATGATGATGATGATGATGATGATCGTCATCTTTGTCATTGTCATCATGATTATCACAATAGTCATCATCATCGACATAATCATCATCCATGTCATCATCATCGCTATTGTCCTTGACATCATCATCATCATGATTATTAACATTTTCATCAGTTATTCATCATTACCTTTGGCATAAGAAATAGCATCTACCCAAAATATGTGATTAGTGGAAAAGGGTCATGGAGGACACACACAATTTATGCATGACAAATAACAACTTATTTTTTAAGATGATAAACATCATCATTCTCATTGTATTCATCATCATTGTCATTGTCATCATCGCCATCATCATCATTCATTTCATTGCCATCATAATCATCGGCAATGTCATCATTTCCATTATCCTCATCCTCATCCTCATCATCATCATCATCATCATCATAATCGTCATCATCACCATTGTCATCGTTCTCCTCATTATCAACAACATTATCATCATCATCATAACCATCCTCAATATCATAATCATTATCCTCATTTTAATCTTCAACATCTGGGTGTAAAACTGGATGCAAAAGTGGATAAAAACATGGATGAAAAAAAGGATGCAACAAAAGTAGGCACACAAGTGGGCGCATAATGGCGTGCACCAAAAATGCATGCAAAAGGTGATGAAAAGTGGATGCAAAAAATGATGCAATCATGGAAGCAAAACATGATGAAAAAATTGGTGCAAAAGTGGATACAACCATGGATGTAAAATTGGATACAAAATTGGATGCGAAAGTGGATGCAACAAAAGTAGATGCAAAAGTAGTTGTAACACCCGATGCAAAACCCGATGCAAAAGTGGATACAACCATGGATGTAAAATTGGATACAAAATTGGATGCGAAAGTGGATGCAACAAAAGTAGATGCAAAAGTAGTTGTAACACCCGATGCAAAACCCGATGCAAAAGTGGATGCAAAAATGGATGCATAAATGGATGCAATAACTGATGTAAAATTGGATGCAAAAAAAGATGAAAACATGGATGCAAAAGTTGAAGCAAAAGTGGGTGTAAAAGTAAGCGCAAAAATGGGTGTGAATTGGGACGCGACAAAATTGGATGCAATAGTAGATGCAAAAAAGATGTAAACATGGATGCAAAATGGGATGCAAAAAGGGATGCAAACGTGGGTGTAAAAGTGGATGAAAAAGTGGATGAAAAAGTGGATGCAAAAGTGGATGCAAAAATGGCTGAAAAAAAACGAGATGCAAAACTAGACTCAAAACAGGATGTAAACATTGATGTAAAACTTGGCACATGAAGGGATGCAAAAAAAGATGCAGAAGTGGATGAAAAAGTGGATGTAAAAAAGGATGCAAAAGTGGTTGAAAACAAGGGCGTAAAATTTGAGGCAAACATGGGTGTAAAAGGGCGTGCAACAAGAGTAGATGTACAAACTAGGCGCAAAATTAGGTGCAAAACTAGGATAAAAACCTATTGCAAAACCTGGCGCATAACTAGGTGCAAAAATCAGTGCAAATTACATCGCAATTTGCACCAGCTTTAGAAAAAGGATGCAAAAAATGCCTAAAATAGCTCCACCCTGTGAAATTTCACTATGGAGCTCATGAGAGTTTGTTGTGATTTTAACATTGTTTATTTTCTAATTCATGTTAATTAAACAGTTATAGAGAAATGATTTTGATCTTGTAGATTATGGTTAATCACCTCCTGATAATACCTTAATTTTATCTTACCCTCTAATTATTTATTGCACTACAATTTTCCCTTAAATTTAGATGTAATAATATTTTTAATATTATTATACACTCGACCTCTATAATATGCCGATTTTGAACCTATTGCATTAAAATTGTAAATGAAGTAAATATAGTTATTAAATCATGGTGAGGAGCTCAAGGCCAAGGCCCCACCATCGATTTAGAATTTTATGTATCGGCAATTAAAATCGATTCCTATGGTTCTCGTTTTAGCCAGACATAATATAAATTGAGACATCATGTGAATATGCAATTTAATAAAATACCCACAACTAGCTATGTAATGCAACAAGATACAGGGGGCATTATTTTCACAAGGAATAGGGAGGGAAATCATTCAAACCGTTGAGCCAATAGTGTTAAGGAAAATGTCAATGAGAGAACCCATAAACTCTCAACTACCCATTTTGAATTATGCACCCAATCATTTAATTCTTCCAAGAGTTGGTTGAGGCAGTTAATGCATTGGGAATGGAGAGGTATGGTATCCAATTTCGTGTATGGAAAGCCATGAATTCTTGGAAATCATATTTTTCCTTATGGGGAAATAAAATACCCATAAATGTGTGCCCAATCCATTCCTCACCCACGATTTTCACATCCTTGCACATCTGGAGCTAGCTGGGGCATTTTCTTCACATTTTCCCGCATTTCCTTCGTTTTTCCATGGCTGGAAATCCATTTTTGTGTTGCATAGTGGATGGGAAGAAGAGGTTCATGATTTGGGGGTTTATAGAGGTCCTTTATGCCCCTATAAGGCCCATAAAAATTTTCTAAAATTGAATTTTCTCTACTAGGATTGATTCCCCATCTACCATTTCATTTTTTGTTTTCCCGCAACTTTTGATACTAATGAAAACCCCATTTGGGGCATCCCACATCCAAAACATTTTTTCTTCATACCCAACACTTGTGTTTTGATGTTATGTGCATCCTTGTTTGGGTATGAAATATAAGCAAGAATTAGGAGTGGAAGAGGACCATAATTAGATTGATAAACCTAGTGAAGAGAGGAACCTCACAAGAGATCAAAAGGGGTTAGCTACTCTTCTATGCACACCTTGGAGAAAATTAAAATGGAAGGTATGGCTTGAGGGACTATGTAGTAGCGAAGGGAATACTTCCTTGTGTCCGGTGTGTAGGTATTGTGAGGGCCAAGATAGATAGATCTTGTAGAGGTATCCATAGATATATGGTTGAGCTCACTAGCTCAACAATTACTCCTTTACACTGCCTTAGCAGCCATATAAACCCAATTGTGGATTGCCTTGGCTGAACCTTGGTGTGTATTTTTCCATGTGTGAGTCTGATGCCCCCTTTTTCCTTGTAGAAATAATTCCTAGCTCCAGGGTGGCAATAGTGTTGAGAGATTGATGAGAACAACTGGCCTATGGCTGGGTGGAACGTTGCAGGGACAGAACTAGTTTCTCGGGGTGGCTCATTTTAAAGATAAGTACTCTCTTGTATTAATTTTGCAATGTATTTGTTTTAAGAATTATTATGAATGTATTGAATGCTTGCTAGAGGTTCAAATAGAAATTTAGTTCTATTGTATTTACTCGCATTATAAATCTACTTATGTCTTTTACTTCCAATGCATTTTTATTATGTTCATGGGGCTAAATGCCCGGTTATAGCATCCTTGCATCCTCTACATCACTCGAGATTGATGAGAGGGGACTAGAACGTGTGGTATCATAGGCACATGTTACAACATTGGGCCTAAATGGGCTAAGTTGAATAGTTTGTAGAGGTAATTTCACCCCTATTGAGCACTGGTCAGCAGAGAAAGGAAGAAAATTTTTCTAAGTGTTTTGAAATTCCATCTATATCTATGTCAGCAATATTTTGCAAGATCGCACCGACTATGTCAGTGAAGATCAGCCAAAAACTCTGAAACCGTCGACAATTTAAGATGAGTCTAGTGATAAGTTTCGGGGTGATCAGCTGAGTTGCACTGATGAGATTGTGGTGATATGATTCCATGTGAATGACTAAGTTGCATCGACAAAGTTTGTGAAGTTCAGCGAAAGGCTCAGTCGGCGGTCGACGATTAGTGTAAAAATCGGTTAGCAGTTGGTGACAAAAGATGAGTTTGTTGATCAGAGAAAATAAGCGAGTTGTGTTGATACAGGTCGGAGGAAACATATGAGTTTGTTGATCCAAAAAAATAAGTGACTTGCACCGATACAGGTCGCAAGAAACAAACAAGTTCTCCAATCGGAAAAAATAAGCGAGTTACGCTGATACAAGTCGAAAGAAACAAATGAGTTCACCGATCGATCCAAATAAGCGAGTTGCACCGATCTAGGTTGGAGGAAACAAATGATTTTTCCAATCGGTGCAAATAAGTGAGTTGCACTGAAACATATTGGAGGAAACATACAATTTTTCCTATTGATGCAAATAAGCGAGTTGCATTGATACAGGTAGGAGGAAAAATGATAAATTCGCTGAAACAAAGAATTTCAATAGTTCTTCAGTGAGATTTTGAGGTGTCAAAAAATTGAAAAATGGTCGTGAACTTATGCACTAGATTGCGTGAAATTGAAATATTTACAAAAAATATTGATCTAATGACCCCCATCGTCCCCTTGAGATAGTCGTTGTTTGTGAGAAAAGTCTTTGTTTTGACAAGTTGTCAATATAGGATTTTTCAAAATGCAGGAAAGTCATTTATAAATTTATGCTAATATTATGCAGTTAATAGTTGTGTTTATAAACACATTTTGCATAATCACCGTCACATCAAAGGAAAATTTCCACATAGTGCAGTTTGGAAAATTTGGTCCTGGTTGGGCCAATAAGATCAACATCATGAATGATGCATATTATCCCTATGAGCCTGAGATATATCCATGTGGGAGAACATACATGTTGAGAATATTGAAAAATAATCCAATGGGAGAACAAATCAAGAGACTCCCCCAAATATTGCAGCCACCATGAGGAGCCTAAGGGTGGAGTTGCAAAGTTATAGAGAAGATAATGAAAGGATGATTAAAGATAAGGAAGAACACAATTAGTTGAATGTTTCCATGCTACAGAGTTTTACAGACATCCAAAGGTAGATAAACTTTGGGCATTAGACAACAAATCCAGAAGGGCGTGGGAATAGTTTAAGGAGAAATTTCCGCAAGAGGTCCAATAGCTCAAGGAGAGTTTCTAGAGATAGAAAATATACTCCGAAAATATCTTCTAGTGGATTATATGACCATGAAGAATCCATTGGGAGTTCAATCTCTTCATCTCATAGGAGTAAGAGGAAGAGGCATTAGAAAAACAATTCATATGGGGAATTTAAGAAGGCAAAGCCTCTTACATTTGATGGTGAGGTAAAATTTGGTCAACAAGATGAAGCTTGGATTCTTGGGATGAGAAAGTATTTCCAAGTCCAATACTACTCTGGAAATATGAAGGCAAGGGTGGCCATCTTCAACTTAAATGGAAGAGAATTTATATGGTGGGAGAACCTTAGGAAAGTGAAGAAGATCAATGAAATGAATATTGTGTGGAAGTAGTTCAAGAAATATTTCAAGAAGAAGCACCTCTTTGATAGGTACTATGATGATAAGATCAAAGAGTTCCATGAGCTAAAATTCAAAAAATTGAACATTGAAGAATATGCAAACAAATTCTTGGAATTATCGATGTATGTCAGGTATATTCAAGATGATAAGGTGAAAATTCAGCATTTTCCAAGTGGGATGCCTTAGTCATATAAATATAGGATTGAATTTGATGAGCCTCAAACTCTAGAAGAGGAAATAAGGAAAGCCAAGTATTTCTATGATAAAAACAAAAGAAAAACTGATTTACGTAAGCCATGAAACGAAAAGAAGAATGAGAAGTTTGACCAAAGGAAGAAATGTTTCAAACCCTCTCACCTCTAAAATCAACAAAGGAATCGATCACAAGTTGTGACTAAGCCAGCCAAAATGATGGGATACAAGCCAAGAGATCCAAAGGAACCATGATAACCACTTTAATGTTGGGCATGTGGAGGAGACCATATGCTCAGGATCTGTCTGCATCAGAATGGGAATGTAAGTCAATATCACAACATGCAAGGAGCTAAAACTGTGGGTCGTGGCGAGGACCATCCCTAGAATCTATACAGCACTAGAGTACCACCAGGTAGATCATTAATCAATTGTGGTTGAAGTTGAAGGTAACATTGCTAAGAAATATTTTTCTATTTTGATTGACCCTGGATCTACTCACAATTATATCACCCCTAAAAGTTTTGAGATTTGTGATCTGAAGAAATTAAAGCAGAGCATATCATGGTTAGTTCAACTAGCCATGGAACCAAGAGAAAATTTAGTGAAATTGTGGGGAAATGTCCATTACATATGGATGGGCTATTCACTTATGAAAAAAATGAATATTCTTCCACTTGGTTCCTATGATATTCTCATTGGAATGGACTGGTTAGAAGCACAAAAGGTTAAACTTGACTTCTACAACAAGACATTTGAATGAAGGGATGAAGAAGGAAACCCAAGGGTTGTAAGAGGAATTCTAAAGGTGATTTTTGTTAGGCAGGTTTCAGCAATGCAGTTGAAGAATTTATGTAGGAAAGGTTGTTGAGTGTATGCAGCCCATGTTTTCGAGGCGACGGAAAATGAAACTCCTAAGTTGAAGGACTATCATGTATTGTAAGAATTCAGGGATGTTTTTCCTTGTGATATTCTGGGACTTCCTCCAAATAAAGACATTGATTTTATAATTGACCTTGTGCTAGGAGTTGCACTAGTGTCCAATACACCCTACAAGATGAGCACACCATAATAGCTAGAGATGAAAATGCAATTACAAGAGTTGTTGGAAAAGAAATATATCAGGACGACTGTGTCCCTGTTGCAAGCACCAGTTCTATTTGTGAAAAATAAATATGGGACACTCATGTTATGTATTGACTATAGGAAGTTGAACAAATTTACTATGAAGAATAAATACCCATTACCTCTAATTAATTGCCTTTTTGATTAAATGAGAGGAGCAAAGGTATTTTCAAAAATTGACTTGAGGTATGGTTTCCATTAGGTAAGAATCAAAGAGGAAGATATTCATAACACAACCTTTAGAACAAGGTATGGGCACTATGAGTTTTTAGTGGTACCATTTGGTCTCACAAATGAGCCAGCTTCATTCATGGATCTCATGAATAGTGTTTTTAGCAAGTATCTAGAAAAGTTTGTTCTTGTCTTCCTAGATGACATTCTTATTTATTATAAAAAGAAGAAGAGCATGAAAAACATTTGATAATGGAATTTCAATTGCTAAGGGAGCATAATCTATATGCAAAGTTGAGTGAATGTGACTTTTATAAAGATAAAATTCATTATTTGGGTCACATTATCTTAGACGAAGGAATATCTATGGACCTTGAGAAGATTGAGGCCATCATGAATTGGCCAACTCTAAGAAATGTGAGAGATGTGATATCCTTTATGGGACTTGTCAGGTACTACAAAAGGTTCATTCAAGGATTCTCCAAGGTCGCATGTTCAATCACTTTTTTTCAAAAGAAGGGGATAAATTTTGAATGGACACCAATATGTGAGGAAATATTCCAACGGTTGAAGAATATTCTTATGAGTGCACCAATTTTGAAAATTACAGACCCATAAAAAGACTTTGTGGTGTGTACCGATGCATGCAATTAAGGACTTGGAGGATTTCTAATGCCAGATAACCACGTTGTATTCTATGAGTCAAGAAAGTTGAAGGAGCATGAGAAGAACTATGCTACTCATGATTTAGAACTTGCATCCATAGTACATGCTCTAAAGATGTGGAGGAATCACTTAATGGGAAGGAAATTTGAGCTAAGGTCATACCATTGTGGTCTAAAATACTGGTTTGATTAGCCAACTCTAAATGCTAGGCAAGCTAGATGGTTGGAATTTTTGTGTGAATTTGGTTTTGAAATCAAACACATAGAAGGAAAAGAAAACAAGGTGGCAGATGCACTCAACATGAAGGTACATGAAATGCATGTGGCATCTATTAGTACTTTCTAACTAGATTTGAGGAAGCATATTTTTAACCATATTTTTGAGGATGAAGTGTACATGCAGATAAAGGACATGTTGCAGTAGAAAAACCTTGAAAGAAAATACAAAGGATATCAATTGGAAGGAGAGGAACTTCTTCCTTATAAGAATATAATTTATATTCGAAATGTGGCATACTTGAGGAGGATCGTTATGGATGAAATCCATCAAGCTCCATATTTTGGTGACCTAGGATATCTTAAAACAATATCTACAGCCAGGAAGTAGTATTTTTGGCCGGGAATGAAAAATGACATTGCTAAGTATATTTCTAAATGCATGAAATGTTAACAGGTGAAGGTTGAACATCAACACCCAGCAAGTTTGTTGCAGCCTTTGCTAATCCCGGCATGGAAATGGGAAGTCATTTCTAGGATTTTATTATAGGGTTTCCAATGACTATGAGACAACTTGATTTGATCATGGTTGTGGTGGACAAGTTAACAAAGGCATCACATTTTATACAAGTCAAGTTCACATAAAAATTCGATGCCATTGCAAATATTTTCATCAAGGAAATTTTTGGATTGCATGGATTGCCTAAGGAAATAATCTCTAATAGGGATACCAAGCTTACTTCAAATTTTTGGAAGGGTATTTTTGCATATTTGGGTACAAATATGAACTTTAGCATCACCTACCATCCTCAAACCAATGGACAAACAAAGAGAGTAAATCAGGTGCTTGAAGACATGTTTCACATGTATGTAATGGACAAACCATTCAATTGGGAGGATTATTTACACTTGGTAGAGTTTGCATATAATATTGGGAAGCAGACATCATTGGGAATGAGCCCATATGAGGATTTATATGAAGAAGATGTAGGATACCAGTGAATTGAGATAATCTAGTGAATAGAATTGTGCTTGTTCCATAATTGCTTAAGGAAATGGAAAAAGAGGTTACAAAGATCAGGAAAAACTTGAAATCATCCCAATATAGATGGAATAGATATGTAAACAAGCATAGAGTCCATAGGGATTTTAGTGTTGGGGATCATGTTTATCTGAGAGTGAGGCCAAGGAAGAGTTCCTTGAAGCTTGGGAGTTGTGCCAAGTTATCACCTAGATATTGAGGGACATTTGAAGTGCTTGAAAGAATAGGGCCAATTGCATATAGAATTGCATTTCCTGCTAGCACTAGAGCTCATAATGTTTTTCATGTCTCTTTGCTTAAGAAATATGTACATGATCCTAGCCATGTGATTCATTGGGATGTGATCCAAGTGGAACTTGAGGGAGAGTTCCAAACTGATCCATTGCACATCCTATACAAGAAGGTAACAATGCTCTTGAACCAAGACGTTGGATAGGTAAAGGTGAAATGGAATCACTACAGTCCCGATGAGGCTACATGGGAGTTGGAGGATTGATCCAACCAGTAGTTGGTAGGTTTTCAAGATTCAGAAAAGTCTAGCGCTTCGACTGCTTTCTCTTCTTTGACTTCCTCGATAGGTACACATCGATAGGTATTCTTCAACATGTTTTCTTTCAGATGTTATCCTTGATAGGTCCACCTCGACATACATCATACCACCATTCCATGTCAATATCGACGATTCTCTAACATCTACATAATTCCTTTGTCTTCCAGTCATCTGCGAGGGTTGAAATTTTTAACCATTATAACTTATTTTATAAATGAACTTAACGGGTAGTCACCAAAGAGTCTCATCATCCTATACAAGCATGTTCACTAATGTAATATAGAGAATTCTGATTCCTCCATCTTTCATGGAGAAGAAGTAATAACTTGGTTTGAATTCTTGCATATTGTCTATGCGCATACTTCTTGTTGACCTAGTGTAGTTCCTCCTTTCATGGTTCTTCTTATATTCTTCTACCATAACAGTACTCGACTCATTTAGTTGACTGTTGTCCTATTGCTGCCGCAACTTTTCTCCCCAAATTTAATTTTATTTTCGGGGCCCCTCCTCATCTTTTTGTTTGGTTTGATCGTTAAATTCCTGAGCCTCGCGGGCTTGTCTTCCTTTCGTTTCACTTTGAAGATGGATGTCAGCCAGCTTATTTATGCCGTGTTCAGTTTCGGTTTGAGTTGTGGATGTATGGTTTACTGGTCGAAAAAAAGAAAATGTTTGTTCCTCAGAGTTGCCTTTTCGGAGAAAGAACGAACCTAGCTGTGCCTAATCCTTAAAACTATTTGAACACTTGAATTTTTCTTGTGATCGGGCCTCTTCTCAATTTTAGATCGGAAGCTGTGAGTTTTCTGTTCCACCGCCGTTGCGGCTCTCAGATCATTTTAGCGTCCAACTCTCTAAATCTCCCCGACGTCTGATTCGTGTTAACCTTAAATCGCTGGCCCGTAGCCCTGACTCGTCCGCCGTTTCGGATGGGATTTTATTTTAACTTCCGATTCTAATGTCTGATGACGTCTGACTTAGCCTCCTCGTGCCCTCGTCACTGGCCCGTAGCCCTGACTCGTCCTTCATTTCGGCTGGGAATTTCTTTTAACTTCCGATTCTAATGTCTGCCGACGTCCGACTTAGCCTCCTCCTGCCCTCGTCGCTTGCCTTCAGCCTTTGTCTCCTCCGTCGTTTTCGCTGGGAGATCCTTTCAGCTTCTGACGTCCGATTAATGATGTTTCCCACCTGGGGAGTGGTCTACTCATCCAATGTAAGTATTGTTGAGCCTTCAGTAAGTTTCCCGCCATGATCGAGGTAGTGGTATCGGCGCCTGGTGATTTCCTTGCGAGCTGGTTGTTTCATGAGTAGATCTGACTATTTTGTTTTGTAACGTAATCCCAGTGGATGATGCTTGTCGATCGATTGCAGGTGAGCATGGAGGAGCGATCAAAATGTCACGGCGTAGAGGAAGACAGACCATTTAACAGCAAACACGGAGTTCTGAAAGGCCTGGCAGTTACCCAACCAATCATGAATGTGCGTTGAAAGATGGGGGACCGAAAACGTTTGGGCAACGGAAAAGCCACACGTCTGGGGGGAGCCCGAAGGGTCGGCTATAGCAGTTTAAATATTTGAAAGTAGGAAGGAGAGAGGGATTTTTCCCTGGAAAATTTTGTAAATGTTTGCTTGTAAGAGGAACTACTTCGTTTTGCACAGGAAACTGCAATTTTACCTGTCGGAGAGAGTAAAAATGGGATGTATCAATGCTATTCAATGAATTATGTTGAAGAGGGACTATTTCGTTTTCAGCTGTGTTCATGTACTGCGAGAATATTTGTTTTCCTGAACCTATGTTCTTCGGTATATTTTAGGATATTTTCCACTGTGAGTAATAGATGATGTGTTTTATATAAAGCAATTGGATATCTGGTTGTTTGAATATCTGTAATCGCTCATGTGTTTTTTTGAAAGGAGTATCAGCTAACTATAGCTCTTCGTAGTGCATGTGCTAAGTGTATTACTCACTAGAAATGACAAGTATTTCTCCCTAGGGATAGAGTAGATAGTTAGTTTATTTCTTGTTGTCTGTGATTTGAATGTTTGTGAGCTTTAAGACGAGAGGTAAGAACCTGCGCATCACATTGTGACCGCTCCCTGCATCTTTATCACCCTGCATTTAGTTAGGCAATTGCATTTCATATCTTAAGTCAAAACACAAAAAAATCGGTGGACCGGGACGCAACCGGTAAAGCCTTTGTTTTGTTACTTAACCTACGGTAGCCGGACCGTAAATCAAATGGATTCCCTATACCAAAAAGTCAACGGGCTAGTTGAGAACGTTGATTGGGGAGAATCCCTTTACTGTTGCAGCCTGCGATTTTCCAGGCCTCAACAGTTTTGGCACTAGAAGGAGGGCCGCCAGTGCATGGCTGGCCGAGGAAACCCGTTTTCCTGAGATTATTTCACTGGTTACAGTTCTGAAGGTAGTGGACCGTGCAATCCAATTCCGGAAGAAGAAAAAAGAGAACATCTATATGCTGTTGGTAATGAAGTAGTTAATGACCTAAGAAGACACACCCAGGCATACATAAAGAAGCTTGGAGGGTTTCCAATTATCCCTGACTTACCTAGAAGAGAGTACAAGAATAAAGACCGTCGTATAGCAGAAGATTCATTGTTGGTTGGAGACTGGGAAGAACTTGTAGAGACTGCTTTGCAAGAAGTTGAGCTACCTTTGAATCAAGAAGGCCCAGAAACCCCTTACATTTCTCCTGTTCACACCCCTGTTGGTTCACCTCCTCACTCTCCACCTCAACTCATGGCCGGTGTTAACGCCAATCAACCTCCTCCCAATCCACCAAATCCACCACTTGCATGGAAATCCAGGTCACCCCTAAACCTGACTCCCCCTTTGCATGACCTACCTCAGGCCTTTGAAAATTTATTGCCTAAGTTCGATCCGAATGAGAAGATGTTAGTGGATGATCATTTGCAGAGTTTTTACTTGGCAATAGACGGATTGAGAGCTGGGGAACATGAAGATGTAGTGTGCAAACTTTTCCCGCATACCCTCAAAGGGACTACTGCATCTTGGTACTTTGGGTTGCTTGCTAATTCTATCCCAGATTGGGATACTTTCGAGAAAATTTTCAGAAGTAAGTATGCAGTTCAAAAGACTCATGCAGCCCTTATGAAAGGACTATGTGCACTGAAGAAAGAGAAAAAGGAAAAAGTGCACAGTTTCACACAAAGGTTCGCAGCATATCTTAAGAACTTTTATGAAACAGATAAGCCTTCAGACAATGTACTAATTGAGTACTATACTTCAGCTTTGGGTCCTGATCTGGCCATGTTTGCGAAAGGTAGGGCCAAGCCTACTCTGACAGAAACCTATGAAGAAGCAGAAGTGGTGGAGGCTGAAAGAGAGAGTATTGAAGATTACCCCGAACAATCAGGAGAGAGAAGGAAAACTTTATTGTTCAATAAGCCTAAAGAGGAGAAAGCACAAGATTATGAAAGTATGGCCAAAATGATGCAAAAGCTGTCTAATAAGATCATAGACTTGGAGAAAGAGAAGGAAACACAGAAGTTCTATAGGCCTTATTATAAGAAAAGGGAGGAAAACAATCAGTCCCAACCTCCTCCTCACAATACTGCGTCTATGAATCTGACAAAGATAGGGATGGAAAATTTCTGCACCTTTCACCAGCAGCCTCACTCCGAAAGGAACTGTCCACAATGGATAAATTCAATGACGTTAGTTATGAATCAGATGTTGGATTCGAGACTAATGGAAGAAGATGATGATGAAAAGAAAGAAAATGCTGCTTCTACTTCTACAAAGGAACATGAAGAAGAGACTATGGAATTATGGAGTTCTGTCTCCTTACTTGATGCAGAAGAAGATATAACTAAAAAACACAAAGATATCAGGGAGGCTAACGTGACAACTAGAAGTCAAAGGACGGTTAGCAATGATAGTCTTTTACTCCCAAAGATTAGAAGGCTGCAAAGAAATATCAGGAAGAAATTTCAAGATAAATCTGTGGCTGATAAGACTCCGGAATTCACTATTACCAGCCAAGATCCTAAGCAGAACAGAATGTTGCCTGAACTAAACAAAGAAAAGGTGAATGCTGATAAATCTCAGTCCATTAAACAACAAATAGAATATGACGTTGTTGAATATTTAAAAAATATAAAGGCAAACGTCCCTCTATTTGAAATGTGTAAAGTACCTCAACAAAAGGAAAGGTTGTTAAAAGCACTGGAAACATCAGAAGAGGAGCGGCCTGCTGAGAATCAACCTCTGGATGAAGAAGAAATTGGAGAAGCTAGCACTGGAGGTAAGTCTAAATCTAAATAGCCACCCTTCCTCCTGACGTTTGAAATTTTTAATCATAACATTCACAATTGTCTAGTAGACTCAGGGGCGTCAATTAATGTCATGCCCGTATCAGTATGTAATAAAATCAATGGGCAGTTTAAGCCAACCATGTGGAGGGTGGTGCAATTGGATAGGACATACGTTAAGGTAATTGGTGAGATGGAGGACGTTCTAATCCGTCTGGCATCAAATGACAAAGTATGCCAGGTTATTAACATCGTGGTGGCTGATATACCAGACGCTTACGGCCTGGTCCTGAGCAGAGATTGGTCAGCTAAATTGAATGGATATTTCACCTCAGATTGGTCGCACCTGTGGTTTCCGTACAAAGGAAGTCCCAATCAGATTAAGGTTTTGAGAGAACCTCACATGAAGTACAAAGTTACTCAACTGGATGAGAAGAATATACCAGTCGAACTTGTGTTGGGAAACTATTTTCTCGAACTGGAACCAGGGAACTATCAAGCAGAGGAGGCCAGCGACACATCTGACACCCAGCCTGATCTTCTTCAATTTTCTTAGGCTGATGAGATTGACTGTAACATAGTAGATTTAACAGTAGGAATAGATTCATTTTCAGTAGTTAATGATTTTTGGACTTTATTTTTTGATGGCTCAAAGACATTAGAAGGGTCGGGGGATGGATGTGTCCTTATTGATCCACAAAAGAATAAACATTTCCTGTCATGTAGATTAGAGTTTGAATGTACTAACAATACAGCTGAATATGAAGCACTGGTGCAGGGACTCAAGAAAGCGATTGAATTGAAGGTAAGTAATTTAAAAGTTTTTGGGGACTCAGAAATAGTTGTAAAGAAAATAAGAAATCAAATACATTGTGTTTCCCCCCACTTGAAAGCTTACCAAAATGAGGTATGAGATTTGCTTAAATGTTTTCATGCATTCAATATTATTTCAATCCCAAGAATGAAAAATGCGGCCGCTGATCTTTTGGCCACATCAGCCGCCAGGCTGGTACCCACTAATAACAAATGTTCTGTTGAATTACTTTTCAGGCCTTCAGTACCTGACATGATCACCAACCTTCGAGTATTTGACAATGACCAGCAAATAATCGAGTGTTTGACAAATGATGAGATATTTAAAGGAGCCATTATAGACGATGAGGAACATCAGGATGAGATGAAATATGATAATTTCATTCCTAAAGGGGTCAAAATGTTAGAGAAGATGTTTGACTTGAATGAAAAGTTCAGAAGACCCGCTAACGTGAAGACGCACAGCTCAACTCTACAGTTCGAGCTGATAAATTTGGGGACTGAGAACAATCCTAAGTTCGTGAATCTCGGCAAATGTTGTTCGCCAGCAGAAAGAGACAAATTCACCTGCCTATTTAAACAATATAAAGACATTTTTGCATGGATGTATGAAGATTTGAAAACCTACGAAACCAACATCATCAAGCATATCGTCCCTATTAAAGCGGGCATCAAGCCATATCAGCAGCCCTTGAGGAAGATGCACCTGAAGTTGGAACCACTAATCCAAAGCGAAGTGAAGAAATTGTTGGACGCTAGAATTATTTTTAAAGTCAGACACTCTGAGTGGGTGTCAAATTTAGTGCCAGTTAGGAAAAAATCAGGAGAAATCAGACTGTGTGTGGACTTCAGAAACTTAAACTGTGCCTAAGATAAAGACAACTATCCAGTGCCTCCCATGGAGCAGTTGCTACAGATGGTTTCCGGTTCTAAATTGTTTTCATTGTTAGACGGGTTCTCTGGTTACAACCAAGTGTTAGTAGCTGAGGAAGATAGATTGAAGACAACGTTCAGAACTAAATGGGGAACTTTTGCCTATAGAAGGATGCCTTTTGGACTGATTAATGCTGGAGCGACATTTCATAGAGCTATGGACATAGATTTCCATGGACTGATTGGAAAAAGTGTTGTGGTATACCTTGATGACATCACGATATTTTCAAAGAAAAGAGGGGAGCACACATTCCACCTGAAGCAAATTTTCGAACGCTGCCGGAAATATGGCATTTCCCTCAATCCTAAGAAGTGCATTTTTGCGGTCACAGAGGGCAAGTTACTGGGACATATACTTTCAAAGAGAGGCATATCTATATACCCAGAAAGAATTAAGGTCATTGAACAAATCCCTATGCCCCATAATAAAAATGGAATGCAATCTTTCATGGGAACAATAAATTTTGTACGAAGGTTTGTGCCTGATTTTGCCCAGACTGTTAAGCCACTGCAGCAGATGGTCAAGCAAAATGCACAGTTTAAGTGGACTGAAACCGAAAAGAATGCTTTCAGTAAAATCAAGACTGATGTTGCACATGCTCCCTCCCTGAAAAGTCCAGACTTTGGTAAAGACTTTATTATGTACACATTTGCATCCGATGATTCATTGGCAGCCGTGCTTACACAAAAAGAGGACGGGGGTGATGAATTCCTAATCTCTTTCATGAGAATTGGGATTCAAGGGGATGAATTAAACTACCCAGCCATTGATAAGTAGGCTTACGCAGTATTTAAGGTAGTAAAGCAATTCAGGCCTTACATATTAAAAAATCGAACCAAGGTAATAGTCCCTTACCCAGCTGTAAGATCCCTTCTCATTCAGAAAGAGTTAGGAGAAAAAAGGGGCAACTGGGTAACAACTCTTCAAGAATACGACCTTGAATTCAAGCCAGCCTCTATAGTGAAAGGTCAAGGATTATGCAAATTGATGACTGGAAGCAGAAACAACGAAGAACAAGCATGGGAAGATGAAGCCGAATTGCATGTAATGGATGTATGTCCTTTGTTCACAGCTCCTAAGTCCTGGTATAGAGACCTTGTGCATTACTTGCAGTCAGGGCTGTTGCCAGAACATTGGTGTTCAAAACAAAGGAGAGCTCTTCGTTTGAAATCAGCTTCCTACCAAATCATAGAAGGCACATTATTCAGAAAGAACTACAATGGAGTCCTCCTGAGATGCTTGGAGAAAGAGGATGCTGAGAAAGTAATGTCTGAATTACACGATGGTCCGGCTGGGGGAAATTATTCAGGGGACACTACAGCCCACAAAATACTTAGAGCTGGTTACTATTGGCCGACACTCTTTAAAGATGCACATGCACATGTCAGGACATGTGATATTTGTCAAAGGTGTGGTGGGAGACAGCCTAAAGCAGCAGCGCCCTTAAATCCTGTGATGATCACAAAACCATTTGAGCAATGGGGGATGGACATTATTGGAGAGATAAAACCGAATTCTTCCTTGCTGCACAAGTACATTCTTACTGCGATGGACTATTTCACTCGCTGGGTCGAAGCTATCCCACTGTGCAAGATAAACGAAGACGAAGTCATTAGCTTTCTACAAGATCATATCATGACCAGGTTTGGAGTTCCAATTGCGTTAGTTTTTGATAATGCTAAATACTTTTCATCAATTAAATTGACTGCATTTGCTCATGATAAAGGGATAAAATTACATTATTCTGCTAACTAATATCTGCAAGGGAATGGCCTGGCTGAATCCTCTAATAAAAACCTCATTAGAATTCTGAAGAAGACTGTAATCGAAAACCAGAGAATTTGGCACTCAGCCTTACCCAACGCCCTGTGGGCTGACAGAGTCACCCCCAAGTTTGCAATAGGAGTGTCACCCTATACCCTTGTGTACGGTAAGGAAGCCATCCTACCTCCCAATATCCTGCTACCGTCTTCCATTTTGGCTCAAGAGTCTAGTGGGTCGGAGAGTGAAGTCTTACAAATGAGAATATATAATTTCCTAAAGGCAGAGGAGGCCAGATCCAAGGCCAAAGAATGTTTTAAGCAACAACAGGATGTAGTAAAAAGATGGTTTGACAAACATAAAGCTGGGAAAAAGGACTTGGAAGTAGGAGACCTAGTTCTCAAGTGGGATCATCCCCATGATGAGAAGGGAAAGCATACTAAGTTCCAGCAGTTGTGGGTAGGCCCGTTTCAAATCTCAGCAAAACTTGGCCCTGCTACTTATAAGCTGCAAGATTTACAAGGATGGAAGGAGAACTTACATGTTAATGGTTTGGTTCTCAAGCCTTATTTTTCTTGAGTTTTCCTTGAGTTTTTCTCTCTTGTATATAAATAAGCTGTTTGTTTGTTTTCGAGTCATGTTTTCTTTTGGTTTAAATTTGAGTTGTTGATTTTCAATAAAGGGGACAAACTTGTGGTTATTGGAGGATATTAAGATCTTTTCTGGGAATAGCAAATATGTTGAGTGCCAACCTGTGTATTGCTAAATGAATGCTTCCAACCTAACAGTATTCTCGAATAAAATTTTGTGTGCATTGAAGTCCTGCTTAACCCCTGTAAAATAAACCAGATTCGAGGAGTCTGGAGTACTATGCTGGGGCTCCATCCACGTCACATTTAAAATTTTCTAAAGAGAAACAGCAAAGGACCCATGGAAAGAAGCAAGGTGAATAGTGTATTAAACATAAATGATCCCATGCCAAGAAACGAATGCCAAAAGGAAAATAAAGAGTCAAAATACTTCTATAAAAGCGTCATATATCAAAGCGGGTGCTGAACCATAAGCACTAAATTTCCAAAAGATCCTCTCCGTCTGTGAGCCGAAACTTGAAGTACACCACTCACACAAAAGGACACTATGGGATAGAGGATCCTGAATTAAAATTCAGTAAGAAAGGCGTACAGAAGGACTCAGATTGAAAAGGAGAAAAGTCCAAAAGCACAAAAGTGCTAAAATGGCATGGGAACGAGGAACAAATGAATACTGATGTTTACTATCTGCTACAATCCTGTGGTGTCCACGCTGTTAGCTACCTAAAGACAGAGGTAATAATGAAACTCATACTCTGGTCCTGACAGAGTTATCTGGACTTGAAGGTCTCGGTTTCCACTTCCCCAAGTTGGACTAGTATCAATGATTAAGGTACACACTTCCTTCATTTGAGAAATCCGGATAGCTGGAAGAATTCATTTGATGCATTTTGTTGTGAAACAATCTGCTACTCAAAGAAAAGTCACCCAGAGATCTAGGTTCACCAGGAAATCGCTAATTGTTGCTGCCGCAACTTTTCTCCCCAAATTTAATTTTATTTTCGGGGCCCCTCCTCATCTTTTTGTTTGGTTTGATCGTTAAATTCCTGAGCCTCGCGGGCTTGTCTTCCTTTCGTTTCACTTTGAAGATGGATGTCGGCCAGCTTATTTATGCCGTGTTCAGTTTCGGTTTGAGTCGTGGATGTATGGTTTACTGGTAAAAAAAAAGAAAATCTTTGTTCCTTAGAGTTGCCTTTTCGGAGAAAGAACGAACCTAGCTGTGCCTGATCCTTAAAACTGTTTGAACACTTGAATTTTTCTTGCGATTGGGCCTCTTCTCAATTTCAGATTGAAAGCTGTGAGTTTTCTGTTCCGCCGCCATTATGGCTCTCAGATCGTTTTAGCGTCCGACTCTCTAAATCTCCCCGATGTCCGATTCGTGTTAACCTTAAATCGCTGGCCCGTAGCCCTGACTCATCCACCACCGTTTCGGCTGGGATTTTCTTTTAACTTCTGATTCTAATGTCTGCCGACATCCGACTTAGCCTCATCCTACCCTCGTCGTTGGCCCGTAGCCCTGACTCGTCCGCCGTTTCGGCTGGGAGTTTCTTTTAACTTTCGATTCTAATGTCTGCCGACGTCCGACTTAGCCTCCTCCTGCCCTCGTCGCTTGCCTTCATCCTTTGTCTCGTCCGCCATTTCGGCTGGGAGATCCTTTCAGCTTTCGACGTACCATCCTTTCGACGTCTGATTAATGATGTTTCCCGCCTGGCGAGTGTTCTACCCGTCCGATGTAAGTATTGTTGAGCCTTCAGTAAGTTTTCCGGCATGATCGAGGTAGTGGTATCGACGCCTGGTGATTTCCTTGCGGGCTGGTTGTTTCATGAGTAGATCTGACTATTTTGTTTTATAACGTAATCCCAGTGGATGATGCTTGTTGATCGATTGCGGGTGAGCACGGAGGAGCGATCAAAATGTCACAGCGTAGAGGAAGACGGATCGTTTAACAGCAAACGCAGAGTTCTAAAAGGCCTGGCAGTTACCCAACCAATCATGAATGTGCGTTGAAAGATGGGGGACTAGAAACGTTTGGGCAACGGAAAAGCCACACGTCTGGGGGGAGCCCGAAGGGTCAGCTATATCAGTTTAAATATTTGAAAGTAGGAAGGAGAGAGGGCTTTTTCCCTGGAAAATTTTGTAAATGTTTGCTTGTAAGAGGAACTACTTCGTTTTGCACAGGAAACTGCAATTTTACCTGTTAGAGAGAGTAAAAATGGGATGTATCAATGCTATTCAATGAATTATGTTGAAGAGGGACTATTTCATTTTCAGCTGTGTTCATGTACTGTGAGAATATTTGTTTTCCTGAGCCTATGTTCTTGTTAGATGTTCTTCGGTATATTTTAGGATATTTTCCACTGTGAGTAATAGATGATGTGTTTTATATAAAGAAATTGGCTATCTGGTTGTTTGAATATTTGTAATCGCTCATGTGTTTTTTTTAAAGGAGTATCAGCTAACTGTAGCTCTTCGTAGTGCATGTGCTAAGTGTATTACTCACCAGAAATGACAAGTCTTGATCCCTAGGGATAGAGTAGATAGTTAGTTTATTTCCTATTGTCTATGATTTGAATGTTTGTGAGATTTAAGACGAGAGGTAAGAACCTATGCATCACATTGTGACCGCTCCCTGCATCTTTATCACCCTGCATTTAGCTAGGCAATTGCATTTCATATCTTAAGTCAAAACACAAAAAAATCGGTGGACCGGGCCACAACCGGTAAAGCCTTTGTTTTGTTACTTGACCTACGGTAGCCGGACCGCAAATTGGATGGATTCCCTATACCAAATAGTCAACGAGCTAGTTGGGAACGTTGATTGGGGAGAATCCCTTTACTGTTGCCGCCTGTGATTTTCCAGGCCTCAACATGTCCCTAGCATGCACTTGGGCATGGCTTGGATCATTGGTACCATACCTATATTTTGTTCAAGGATTAAGTTACATAATCACTTCAATCAAAGTTATTTAACTTATTCCTGTTCAAACACACTCACAAAATCAACAACAAAAGAAGACACTTCCTTCAACTTTACAAAAGATGGTTGAAGAAGCAGACAATAGACATGCAACTGACGAGACATAACAACTCATAGAAAAAGAACTGGCTCACCAATAGACCAAAATATCTTCCCAGTTCAAAATATTCTCATGTGAGTCACTTTGAACTCTGAGGAATCCTCGATGCGAATTCACTCCAATAAGATCAACCCCTTCAAAGTGAAAATGAATCTGAACATACAGAACCTTGAAGGAAAGATTGACGCAAAATCCATCTACAATTGGGTACAAAAATTGGAATCTTACTACGCAGTGAATCAACTTTCTGAAGTAGAAAATATCACCATTTCATCCTTAAAAATGTCAACCTCTATACACTATTGGTGGGATAATCTATCAAAAAAGATGGAAAAAGAAGGAAACCTCATGGACACATGGGTAAAATTTGTTGAAATTGTACGAAAGGAATTCTACCCACCCAAGTATCTTAAACAAAATAATAAGAAGTGTAAGAAGCTAAGGAAATGGAAAGACTAGTCCATACAGAGTTACATCGATGAGTTCTATCAACTCAGTACGCTTTTGGGTGCATTCGATTGTGCCAACAATATTGAATCTAAACAAAAAGGAAAATCATGTTTCGCAAACAAGCCAACAGGTCAAATATCTGACGAGAAGTCACCGGCCAACTCCGACAAGTTCAAGAACCCTTCTCAGCCAACTCCGCCCAAGCCTGATTTAAAAATAAGAACTTTCAAAAAGATGATAATGATCACAACAAACAAGATCCTACCAGGAAATGTTGTGATTATCATAGTTCAACATGGCATGACACGTTAGAATTCAAAGCTCGAAAGACATTTTTGGAAAAATTGTGAACATCCGACTTGTCTGACAGAAACCTAGTAGAATATGATATAGACGCATCAACCCTCTTGGATTTGACCTCAACCACTCCAAAATCCTTGACTATTGTGGATGAGGAGGAGTGAGAGTGCTTGTTCCATACACGGATATAGGTTCAGAAAAATCCATTACATCTGATTGTGGATAATGGTAGCCAAAAGAAATTCATTTCTAAAGATCTTGTTAAGAAATTAGGTCTTGTCACCACCCCACATCCTCATCCTTACAACATTGGTTGGATGAAGGATGGGAAGGAACTAAGGATCACACACCAATGCCAAATTGCCTACTTCATTAAGACTTTTGAAGATGAAGTACCTTGTTATGTAGCACTGCTTTCCATAGCCGACGCCTTGTTCGGGAAACCCTACTTATGGGATCAAAATGGTACATATGAGTCACGGTCTTAGAAGGTGATCATCAAAATCTGAAATCAATGGTATGGAATACCAGAGCGACAACCCACATCAACGGTTTCTATGATATCTTCCAAAAAAACAAAGAAACTTATCAATCATGCTCAAAAGTTCACATTGATCATGATAAATCCTCAACATTCCAAGAAGACTGTAGTGACAAGTCAACTTATTGACCAGCGCAACACCCAACAACACGAACAGATCGAACACATTCTTGAGGAATACCAGAACATATTTCAAGCACTAGACGAAGTACCTCTGCATTGTCAGGTCAAACACTCCATTGAACTTGTTCCTAGTTCTTCATTAACTAACGCATCTGTTTACAGAATATCCATTCTTTAAAATGAAGAGATTCACAGGAAAATACAGGATTTGATCGAAAAGGGTCATATCTGACCCAGCTCCTGACCTTGTGGAAGTCCATTCATCTTAATTCCAAAGAAGGATGGGACTTGGAACATGTGCATCGACTATTGGGCTCTCAACAAAATTTTAGTAAATAACATATACCCTCTTCCATGGATTGATGAACTCATTGAGAGTCTGAAAGGTGCTAAGTTATTTAAGAAACTCGACCTCAAGTTGGGATACCACCATATTCCAACGAGTCCACTGATATATGGAAAACGACTTTCAAGACCAAGGAAGGATTGTAAAAATGGTTAGTCATGCCTTTCAGCTTAACTAATGCATCTGTAACCTTCATGAGATATATGGATGGCCTTCTATGACCTTTCATCGGTAAGTGTGGAATTGTCAATCTCGATGATATCTTGATTTTTATTTGATCATGGGAAGAACATGTCAAATAGATTTGAAAAGTATTTGACACACTCTAGCGACATCGAATTTATCGAAACATAGACAAATGCTCATTTGTGATGACCAACATCAAAAATTCTGGGTATGTAATTGATTCTGTGGGTATTCATGTTGACCCCAAAAAAGTATAGATCCTGAAAGATTGGCCCATTCCTCAAAAAATTCATGAACTAAGAATTTTCTTGGTTTAGAGAAATTCTATTGATGATTCATACTTGGCTTCAGCCACATCGCATGGCCTTTGAATCAGTTGACAAAAGGAAATGGGAAAATTGTCTTTAAATGGACACCGACACAACAACAAGATTTTAAAAAACTCAAAAACAAGCTTTGTACTACATGAGTACTTGTGTTACCTGATTTGCATCAGCTTTTTGAGATTGAGATGGATTCATCAGACTATGCCCTCGACGTCATGATCACTTAGTTAGGCCACCCAGTCGCTGTTCATTATAAGACTTTTCGTGACACTATTGGAAGGTACTCGACGTATGAAAAATAACTGTACGCAATTGTGCAATATCTTAAGCAATGGAGACACTACATTCTTGGAAAGGAAACAGTGATCCTCACTGACCATAAACCTTTAAATTCGCACTACCTAGTCAAAACTAAAGACAAATTGAAAACTCAAGTGGATTAATTACCTGCAGTGATTCTAGTTGGTAATTAATTATGTGTGACTACAAGAAGATTTTACCCAATTATGATGCAATAGGAGCACGCGAGCGGAAAAAAACAGGAATGCACACGCACACTTGGGCACATGTACACATTCCTTCTTTGGCTATGCTGAACCTCCATGTTGGCTTTTCGATGTGGACATTAGGAGCACGTATGCACCACTGGGCATGTGCATGTGTGTCTATAAGGACAACTAAACAGGGATGCACACGCATTTTTAGTGTGTATGCGTTAAACACGCATGTGCGTCCATGTGTTTTTTATATAAAAAAATGGCAGCGAATACTTCATTTCCACCCACAAACCTACGTGCACACAATGATGTTGGAAATCTACAATTGGAGTCACCTAGGAGCCCAAAACAAGCACTCAAGTACCCGAAAATGACACCCATGACCGTTGGAATAAGGTGAGTGGACTACTATTTGCATTTTGTTGTTTTTTTAAATGTTTTTCATCGTTTTTCAAATATAATCTAAAATTAAAAAAAAATGCAAATGAATTGAAATCGAACAAATTTGATATTGCAGATACATTACCTCTACCATACTGACAAATACTAATGAACCATCCCGACAAAGTGTTACACCCAAATCCTATCACGACCATGTGATAAGACATTTTACTTACATATTTTCCCTTAATCCCAGCACTTGGAGTGGAAACCCATGTTGTTTTCCAATTCTACATGAAAATACTTAGAATTGCGTTTTCCTTGTGAACCAGGAGTAGTACCTTGGTCACACCGCCTTCATCCTGCTTGCCATAAGCGGTGCCATCACCTGTGGCCTTTGTTCCATAAGTGTTTCTCATCTAAAATGCTCTGTCATAAGAGGAGAAAAGTGGTACCCTAGGTAAAATGGGAAAAAGAGAAGTTTCTCAAGGCTTCTAGATCATGAGCCTTGTGTCTTCCCTTATCCTTATCATTGTGGGTCAGTTGAGCTTGAGATCCCCCATCATAGGATCTTAGAGGCCACCTCATCCACAAATCTCTCAACCATTCCTATCCATTAAGACTTATAAATACAAGCTCATGTCCATGGTTGAGGGGGAGAACTAGAGAGGTATCGTTATGCTGTCGGATTGACCACTTGGCCCAAGCCATTGGACAACATAGAGATCAAAGTTGGAGATTATGGGGATGAAGTGTTGGTAGCATGGAGATGCATGTCGACACTAAGGCTTAATTGGTTGTAAAATTCTCCATTCATCTTAATGCAAAGCTAATTTCCGTCCCACATTACTGTTGTTTTGATTTCGCATGTAAATGTTGTTAGATTACTTAGTCACTAACATGGATAAGTAGATGATGTTCTGGTATCTTTGATGTGTTTGTGTGTTTGATATAGTTGCAGGTACACGGGTTCACTATCGAAGCAACATTCCAGGTTTCTACGACATCCAAGGAGGGTCTTCATCCTTTGTCATTCACTCATTTGTTCTGGATCTAAACCATTCAGACCAGAGGAACAACTTCTGTTTGCAGAAGGTGAAATATTCCTGGTTACAAATCTAGTGACTTCGCTGGGGAATAGATACATGTATCAGTTGATCTGATCTTCCTTAGTTTTTCAACTCTTGTCCAAATCTAGGCTCCATCTCCAACTCTCTTCAATCATATCTTCTATCTGACTCAGTGTATTTTGGTGTGAAACTTCCAAATCTGCCTAGATCTGAATTATTTCGACCTTGTATGCTCTTTTTTATTCTCAATCTATCAGTTTTTACCTTGATCTGATATTTTTCTAAATTGGTCTATCGTTCTCCTTTGTGTTTTGGATTTATATAGGGAACCACTCTTATGCTGTTTGCGAGAAGCGGTGCCATCACCTGAACCTAGTTAGCAGCACGTGGTGCCACCGCCTGAGTCCTGTTATCTAGAAGCGGTGCTAGGCTAGAACCACTCTGTCAAGACCCCTCTAGTGCGGTGCCAGGTAGGCCTTATTCCAAGACTATTTTTTTCTCATTTTTTGCAAAAAATTTGAGTTGATTTGTTTTCAGCCCTGCACTGTCAGGCTTGTGTGTTAGAATCTGATGCTTGTGGTTTGAAATTTTGTGGTAAAATATTGGTTTGTTTGAATAATCCAAAAGCTAGATTAGGCTTGTTGATTGTCCATTTTCTTCCGTTCCTGTTGGTTTTATTTGTAAAAGGATTTGTTTTTCAAAAGCTTAGGTGTTAGAGAGCTCTCTTTTATTTCAGTTATATAGACAGAAAGAAAAATATTTAATTAGCATCTTGATTTCATTTTTTGTTCCCATAGGAGACTTATTTTTGCTTGTTTTAAAAAGAAATTTTTTGACTGAGATTAGGTCATTATAATTAGTGAGCATAAGACATTGGATCTCTGATTGGCCTCATAAGATTTTAGGTTCTCTATGTTCTTTTATCTCTTTTGCATTTACATTATCTCATCAAAATAAAAAATATTATAGTTTTAAGTTAGATCTGTCTATGCTTTAAGAAAAATTGAAAAATAGAGTGCATATGCATATAATGTGCTGCTTGTTTTTCTTTTAAGAAAAGAGACTCCTTCCGTTTTGACTACTTTCAGAAAAGAGAAATGAGTTTGGAAAGTACTTCTTGTCTTTTATTTTGTGTTCAATATTGTTGTTTGGGAATATTTTTGGTTTTGAAGCAAAAGAAAATACTCTCTTTCCCTCCCGTAGGTAGGCATACCGAACGGTAAAGTGAAATATTTGCATATTCATATTGCATGCTTTACTTTTTCTATAAAAAATCCATGCATTCTCCTAACCGTCCACTTTAAAATTAATGGTAGTTATAGGTTAAAATTTACATATCAATTTGAATGATAGGTTAGAGACATTTTTGGGCATCACTAATGGTAGGAGCTGTCGTTACTTGTCCACATTACATCCCGGGACTTGCGTGGTTCTTCCACGTACCGTTAGCATATCGAATGGACTTTCACGTACCCTTGAGGTATATAGAAAGGTACATCACGTACTCAGTTGTATATCGGAATGCCCCTTGTGTACAGTTATGCATTAGACAGTACTACTACTGATTTGAGCTCCCACGTATATTGGGAGACCCCACTAGGATACCTTACCCATCTGAGGAAATCCCTTTGACTATATTGCTTGGAGCCATACACCAAAAACAACATTTAGAGAGATTACTATGCACGTACCCTTGAGGTATATTGCGAGTGGCACCTTCTTGACAATCCTGGTGAGAGACCTAACTATCTGAACTCCTTCGGTCATTTTAAGTTTGCTTGTTTGACCTATAGCTTGAGTAGAAAAATTTTGGGTGTGTTTTCTAGTTTTTCAGAACCTAGGTTAGATAGGAAAAATACAAATTAGCTGAGCTAAGATAGTCCAGAAGAGTATGGGGCTGGCCACTCGATTTTATTCCTAGTTTAGGAGAAAATCCAATGGAAGTTATCGACCAAGGAGATGCTACCACCTCCCAAGTGGGAGATAATGTGGTTGCAGAAAGTATATGACCATATCCTTCACACTCACCTCCCTTGGTCCAACAACCTTGTCGGGGTAATACTTAGTTCCATTCTCCAATAGAAGTTCATGTTGATGATACTACCTGTCCAGATTATGGTCCCAATTCTCCATTTTGGGATACCTCTATAGGATAGGACATTGCCTCATTTGGCACCCATTTAAACTTTTCTGAAGAAGTTTCTCCAAATAAAAAATAACGTAGACAATAACATGTAGCCATTCTCCATGCATAGGAGATTGAAAGGAAAATAGATGACATATTGGGCACACCACCATCATGTTCCACATATTTTCCCATGGGATATCATTCACTTGCCGATTCTATGAGACCCATTGAACTGATTATAGATCACACAGTAACACCACACAACTGTGGTCAAACTACCAACCCCACCACCTCCCATATTTTGTCTGTTCCCAATCCTCCCCGCTCTTCTGCGCCTGGGGCCCAACCTTCAATTCTCGTTTCGTCATTACCTTCTAGTGCCGGGGGGAAACCCCCAGCATGACCTACATTATCTAACGCCAAAATTGTATATAGTCAAGGACATACCTCTGGTATAGAAAAATCTACACTTTATGTCCCTCCCACCCATACTAATGTGGTTTCTCCCCCATCTAGTTCAGGTCAGCCCTTGGGGGCACAACCTGTAACCAGTCAAAACTCTTGGGGTTATGGTTATAAAATACCTATAGGGAATATTAATTATCCACCCAATCCTATAGGAATGCCTTATGCCATAATTCCATACCCTAGTAATACTTTCACACCATGGGGGAAACCTAACTGGTCCTACATGCCAGCTATGGGGGGGATACCCATACATACTGCAGGAGGTGCCGAAGGACCGCCTCATGGAGGTCCTCCCCATGGGGAGCCTAATGGTCCTAGAAGGCCTGTTGGCTTCCCTCCTTATGGTCCTTGAGGTCCTGGGGGGCTTGGTGGCTTTCCCCCTAATGGCCTTAGAGGGTCTGGTGGCCCTCCTCCTAGTGGTTTCGGAGGCTCTGGAGTTTTACCTCCTAGAGGCCCTGGAGGGTTTGGTGGTCCACCTCTTGGTGGTCCCGGTGGTCTTGGTGGTCCCAATGGTCCTAGTGGTCTCGAAGGTCCTGGTGGTCCTCCTCCAGGAGGCCGTGGTGGTCCTAACGGTCCTGATCTCGGAAATCAACCCCTTGTGGGTGGATCTTCCAGTAGTTCTTCATCACAACAACCTATCTATAAATATACTTACGGTACTACTAGTAATTATATGCCATATCAATATTACTAGTATGTGCAACCTAATCGTTAGTTACTTTTCCTAGAAACTTTGGACTTTCCTGACCTGTCCAAGTTAATTAATGACCCTGTTTGACACAATCCCTCATGGCCTCCCATTCCGATAAAGTTACCATCGAACATTCCAAATTTCGACAGGAAGCAGGGAGACGATCCAAAAATCCATGTCATTCCATTCCATTTGTGGTGTTCTTCAAACTCCCTTATGGATGATTCAGTTTGTTTAAGACTCTTTTAGCGAACTTTGACCGGTACGGACGCGAAGTGGTACATTGAACTGCCACAACATTCATTTGTGGATTTTGGCTCCTTGGAAACTGTGTTTCTTACACACTTTCAGCTCCCTATCCATTATGAAATGGGTACTGATCTCTTAAATTCTCTGTGATAGAACACATACACCCACATATCCGATCATATCCATGAGTGGAGAAGGCAGAGAAGGCTTATTAAGGCCCCTATTCCGGATCAGTTATTAGCTGATTGGTTTACCAAATATTTGTTGCCTCCAATTTCCCAAGATGTGGCTATGGGTGGTGCCATTACTGGAGAACAGGCTATTAGTTGATCCTAGTATCTAGACTTGGTCTATTCCCAGTCTAGAACTCTTTATGACTTGATTCCTCAAGATCCTCTCCTAAGCACCGACCCCGCAAAGCCACCAGCAGAAGTACCTATTGATGGGATTGTTGGTTCAATCCAGTCCCCGTGAGCAGCAAAACTTGCCAAGCAACCCTAGACTGCGACCCCTACTCCTTTGAATCCTAATGTTTCCGCTGAGGTCAATTCTATTCAGAGTACTCAAACCTCAGGAAATAATAAAATGAAGGGTAAAAATAAGAATAAAAATATTGGAAACCAACAGGAGAATCCAATACCAACCAACAATGATAACGATAAAGGGAAAAGAAAAGCAAAATATCCATGTCTGCTATGTCGAGGTGACCATTTCACTAAAGAGTGTCCCCGTCGGGATGAAATCTCCCAGTTTTTGAAATCAAATCCCGCACCCGCAGTTCTCACGGATCCTTTCCCCTCTCAACAAAAATTGATAGACTACATGTCTAATCAGGGAAATTCTAGTTCGTCAGAGGAAATTCGTATGATGTCCTCGGATACCATTAGTCTACAAACTCAATTTTAGAATTATGACAAACCCGCAGACAAGAAAGAAGATCATTCTTTAGGGAAAGCTCCCTCTACTGGTTCTCCCGAATCCTCATTTACCATCCCCCTAACCATCGAGAATCCTACGCTTGATATGATTTTGCGTCCACCCAAGAGTACTCTTAGGAAGGCCATTTTTAACCCTAATGCCCGAGCTGCTCAATTTTATAATGTAGTTGAAGATCTCTCTCAGGAACCTTATGCAATGTCTACCTTAGAAGTACTCCAAAGTTTTCCTATACAATGCAAAAATCTGTTAACGGCATTAGGAGCTTTAGACCTGGATAATACTAATTTGAGTCATTTCAATATTGAGAACTATAAGTCTAGGATACCTCATAAAATTGCTTTTCAAATCATTATGAAAGTAGATGGAAAGAAGGTTTTTAGAATGGTACTAGATGAAGGAGCTTCGACCTCGGTTTTGTCTCTGTCTTGTTGGAAAGCTCTCGGATCTCTCGAGATTGTAACATCACCTATGACTCTGAAGGCCTTTGATGGATGAGGTTTCCAGCCCCATGGTCTCATATCAGCCTTCGCAGTCGAGATTGGGGGAAAAAATATTTATATTCAATTAAAAGTGGTAGATGCCTCGTTAGATTACAACCTCCTTCTATGAAGAAATTGGTTTTATGCCATGACTACTGTCGCTTCGACCGTATTTCAAACAGTCCAATTTTTGCATCTAGGGAGAATTTTTACCATTGACCAGCTTGATTTATGTATGCCGGATGTTACTACCTCTACGGCTAATAACATCCCCATGTTAGGCTAGTCCCCTCCTCCTTACCACTCAATTGGGGTAGGCATGTTGAAGGACTCATCCCTTATGGGGATTTTTCCATCCACTCCTCCTAACATGGATACTGCGACAGTCCATATGATTGCATCATTTGATTGTGAGCCTAAGGGAAAACCAATTGTTGATTCCACCTCATTGAGTCCACATGAAGAAATGTACAACACCATTCAAACCCTTTCCAATGATCACACCGATGACCTTCATTTGGTGGCTTCAGATCCTTACCACTTACCTTACTGGTTAGAACCATCTCTTCTTGTTCTAGATTATCTCTTTGAGAATTTTCCTTCCAACAAGTCCATTATGGATATTATTAACATGAATGAGTCCATTTGGGAGGATCACCATCATAGACCCATGTTCCTCCCCAACACCAGTTTGGTTAACCATGATTTTGCATCCTTGTTTTCCATTGATATTGTCAAAGAACCCCAAAGTATCATATTGCTGCAAGACATAGATTCTAAAGGAAACCTTTGCAACATTACTCAGACGAATCCGATTGACATATCAGCCAAGTCTGGTACCATCGAGCATGTTCATGTTGGGAAGAACTGCTCAGGAGATTAATCTAAAGCATACAAGGCACTTTTCAAAGAGTTCTGTGATATTTTTTCCTGGTCCTATGAAGAGATGTCGGGGATTGACCCATCCATTGTGGTCCATGAGATTAAAACCTATCCCACAGCTAAACCTTTCAAGCAAAAACTAAGGCAAGTCCATCCATGGAAGGCCATAGCTATTAAAGCTGAGATAGAGAAACTTCTCAAAACTCAGTTTATTTATCCCATACCCCTGACGGAATGGGTATCGAACATTGTCCCTGTCAATAAAAAGCAGGGCACCATTAGAGTCTGTATCGATTTTAGGGATTTGAATAAATCTTGTCCCAAGGACAACTTTCCTACTTCGCACATCGATCCGATTATTGACAACTGTGTTAGAAGTGTCATCTTCTCATTTATGGATGGTTTTTCTGGCTACAATCAAATTGAGATATTACCCACTGATCAACATAAGACGACATTCATTTTCCCATGGGGAACCTTTTCATATAGGAAGTTACCTTTTGGCTTGAAAAATGCTGGAGCCACTTTCTAGCGTGTGATTTCCTATGCATTTCACGATATTAAACATATTGTTGAACCGTACCTTGACGACCTCCCTACTCATTCACAGCGATAGGAGGACCACCCTAGTCATATTAGGGATATTTTACTGAGATGTCATCATTATAATATACGGCTCAAACTGCATAAACGTGTTTTTGCGTTGAGATGGTATGTCTGCTAGGTTTTGTGGTCTCCAAAGATGGAATCCAGATAGACCCTTTGAAAATTGCCTCCATTTTATCTCTACCAGTCCCAACTAATCTCTTTGAACTCCAAAGTTTGCAAGGGAAGGAAAAATTTCTCCATCGTTTTGTGTGCAATTTTGTAGAGAAAATGCACAGTTATATACGTCTCCTCAAGAAGGACACTCCATTCTTCTAGGATGACCAAGCCCAACGTGCCTTTGATAATATCAAACATGATCTGACTCATTCACTCATGATACACCCCCGAGATTATTCAAAGGACTTTCTCTTGTATCTTGCTACCTCCGCTACTACCATTGCTATGGTTTTGGTGTAGGAAAATCCCAATGGCTAGGAGCATGTGATTTACTATGCTAGTAAGAATCTTATGGATTTTGAAACCCAATATTCACGTGTGGAGAAGTTAGCATTGGCCATGGTCATTGCTGTACAAAAAGTTTGTCACTACATTTTTCTCTGCACAACCACTGTATTGACAGACCAGAACCCTATGTATTACATCCTGACTCGTCAGGTGCTCGGGGACAAGTACTCCTGATGGATAGTCATACTACAGGAGTTTGATCTAGAATTTTCCAAAGCCACATCAAAGAAATCCTTGGTTTTTACCAAGCTCATGTGTGATCTCCCCTGTGCTGCGATGGAATCTGAGCCTAGTGATTCATTTCCTGATGAATTTTTGTTCCTGGTCAGCACTACCGATCCATGGTATGGATATTTGCTTATTTATCTCCAAACACAAATATTTCAGCCAAATCTATCCCATGACGATCGTCATCGTATCCACCACCATGAAAAATACACCTCTTCCTGAATGATACCTTGTATAGACGTAGGATTGATTCTATTCTTTGGCGATGCCTCACCCATGACGAGGTTGAACATGTGTTGAATGATTTCCACTCTAAAGCATGCGGCGTTCATTTATCTGGGATGGCTATATCCCAGAAAATCCTTTATGCTAGATATTTATGGCCTTAAGTCTTCAAACAATGTCATGAGGCTGTTAAGAAATGCCCACCTTGTCAACATTTTTATCCCAAAAAGTGCACCCATCCTGCTCTGCTACACCCCATCATTTCCGTTGGCGCATTTTCCAAGTGGGGGATTGACTTTATGCATTATAAGCCTACCTTAGCCAGGGGGCATGGTTACATCATCATAGCCATTGACTATTTTGCAAAATGGGCTGAGGCCATGCCTACATATGCAGAAGATGGTAATACTACCACTCTCTTCCTGTTCATTCATATCATGGGCTAGATTCAGAGTCTCGATGTCCATTGTTTAATGATCACGGATCACATTTTCCTAATCAAATGATGGAGGAACTGAGTGCTAAGCTAGGCTTTCACCATGATAAATCTATGCCATATTATCCACAAGCTAATGGTTAGGTAGAGGCCATTAACAAAGTTTTGAAAACTATGCTTCATCGAATGGTTGGAGATCATAAATCCAACTGGCACCACATTCTTTTCTCTGCTCTTTGGGCTTATAGGACTTCGATGAAAACAACTACTGGTTTCACACCTTTCCAACTTGTTTATTGACTTGAAGCTATCTTATTGATTCAATGTCAGATTCCATCTTTATAACTTGCCGTCGAACTTCTCCAAGACACTTCCGCAGAGGAAGAAAGATTTTTGTACTTGAATAAACTTGATGAGACCCGAAGAGATGTTGCCTTGGCTAATGAGGCACATAAGAAATGCGTCAAGGCACAGTATGATAAATCCATCCAACCTTGTGCCTTTAACAAGGGTGACTTAGTTTTGACTTACAACCAGAGATATGACAAACTAGCGAAAGCAAAGTTCGTGTCCATGTGGTACGGTCCTTTCGTCATTTCTAAAGTTTTAGAGAAAGGAGCCTACGAGCTCATTGACTATGATGGAATCCCTTTGGGGAAACCTAGCAATGGGTTGTACCTGAATAGGTACTATGCCGAGGTCTTTCTTGGATAGTATCTTGTATATATGTATATTGCTTGACTTTCAGTGTGCTTTTAGCATTTCAATATGGTTTTGAGTTTAGTGTCCACATCTGTTTATACCATGTTTTTGTCATGCAGAGCAGATGGATTTCTACGGCTTCACTGATGGTGCTTGCCATCACACCTTGAATATTTCCTCAGCTGCTTGGGTCCTTTATTCCCCGGCTAAATATTTGGTCAGTTCAGGAGCGATTTGTATTGGTCCCGTTACGAACAACATCACCGAGTATCGAGCAGTTATAGGTCTTCTTATAGCTAATTACATCCTAGTTTGGCATATCGCCCATTCATGACATTAAAATCAAACATGGTTCATTGTAAATAAATGATTAAAGACACATAAAACTCATGTAAAATACATTCACCATTTGAGACATATAAACACCAGGTAAACATCTGTATATATATATGAACATGTTTACAAAAAATAGGTCACGAGACCTCATCTGAAGCACATAGGATTTCAGGAAAAAATCACCATACAAAATCCCGAAGCTATCAAATTTCAGTAGATACATCATGCATACACCGTCTAGTGATGCTCATGGTAGCACATCACTGCCATGGATACTCTACATAGAATCCTACTAAATCAACCCGATACTCCCGCTGTAGGCCTCTGATACCTCAAAGGGAGGTCATCAATGGAAGCGTCAAGGATGTCTAAGGTCAACCTCTCCAGGTTTTCCTCTAACTCCTTGGTAATATCATCGCCCTATGGTACAAAGCGGGCTCTAGATTATCTATCCAATTGGGAAGCTCCCCCAGGTCGTGGTGCTCCAACATCTGCATGAAAATGTTTAGGTCTCGTTACTTAACATAAAAAATATAAAACATTAAAAAACATAAAAACATTTTGTCCATTTTAAGGTTTCTTGCTTCTTACCGATGTCATCCCACTGTCTGCTCAATGGGAGCAGTAGGTTAGGGTCCCCGCTGAAGTCTGTACCTACATAAGCATAATCCTCCACCATGAGGATCTAATCTTGGAGCCATCTGAAGAACGGGTCACCGAACTTCACCTTCCCCTTTCCCACTCCATTACAATCCATAATCCGGACCCACCTCTGCATACGGGGATCCCGCGCACTCAGCTTTGTGAAGACCACCTGAGGTCTCATCTATGGTACCCACTTGAAGAAGAACCAATATAGAATGGAACCAAATCCGAACTACTTCAGTTCCCCATACCAACACTTAGTCAGCTGATCTTTGAATATCGAAAGCAGGGATTCCGTCCAGTTGAATACTGCAAGTGCCATGGCCTCTATGGAATATAGCATGTGTGCCTTAGAAGCTTGGTGCACTACCTAACTCCCAGCCACTCTCTGTATCATAAACAAGACAGTTCGTAGGGGCCCATCCATCACTGCCTTTATGGGGATTTTCTTCCCCGATGTCCTCGTCCATGGGATACAGTGACGGTCTATCAACTCTTGTGTGGTAATATCCCCTCCTCGGGAACCTATTAGCGAGATTGGGGTACCCAATATTGAGAGTCCAGCAAAGAAGTAGACGTCCTCTACCTCTACTATTAGAATATGAGTCCCAACCTCAAAGTGTTGCTGCTCCGGATTCCACATTCAAAGTATGTGTTCTAGCAACCGCTCATGTGATACCATACTGGGAGTCCGGAAGAATTTCAGGAGCCCACAGTCTTGTAATGCGGCTATGCAACTTGCATTCCTTTCGGCAAAAGTGTCATCGTTTTCATGTTGTCTTTCTTTCCATATCACCATTTTTTATCAGCAAAATCCTACCAAAAACAATCATAACACATATTAGAATCATCCTTAATAATTTAAATCCAAAGAAATGATCTAGTTTTTCTTGTGTTATCAATTTTAAATATTCACAGTCGGCACCGCCTGTGAGCCTTATTTTCAGCACAGTTCTAGTGAGGTACCATGTATCCCGTAAGGGATAAGCACAGTTCCCATTCCCATGGTTTTAGGGCTTGCCATATAAGCCCAAAACCCCATCTAAAATCAAAATTGAGACTATGGAAAGGAAGAGTAGGGTTTGAATTGTTACCTGGAACTAACGGTGCTCGAATCCGAAGGTGGAAACTCCTGATATCAGCAACTGAAGATCTGACTAGGAAAGTGCTCCAAATGCTCTCCACTATGGGTAAATAGTAAAATGATTTGTTTTTTCACTATTTACATGACTTTTATATATATTTTTGGGTTTGACATGCTATAATTTTGATTTAAAATTGTTTATTATTTGAAGCTTATCTGTTGTAATCCCTTAATGTTAGTTGTTGATACATTTGACACTTGTTTTGAGTCATTGCAGGATAGATGAACAGTAGTAGTAAAGTCTTGAGAGTTTTTTTTAAACTTTTTCACACTACCATAAAACAGAAAAAGTCAATGAGCGTTTGTTACGACACTTTGGTCACGCTCTTTAAACCTAGTATCAAAGGTCCGAGTCTGTTTCTGATTCTTTCTAGGTTCGTAAAAACTAACATTATGTAAAGAAACCCCATGGAGTCTTCTTTCAACTCTTTTCAGGCTCCTTAAACATGAAAAGATCCTCGAGTTCGTTTTCAATTCTTTCTAGGATCGTAAAAATTGACATTGTGTAAAGAAACTTCATGGAGTCCTCTTTAAACTCTTTTCAGGCTCCTTAAACACAAAAAGATTGTCGATTTCGTTTTTGATTCTTTCCAAGCTAATAAAAATTGGCATTCTGTAAAGAAACCTCATGGATTCCTCTTTAAACTCTTTTTAGGCTCCCTAGATATGAAAAGATTGTTGAGCGATATTGTCTTCTTCATGCTCATTAAAACATTTGAAGAGTTGTCCTTCTGACGGTAGGTTATCTATTTTTTGGCTCGGATGGACTATTTACAAAAAAGGAACAATCCAACTGACCATGACTGGAAGAGTTCTCTAAGGTATGATTTTACACTTTTTTGGACCTTAGGGACTAAATCATACAAAAAATGACCCTTTGGAGTCTTCTTCTGTGGTCATTTAGACTCCGTAAACATGAATGATACTGAGTTTTCTTTCATTGGACTCTTTAAATTAAACATTGAGAGACCCATTTTTGGGAATGAACCCCTCCTCTCTCAGGTTCGTAAAACATATGAGTTTGGACTTATCTTCAGACAAGCTAATCGAGTGTTTGTTACCCTCTTTGAACTCATAAAACTAAAAAGAGGCACTCATCG
The DNA here is from genome assembly GCA_001517045.1 of Pseudotsuga menziesii. NCBI lineage: Eukaryota > Viridiplantae > Streptophyta > Pinopsida > Pinales > Pinaceae > Pseudotsuga > Pseudotsuga menziesii. Next base: position 613,057 of record LPNX010804506.1, read on the forward strand.
ATTATGATGGGGAAAATGGGAAGGGAATCATTTTGCAAATAAATGGTAGTAGTTTGTCGTTACCTTTGAACATGGCACTTGTCTACATATCATTTCAGTCAATTGGGTATTCAACTGATCTCCGCGACGATCCACTTTCATGAGTCATGCCACTCCTTTAAGTCTTTTAAAAGAATGCATTGTCCACTATCGCATTGTGTATTTGTCCCATTTAGTCATGCTTCCAAGTATTTTGTCATGTCACCCGATGTTCAAAGGGAATTTGAAGAAGTTTTTCCTCTGTAGTAAAAATAGTCTCTGTGTTAGTACTTTTGAGTCAGTCCTATGGTTATTACATTCACATCATTCCAGAACTATGTTTCTAGTTTCGTTTCGTCGATGTGGGACTCATCATGGCCCTCCTTTGATGAGACTATTCCCATCGACATCAGCTCATCATCCAGGAAATAGTCTTAGAAACAAAACTTAGTACCTTGAGATCTGTATGCATTAATGACAGATTCTCTCACTCTTGACACATGTTCACATCATTGAACTTTGATCGATAGAATCGACTGGGTGTTCGACATCAGGACATCTATTCACACTCAGTAGATTGTAGTAGGGTACCTTGGGAATCATTGACATTAATGGTGATCTCCCTCGCACTTGTTAATGGTTCACATCATTGACCGGTAATCAAGTGGTTTCTACCATGTTCAACTTCATATCATTGTAATCACATGGATAGAATCGTACTTTGTGGAAGACAAGACGAAGACCCTGGGTATTTGTTTAGTGCTCATTGCTTTCCCCAGGTTGCGATGGAGTTTTGTATATCTAGCATGGATCCACATTTGTATGGTCGTGGCTATGCTCAAATTTGTGTCTATATGACATAGATCTACGTTGTATGTCTCATAGCTATGTCCAAGTTTGAATCCTCTATCACATGGATCTACACTGTATTCTAGTAGCCATGCTTATTTTTTCCTCCCATGGATCTCCCTTGTATTGGTCTGCAGCCATGAGTTGGTTATTTGTGTCTACGAGTCAAAAATATTGATGTATTGCAGATGCCTACTTGACGACATGCTCCAATTGAGATGACATTTTCACCTCGAAGCGAGAACTTGTTCTCTCAAAGCTCTCATTTATCGTATCCCTATAAGACTCATTCTTTGGGGGGCATCCTGTTACACCCAAATCCTATCACCACCATGTGGTAAGACCTTTGACTTACATATTTTCCCTTAATCCCAGCACTTGGAGTGGAAACCCATGTTGTTTTTCAATTCTACATGAAAATACTCAGAACCGTGCTTACCCTGTGAACCATGAGCGGTACCTTCCTCGCATCGCCTTCATCCTGTTTTCCATAAGCGGTGCCACTGCCTGTGGACTTTGGTCCATAAGCGTTTTTCATCTAAACCATTTTATCATAAGAGGAGAAAAGCGGTACACTGGATAAAATCGGAAAAATAGAAGTTTCTCAAGGCTTCTAGATCATGAGCCTCGTGTCTTCCCTTATCCCTATCATTGTGGGTCAATTGAGCTCAATATCCCCCATCATAGGATATTAGAGGCCACCTCATCCACAAATATCTCAAGCATTCCTATCCATTGAGCCTTATAAATACAAGCTCATGTCCATGGTTGAGGGGGAGAACTATAGAGGTATTGTTATGTTGTTGGATTGACCACTTGGCCCAAGCCATTAGAGAGCATAGAGAGAAAAGTTGGAGCTTATGGGGATGAAGTTTTGGTCTCATGGAGATGCATGTCGACACTAAGGCTTAATTGGTTGTAAACTTCTCCATTCATCTTAATGCAAAGCTGATTTTCGTCCCACATTATTGTTGTTTTGATTTCACATGTAAATGTTGTTAGATTTGCTAGTCACTAACATGGATAAGTAGATGATGTTCTGGTAGCTTTGATGTGTTTGCATGTTTGATCTGGTTGTAGGTACACAGGTTCACTATCGAAGCAGCATTTCAGCTATCTACGACATCCAGGGAGGGTCTTCATCCTTTGTCATTCACTCATTTGTTCTAGATCTGAACCATTAAGACTAGAGGAACAACTTCTGTCTGCGGAAGGTGAAATATTCTTGGTTACACAAAGTATTGAAATGAACCAATCAGAGTACCCAATAAACCATGAATTAAACAAAGAAATCAATGGTGAACCTCTAGAAAACCCTAAAGATGAATTTGGTGAAACACTAGAAAACCTTGAAGATGAATTACACGGGGATTTAAACTAGTTAAGTATATTGAGTCGTGAACTCAAGAACACCAAGGAACCCTCTCGGTTTTCCCTCGCCACATCACTACAAAACATAATCGAGTCTAACCAATTTGAGCCAATATAGGGCTCGAATGAGAGAACATTATGCCACTGGTATATCCAAAGAATATATAAAATACCTCATTATCAAAAAATCCCAACTATGGAGAAAATTTATACATCCTAAACATGAAAACCTACAGATGTGAGGACAAGGTAAGTTTGCATGGATTGGTGTAATTACCAGCCATGGAGAGAAAACTAGAGGAAGAGATGGTTCATGGTTTTTGACAATACTCCATGCAACAATGTCGAGGTCCCACATTATTTTCTTAGGAATTTTTGGGCCAAGTTTTTTTTAGGGTTCCATGTGAACTATTTAAACATCTCCAGTTCCAGGGCATCGGTCTTGGCTCATCCCAAGATCGACCTCACGCCCACTGAAACCCACTCAGAGGACCTCCTGTACCTAGGAAAGAGCCAAATCCACTTCCTCAACCCCCTAGGTTAGGTAGTAGGCTATATGAGATCCATGAGTCCGTTAGACATGCCACATGGAAGCTTCTCAAGCATACCACATTTGTGGCTATGTCCTCACATAGCAATCATGACAACCATGAGAGACATACTTCTACATGGTCTACTGGTGGTAGGAGAGGGAGAGAAGCTACAGGTGGTATCTAGGATGATCCATCTAGCTTGATAGGACAAGTTCCACATTGTTGTTCTCACTATGGGAATCCATGCCATGTTCCCTTGCAAGAGCATGCCGCAGAGCGCTACCTACAATAGGATAGTTATTATTTTATTTAATGTTAAAGTATTGATTATACATTATGCAATCTCATAATTTCTAATAAATTTAACTTATAATCAGATGTTGATGACTTGATTTGTTTTAATGTAGAACTGTCTAGTGCTGAGTCTCCAGCACCTAGGTGGGAGGATTTTGGTTGCTTCAATGTAGATGGTGTTGGAAATATGGTAGTCATAGGGCAGAAAGGATATAGGATAGATTATTGTCATTGATGGAAATCATAAATGGCAGAGGTATGAAATCTCAGTGAAACATATGCTATGTTGGGACACACTACTGTATGAATTCTCTGACCTCAAAGTAGGGTACAAGTTACTATCCTTGAAAAGATAACAACAATATCTAGACAACTGAAATAATGAAGTTAAATTATAGCATCTCCATGGAAGATGACTCGTTGACAATTTCCAATTTTAAATGGACTCATTGACTCAATGCCTAAGTCTACCACTTCCCAATCATGATACTACAAAATCTAGAGTTTCAGTTTCAACAACCAACATAATCGTGTGGATAGAGATTTAAAAATATTGAAAGCTTGAAAGCTCGTAAGATGGGAATTAGAAGGAGGCTGATTTCTCAGTAATCAGGGAGGATAATATAGTGCGATGGAGGAAGGTTCATAATCATAATGGTAACATTTCTTATGAAAGCAATGCTCACTTTGTGAGATGCTCAGATGGAAGTTTGAAATTACTTATAGGGAATGAGGTGCTTGATCTAAATGTTCAAGATGAAGGGAATGATTAGGCTCATATCTTTTTACATCATGGAAAGGGAATCTTACAATATCAAGGACAATTACTACATAAGATTAGATTTATGCCATCTTCTTTATCTTCAAAGTCATATCTATTGTTGACTACTCTTATTGATTCTCGCCATAGGAAGAGACATAAAAATAAAAATGCCATTATGAACACTCATACAGAATGTATCAATCTTTACTCGTAAAGAATGAATGTGCTCAAGCGGTTTGGCATGATTGAGAGGTCAGGATGGAATGAATGTGAGTTAGATATCACATCTGAGACCATAAAACGTGCTGCATTAGGGGCGGTTCATAACAACTTCATAGGTTTTGTAATTGACAACAATTCAGCAAATGAACTAGTGAAGGAGGGTTTTGCAGAAGCTAGAGTCATTCTAAATAGAAGTAACTTCAGAGACATGAGTCCATGTCTAGTTTCTAAAATATATATATATGAATAGAGTAATGCTTCTACAAGTAAGATCAGTTTTGGAATTTAAAATGAGTTGAAGAGCATTTATTCTGAAGACATAGATTTGATTATGATTATAATTCATTTAGTAGCTGAAATCCGTGAAGCTATGGAAAAAGAGACAGGGTTTCATTGTTCTTATTAAATATCCTACAATGTGTCCTAATATAGTCTTGATCAATAGGGAAGATCTTACATCATATAGAGAAACTAGCAAAAGGATAAATCTAAGTTAGACATCATTCAAAGCCGATTCCGAAACAATGGATATCTCTCGGAATTCACTGCATAAAAATGCACAACTGGTAGGAAGAAATTAAATGGTGGAGACTCAGCAACCATTAGATTAAAAATCAATGGTGGAGATTAAGTTCTGGTTTGGGAATTATCCTACATTAGTTGTGTGAATAAAGTTGTATGGGTTTATATACCCCAACCTCTCACATCTATATCGACACATAGTGCAAAGGTATTGTGGGGGCTCGGGGTGTTTGGACTCCACGAGAAGATCACCAACTCGAAGCTCGGGATGACCTATCAGGTCCCATACCTTTTGGTACATGTGGAAAATTCATCATTGATGAGGATAACAACGTGGCAGGGAGGTGTTGCGAACATGGCGGACCGTGAAGATGAGATGGTAGAAGACGTGGGGTCGATGTGGCATAGGAGTAATCAAACGTGGCAAAAGCATTTGTGAACATGAAGGTTAAATAAAAATTCATAAAACACAAAGTTTTAATTAATTAAATAAAAAAATATGTTTAGTTTTGACAATAAAAATGATTTTAATACAAAGTCATTTTTAAGGGTTAATTAAAACAATAATATATATAGTTATATATTAAAAATAAAATAAAAAATGATTTTTATTGTAATATCATTTTTTGGGGGGGTGTATTGTTTTAAAAAGGTGTGTTGTTTCAAAAATACACATGACCTTTGAAGAAGTATATATTTCGAAAACAAATGTCATTTGAGTGTGTCCCTCAATTCTTCATCTCAGTACTTGAAGAAGAAGTAAGGCCAAAGGAAGAGATATAGTCCTAGAAGCTTATGGAGACTTAATATCTTAAGGGTGGCAGGGTGGTGCTAGGGCAGGTCGGTGCCTGTAAAAGGGAGTTGTTGCTTCATTGTCAGTCGTAACTGACTAAACAGGGGGTCATAACCTCCTAGAATTTGGTGCTGGTGAATCAAGGGTGTTGGTGCATCATGATTGGTTGGTGCCAATCGAATTCTATTGTAGCTTGTAAATACAATTTTGTAGTAAAGAACGAGTTGGTGGTTTACCCTATTGGGCTTCCATGTTAAAATTGTGTTCTATTTGTTCTTGTTGTTATGTGTTTTGTGTATCTTGGTGATTCCATGCTTTGTTTAAAGTTTTAAATAGGTGGTTAAATTGTTAAAAATTAACAATACTGATTCACCCCCCACTCTCAGTATTGACCAATATTCTAATAGATGGATCCCTGGAAGCTGCAGAGGACATCGCGACACCATAATATTGTCACCCAATGTAGTTAATATTTAGTAGGATATAAATATTTTTGTGTTTGCACAGGTGTACGCAGGATTGAGTGACCAGCCATCCCTGACAGGGATCAACAGATCCCATCGTGTTCAGGTATCGTGTAATAAAGTATAAATTTAATTTTAGTTTTGATGGCTTAGCTTTGTATAGTTTCATTTTTTATGTACTAATATACGAGCCGATGAATATGTATGAAGGTCTGAGCACATAGGCATGTCAGTGTCATGATCTCTCCATCAACTTCCTTTTTCCATCCATATATGCCAGGTGTAGCCCCTAGCATACATGTCCCTTTGTTATATTTTTATCATTTAATAAATATGATATCAGGATCTTGTCTGAGAGAATAACATGCACAACAATAATCACAAGAGACAAGAGACACAAAGAATTTTCCTCGGGTAAACCATAAAGGAGAAAACCCCGCAACTTCCTCAGAGATAGAATGAGCACCAATGGCAACAGTAAAACCCAAATATAGAAAAGATGATCTCCAACAGCTATTGTCTCTCTCACTTGTGTGATCACATCCTCTCTCACTCATGTTCCCCAGTTGAGTGAGTGTGTGTGTGATAAATAGAGAGTCTCACTCTCTATTTATATTCTTTCGGTCACTTAGCATTTAACTCTGTTATGTAGGCTTGAGTAATCCTAACTCAGTTATGTAGGCTCAAGTAACCACAACTAGGGTACTAATGACCCGACTTACATTAACTCACCAGGGCCAACTTCTCTATAAGAGTCTAAGTACCCTAGTGCCCCACAACCGTGGTGATTTTAACCCTTGATCAATAAGGAGGGTTACCCTATATGACTTTACATGACTTGTTTACATTATTGATTCTTCCGATAGGAACATCGGGGTATTACATGACTCAATTACATTACTGATACTTCCCGATAGGAACATCGGGGTACAATACATAAGATATACAAGTGAATACATTCCAAAGTTACAAATACATCAACACTCCCTATTAACTAGGAAGGTATTCTCTTGATAGAATAAATCAGCACAAGTCTTCTTCTCTATATCATCATCAAAATTGGATCATCACTAGATCATTATCAAAGCTAGATCATCACTAGATCAACATCAAGTCTGGATCATCACTAGATCAACATCAAGTATGGATCATCACTGTATCAACATCAAGCTTGGATCATCACTAGATCATCAACAAAGCTGGATCATCATTGGATCATCATCAAAGCTACTTCTTCTATCTCAATCAACTGGTGCTATCTCCCAATTCTTCTCATCATAGGAATTTCTATAGAGCCAGGCCTTTTTCATGTTGGTTGTAGTCCTAGCCTTGATGTAGGTCTTCATCATCTTCAGCACTTATGTCTGACCATGGAATGAACCATGTCAGAAAGGCCCACCAAGCACATATATCTGACAATGGGAGGAACACATCCAAGAACCATGTCAGAAAGGCACGCCCAACACTCACATCTGACCATGGGAGGAACACATCCAAGAACCATGTTAGAAAGGCATGCCCAACTATTACGGAGAGAAATTCCTATGGCTTAGGGTACCACAACAGACAACTTGACTCCAGAAATCAATCCTTTCCAATATGCAATAGAAATTAAATATCTAACACTAAAGGATCAGACCTCGTACCTTATTCCCGATGGTTGAAGTAGATCCCCGTTGAGCTTTCCAACTTCAACTTGAATTGATAAATCACTTCCTCAACAACAAGTAAACAAGAAAAGCATACTATATATATGGGTGTTAGATCTATTCTAGCATATATAATCAACAATGTATAAGCATTTGAAATCATCCATGGATAAAATATTCATTCAAACATACATTATTGGACAGGAAAAGATATTTATATTAATACAAAATCAGAGATTACCATAGATACAACCTCTGCCGGCATGTCTGCGAATCGGAGAAACTGAATCCCCCACTTGGGCCTCCACCACTTCAATCCTCCATCTCTCGATAGCAAGCTCACAAGAAAAAGGAAAGCTTGGGAAGAACACAAAAGTGCTCCAAGGGACAAAGGGATGCAGACTCAAGCACAAGTTCTGGAAACAATGGACTATAGTTTCTTTGCTCTCAATTCTCTCTTATGCCTTCAATGTTCCAAAGAGTTCCTTATATAGCTTTTCAAAGGGGTAATGAAAGGTCGAATCCGAGCGATCTCAAGGCATAGGGAATGCCAGGAGTCAAGTGAGTCAGATCCATGTCAAGGAAAACTCCAAAAGGGTTTGGATTATGCACACATCCCGATGTACGTGGTTTTAGGGGTCAAACCTGCGTATATAGATGATTATAGGTTTAAAAGTCATGTGTATTAATTTTCACATGCTTTAGGGATGGTTAAGGAAGAATTAAAGGACAAAAAATGGTCCAAGGGGTCTAAGGAGTCTACAGAGGGATAGGGGAAGGCCATACAAGTGTGATTCACCTGGAGTGGTAAAATCATCTATAACAGATGCCCCCTAATGTGGGAGGTCAAAGGGGTCATACGATGGACAAAATACATTATAAGTCCATCCGAGAGGTGGAGTGATGAAGGATCCCAAATGGAAGACTAGCCAGCCAATCAGCATAGTACAATGATACAACTCTGCACATACTGCAAATACATATAGCAGTCTTGGATACATAAGAGTACAATGGCCATGAATAGGCATGATACAAGATATCACATAAGTGGCCATCGCCATGTACAATATACATAGATAAGAATCTCCATGATGAAGATATACAAGGGATCATGATCTCCATAATGGCTGAAGATATACAATAGATCAAGATCTCCATAATAGCTGGAAATGTCTAACATATACTTGAATCAAGTCACAAGGGATGAAATCTCATGAACATTGGCACAATCAAGGAGGTAGCATATAAGAGATGCCACCAATCTGGAAGGTCTTCTACAGAAACTGCTACGAGTACATGTCCTACTATGTGAATAGAGGTTTCGAGGTCAAACATAGTATTCCATTGTCTATTTACCGGTCATTGATGTATACCGTTAATAGATGCGAGATGACCCATCGATAATGAAAATGTGAATCAAGGTACTAGAGTGCAAACTAACAAGTGTGAATAAATTTTTTGAGGTTGAACACTTGAGAGGATCCCTCGATTAGGTGACATTGATGTATTCCCAAAGACTATCGATGGTAAGAGAACCTGCCACTAATGACTACAAGTCTCAAGGAACTAAAAAATGACTCTAGATTCCAATCCCAGAATAAATGATCTAAAGTTGATGGGATGAAATCCGCTGGAAGGAGGGCATTAAGGCATCCCCCATCGTCCATCATGAGGTACTCAGCAAAGCTGTATAGTGTGGAAGGAATCGATCATAAGGTGCATGAACCAGTAACTTTACCGAGAATGGACGACATGCAGAGTCAATATAATTGAGGAATGGCTGACTTAGGTTTCAACTTCCTTCAAACAAGACCATAACGATGAATGGTGACTGAATAAAGGAAGCATAGACTCGATATACAAAACTGGGACATATCTGTGACATAGGAGGCATCGACAAAGACTCCATGGGGACTGGAAGCTTAACCAATCGGTGGAGATAAAATCAGATAAATGAGTACAGCTCCTAAAGTCAAACTCTAAACCCAACCAATGGATGTGATATACAGTGCTCTGTTTGAAGGAGACATGACTCGATAGCTGCCAAAGATAACATCTTTCCTTGTCCAGCTTTTTGTCTTTTTGATTTCTTTTGGACTTTTTCAAATATTTAAAAAGCTTGAAAAAGAATAAAACTTATTTATAGTTACAAACTAGGAGGAGACGAGTGTCATAGGGGCAAACAAACTAGTTCCAAGGAGTGGAACATACCTATGCTCAATGCAAGGATACATGTGTAGGATAGAGACACTCGGGGGAAAATCCCCTCCCGGTAAAAAGGGAATCAAGCTACAAAGGATATATAAAATGGCTCCGCATGGCTAGACATGAGACAAGCTTAGGCTATATGGCTGAAACTCAATGTCAGGGAAGCCGGCATAAAGCTCAATAAGGCAAGAAAAGCTCATGATAATGCAATTACAACTTGACATAAGGGAGTCTTGAGGGAAATAGGCCAGCAAAAGATCAAGAGGAGTATGAGGCTCTTGCGAAATGTCATGGCAATACTATACAACGGACTCCCACACCCTAAGGGACAAAACATCAACATGGGCACAAAATGAAAAGAAGGCGCTAACTAGGGTACCCATGTAAGTTCAAGCTCTACCACTCATATCATGCCACTTCTAAAACAGCAAGAAGGTCATGTGACATAATAGAGTGGGTTTGTACCTAAGGCTATAATGAAACAGTCATAAGGTCATGCAAAATGCAAACGGTGATAAAACCTAACCTATATGCCAATTTAGACATGATACCTGAGATCGGCACAAACGGGTCAATCCAACAGCTGAAACGACACTCAAAAAGGTCTCCTACATCATAAATTAGGTCAAAAATGGTCCAAAATATAGGAAAGGGGGTAAAAATTTTCAAAAATTTGAAAAAATTCTATAAATAGTAAAAAATTCAAAACATTATAAAACATTTGAAATTTTTACCCAATTGAGCTCATATTTTCAACAGTGAATTGCAGGAGATCCAGCCAGCGGAATCCACTACCGTTTCTTCCAGGTACTTACCCATGCTTTTATCTTCCATTTTCATGCAATTTTTATCAAATTCCAGGGTGATTTGGAATTTCGAGGCCAATCCAAAATAGGCATTGTGGCCCATGTGGAAATCAAGGGTTTTTCCATGTATAGGGCTGGATATAGGCAAAAAATTCCCTCACAGTTGCATACATACGCGGCTGTTTGGAAAACAGTCGTGTATGCGGCCGCACATGAGGTTTTTTAAGTATTCTAATGGGTAAACTTGCAATTTTTTGTGCAGGATGGTCCTAGAATGGAGAGAACGTGACATGGTGATTTAGAGGAGGAAGTAAGCGCCGATATAATGGCTCAACAAGTGATATGTGCATGTGGGCTATACAAATTTTGGTGTCATGGTGGCTTAAGGGCCAAACCAGGACTATTGCAGATGCTGGTGGATTACTGGGATCCAGACTCAGAGTCCTTCTAGATAGATGGGATGTCCCTGACCATAGAGGTAGAGGACATATACTTTATTACTGGACTTTCCCAACCGGGGGAAGTAGTGAACCTACGTTCTCGTGGGGCTGGAGGTGGCCTGAATATAGAAGAGTACATTGCGGTGTACTGCTATCCGGACACGGAGAAGGTGGGGAATAAGATCCCTACTAAGTCTATACAGGTGCTAGGCCTAAAGGCCATATTACTGACACTGGGCAGGATAGCAGGATTGGCTTCACTCCACCAGGCCTCGCGGCCTCTGATGTTCTATGCAGTGGAGTGCATGAGACCCACTATATATGATTGGAGCACTACACTATTGAGCAACATGAAACACCAGCTCAGTGAGTGTAAGATGGGCAGATTGCAAAACTTTGGTTTTAGCAGCATACTAAGCATGTTTTTCTTCGAGCGTGTTCCAGGATTGAGCCCCAGAGTTGACGTTCCTCTACATGGGGTTCGAGATCCAGCCCAAGGGCGTTGGGCAGATGCGATGCACAGACTAGGTGGAGGTCGGGTGTCCAACCACTATCCAGCTTAGTTCTTTGCATGGTGGTGACGATAGATAGTTGCCATCGATGACTACCCCTATGCGGGGATAGATTTTCGGGTGGATCTGGACATGCCGCTACCACTAGGATTGACATACGGTGACATAGGTAACGAATCTCAACCCTCTCTTTAAATTTTTTATTTATTTAATTTTTTTGTGTTTTTTGATTATATGGAATCAAAAGACATGTTTTTGGGTGACAATACATAGTGACATCTACCATATGCATGCAGATGTGGGACCACGACGGCCGAAAGGCTTCCCTCATCTTAGATGGAGGGGAAGAGGAGATGATATCATGGCTGTGGATGTGGAGCGGATGCTCCAGAGCATTCATACCAACTTTGTTAGGTTGACACACAGAGTTCCCATGGCGCAAGTCAAGGACTTTCCTAAGGCTATGCAGTGCCAGGTGGTGGGTGTACCACGAGCATGGGTGCGATTATTCCTACGGTTAGCTAGTGCCGTAGTGACCTTCCATGATCACAACCCCCCTCCTCCTCCAGAGGCTTAGATACCTAGGAGTGACACGTTTTGTATTACCATGTATTATATTTTGGTGGCTTGAGAGCCCCATTTTTGTATTATGACACTATGTATTACCACATTTTGGATGTATATAAAAAGTTTTATGATGATCGGTTTATTTATTTACATGTGTAAAATTTGTGTTCGTGATGAATTTATTGTTAATGAAACAAATGCCAATCTAACACGTAGTTAGCATATGAGTTAGCAACTTTATTATTAATTCTTGGAATATGTATGTATGTTATATTGTCAAATTGTCATTCTGATAATCTCACACGTAAGAATCTTCTTAATAACATCGGATCTCTAACATGGTACAAACCATTAAGCTGTGACACTACTAACTCTGAATCAAGATGTACCTCAAGAGAGAGAACACCATGTAAAATGGTGTCCCATAGAAGCTCAATAACGGCACTATATTCAGCAACATTGTTTGAACATCGCCATAAACATATGCCTCCTGAAGACAATATCTGACTCATAGGAGTATAAATCACCCAAGTAGCAGAGGCCAAGTGTTGAGTGTGATGGCTCGCACCATCCGTGAATTCTATGTCGGTGGAAGATTCCATTGACATCTGCCAAAAGAAATAGAAACTAATCACAAGCCCGATCACTATAAGAAAAAGACCTAACTATGCAAAACTGTACAATAATATACAATAACCAGCCTTGGTTGAAAATCATGCATATTACTTTTTGAGATAGTGCCCATTTCTAGGCTCTGCCAAGGTCGTTCCCTCATAATCCACTAACTCATAAGTGCCCTTCTCTAACACACGTTTGACGACGTAAGGACCACACCACATGGGGTTAAAATTTCCTTCCCCTAAAGGTGCTTTCGTTTGATCCCACAAAAGAACTAAGTCTCCCTCACTAAAACTCCTTGGATGGACAAACTTATCGTACTAGACCTTTACGCGATGCTTATTTACTTCTAGAGCCACCAAGGCATCTTGACGCTGCTCATCAAGTTGCTTAAGGTGGACCAAACGCTCCTCCAATGGTGAAGTGTCTGGTAAGAGTTCTACGACTAGTTTCAAAGAAGGAATCTCACACTCAACCGGCAATACCGACTCCACTCCATGTACAAGTTGATATGGAGAAAAACCTGTGGCAGTCTTAACAACGGTTCTATACGCCCACAAAGCAGGATATAACATGATGTGCCAATTATTCTTGCTTTGTGTGATGGTTAGTTGGAGAATGGATTTGAGTGATTTATTCACTACTTCTACCTATCCATTCGCTTGAGGGTAGTAAGAGGAGGAATTCTCTTGTTTGTACCCTAACTTTAATGCCAACTCTTCCATCATACAATTATGAAAGTGCGAGCCATGGTCAGTGACAAGCTCTTTCAAAATATCAAACTGAGTAATAATCTGGTTGAATACGAAGTGCATGGCTATCTCACTGTCATATTTAATTGTAGGCATAGCCTCAGCCCATTTCATGAAGTAATCAATAGCCACTATGTTATGATGATGCCCCCCAGCTGAAGCTAGGTTGCAATCCATAAAATCAAGCCCCCACTTAGTGAAGGGACTGGTGGTGATGATGGGATGTAACGGGGCATGTTTCAAGCACATATTACATGCAAACACCTGGCAAGGGTGGAAATCTTGACTGCATCTACACAATACTTAAAGATCAACAACCAGAAATAACTCGCTCTTAATATTTTTTGGGCTGTAGAAAGCCCAGATAAATGACCACCACACGCCCCTCCATGGCAATCATTCAACACTACCTCAGCCTCCTCATGAGTTAAAAAATGTCGTAAAATAGAATCTACCCCACGGTGGTACAAAGTGTTATCCATTATGAGGTAATTCTTAGACACTTGATGTAATCGTCATTGTTCATCCCATGAGAGGTCAGTAGGGACCTTCAATGTTTGTAAATATATAATGATATCCCCATACTATGGGTCTAAATTTGAGATTAAGAAGATGTGTTCATCGATAAAAGTATCTTCACAAACCAACTCCTCGGTCTCGCTTGGGAAATCCGATATAAGATCTGCAAAAATTAATGATTTCTTCGAGTTTGCCGAAACAAACTCGAGATCGAATTCTTGCAAGATGACAATCCATTTATTATATTTTCCCCCAATCATCCTTCGAGTGAGGACGAATTGAAACAGATTGACATGGGCTACAACCAAGGTCTAGCGAAGGAGGATATAATGTCTCAACCGTTGAACCACATGTATGGTAGCTAAGGCAAGATTCTCAACATGAGAATAATGGATCTCTGCATCAATAAGATTTCGGCTCAGATAGTATATGACATGCTCTTGGATCTCCTCATCATCTTGAACCAAAACCATACCAATCATCTCCATGGACGTGGCCACATAAAGTAGAAAATCATGGCTATAGTGTGGGGGACTAATCACCGGGGCTGATGCTAGGGATCGCTTGAGTGCATCAAAGGACTCCTAGGCTCGCTCATCCCAACAAAAGGTGGTGTCCTTCTTCAAAATACGGATGAAGCCTCTAGTCAAATTGGAAAAATTGACAACGAATCTCTGTAAGAAGTTTTCCATGCCTTGCAAACATTGAAGATGATGAATATTTTTTGGGGGAGACAACTGAAGTATTGCCTCAACCTTCAAAGGGTCGACTCTTATACCCTCTTTAGAAACGATGAATCCTAATAAGCAACCTGGCTTCACATAAAATATGCACTTGTGAGGATTTAACCTGACCAAATAATGGCAGAATATTTTGAATACCAATATCAAATGATAAGAATGACGCATTCTAATACGAGAATGATCAGCAAGGTCATCCAAAAATAATTCGATAATCAACTTGAGATCGTGGAAGATCAAGGTCATGGCCTGATGAAAAGTAGCTCCGACATTATTAAGGCCAAAAGGCATTTTTTGATATGCAAAAGTTCCCCAAGGACAAATAAATGCAGTCTTATGTTGGTCCTCAAGTTTAATTTGTATCTGATTATATCCAAAAAAGCTGTCCATGAAGGAAAAAACCTCACTACCCGCACACTCATCCAAAATCTGACCAAGAAATGGTGTGGGGAAATTTTCCTTAGGATAGGAATGATTCAAATCATGGAAATAAATACATATGTGGATCGATCCCTGCTTCTTATCCACTGAAACAGGGTTTGAAACCCACTCCGTCAAGGGAATGGGATAGATAAAAAAAGATTTCAACAGTTTCTCTATCTTTGCCTTAATCGCGGGTGCTTTCCTAGGATTCACCGCACCCAAGCGTTGCCGAATAGGATTAGCATTGGGATAAGTCTTAATCTCATGTTCAATAATACGAGGGTCAATACCTAGCATTTCATCGTAAGACCAAGCAAAGATATCATGGAATTATTTAAACATCTTGGTGTATTCTTGAATCTTAGCATGGGAACATTCTACCCCAATATAGACAGTCTCTATCCTACCAAGATCGTGAGAGATATTGATAGGAATTGTTGGAGATATATTTTCCATATTTTCATCAGCCATTAGACTAGGAGAGCTTAATGGAACCATAGGACTACCAATTCTCTCACTAATAACCTCCCTAAAGTCCTCATGCTCCAAGCGATCAACCTCGGGAAGAAAGTAATATCTATGATGGAGATCTTCCCATGGTGGCTCAACTCCCGACATGGCCTCAATAATCACTTCTTCTGAAGGGAAAACACTATCAAGGCAGTCGTGTGTGTGAGAAGACTGTGCTGCCCATGTAGGCAGCACATAAGGGTCCTCCTCCTCCGTTCGTGAAGAGGAAAGATTGGGCTCTGCAACACAATCAATATTAGCTTGATAAGATACCATAGTTGCAGGCAATGACATGTCCATCACGATGGGCTTACTCGGATTACTCGGTGTAGGAAGAATCCAAGGATCTTCCATATGACTCATGCAAAAAGACACTGATCTCATAGATTTTGAAGCCTCACAAAAACTAGACCCTATCGTAAGGATCGGTGTAGGACAACTAAAAATCCCTATGAGGGATGGATACATGCCTACACCCACACTCTCAATTGCCGGTTGAGAGTGCTCAATGATCAGGATCGAAGCTCCCGAAGATGCAGTAACCGACAGATTCTTGAATGACGTTTGATCAATCGTGACTATCTTCCCATTAAATGGAAAGCATACAACACGAAATAGGGAAGAAGCTATGGCTTGCATACTGTACATCCAATTCCTACCCATCAAGAGATTGTAGTCAAGGGGTGCATCAACCACCTTGAACTCTATTGCAACAATCTTCCCTCCCAAATGGACCTTAAGGGAAGGAAGGATCCCATGCGGCCTAAACAATCTCCCATCAAACGTAGTTAACATCGTAACTGATTTAGACAACTAAGGGGAACCTAAACCCTTCCAACATGATAAAGACATCACAAAAGTAGTAGAGCCTTCGTCAATCATAGTGCACTTGATGGTCATGTTAAGACATTCTACGTGAATCAATAAACACACATAGTAAGGCCAGCGAGGCTGAAGTACCATGATTTAAAATTTAATCATGGAGGAAGAATTATCGTCATTCACACCAAGGGCAGAAAGAAAAGCTTTCCTTTGCGAAGGACAACTCTAAAGTACTTCCAGTGCAGACATCGCACAAGGAGTGTGACCCAAATCCTCGACAACTGAATAGTTCTGGGAGGCTCGGGCATTATGATTGTACCCCAAACACTTAAGGACTCCCTTAGGAATGTGAGGTGTAGCTTCAGGTTTATCCATAGGTTTCTCAATACGCAAATAAGTCATTGGTGGATCAAGCTCATTTCCTGGGCTGGGTTGTGATGAACCATAGTCTTTTGCACGGGTCACAACTTTCATAGCATGTACCATGTTAATGCAATCATGACCACTACCCTTCGGCGGATCTTGGTCACCACCAGACTGATCATGGGTCCTTGAGTTCATATTTTGATTGTGAGGTAAAGGGTTAGTCAACACAGCTGGGCCTTGTGCCAAGAATCTTGAGGCTTCATCGATGCGAGGGCACAAGTAAGTGAGGTGATCGTACTTACACAACTTGCAAGGAAATTTAACCTTACATTTAGCTTTCTTTTCCCCACTAGCATTACGGGCATTCTTGTCATTATTATTAGCATTTTCATTCCTATTCCCACCCTTACGATTATTCTTACCCTTATTTTCATTTCTTCTGGGCTACTGGTTACCCTTCTGGTCCTACGATTGCACTGAAAGCACACTCACCATTTGGGCGGGTTGAGATAAAGTCGTGGCTTGTCCCAAAGTATATTGGTTGATTGACAATTGACTGACTTGTTTTGCAACCGAATCCACAAGTTTAGCAGTCGCACAACCAACAATTCCATCGGCATGTGGTCCAAGTTTAACTTTGGGGTCGAAATAGAACGCGGAGCATTGGGAATGATCTCATATAACAAACTGGACTGAGCATAAATCAAATCCAGTTCCTATGCCCTAAAAATGGCTTGTTCCTCATTTTGTACTCCAGATGTAGAAACATCCTTCGCTATATATGGCAATAATGACTTAAGGAACCATTCGAGGAGGAATTTCGATGGTATAAAGGCTTTAATTAACCTCTTCTATCTACGCCACTCTTGGATATGATCTGAGATATGTGTGGCTTTATCCTACTGAAATGTTGACAAGAGTTTAGTACCAACATCATAATGCACTGGTAGCTGAAAGTGGTTAAGAAAAGTCATCGCTAGGTCATCGAACAAAGAAAATGCCCCCCTAGGTAGCTCTATATACCATTTCGTGGCAGGCCCTGTAAGGGTGCATTGAAACAACCTTAAATGGATTGAGTCCTAGTGTAAGGAATTTGAAGGGGACCATACGTGAAATGTAGTAACATGGTCGCTCAGATCCTCTCCCAGTTTTCCCTCGAATTTGGGTATGTCCGAGGGAAGCTTAGTAGGGACAGCCGGCCAAGCTGGGTCATGAACTACAGGATCGTTCATCAATCTCAACAAGTCAGGAAGATTCAGCATTGTGAGCAAAGGGAGCCTAGGATTATTAGATCGATGGACCGCTCCCTGATAGTTTTGATTCACATAGGTTTGATTACAATAACCACCATGGCCTTGGCCATAGTGCCCTCCTCCCGTTTGACCTATATAAGGTGGCATGGAAGCACCATAGTGTGGTGTACCTTGACTATTCAGAGCTACAAAGTCATAATTTGGAGAGTAAGCAGGTTGTTGATACCCGTGCCCATAAGGTGAAGAACCATATCCATACTGCATCCCATAATAGGGTCCATAAGTCATCGCATGAGATGTCCCATGAGACACTCCGTAAGTAGGAACATACACTCCGGAAGTAGGAATATACATTCTGGAAGTAGGAATGTGACCTCTAGAAGTATGACCATGACCTCTCGAAACAACGGGCAGTGCATGTACCTAAGACACAACTGGTTTAGTAACCGCAGTACGGACCTGACTTGTAGCAACATTCTGGCCCAAAGGACCACGTGTATGAGGTGGAGGGTGAACATTCGAAGAAATAGGGATAGAGGATGAAGGGACCTGTGTAATTATGTACGTATTATTCCCTATAGTCACTCGTCTCGGATCTGGTATCCTAATAGGATCACTAAACCTAGACCTAGGAGGGATATGTGATGTGGCTTCCACTGCCAGGATGGAAGGTGCAATGTGACTTGTGCTCCCAAAACTCTCCGCATGGTAAGGAATGAGAGTGCCCACAGGCATAGTGTTAGGCTCAAACTCAGATTTGACATAGAATGCCAAATCATGTGTGGGAAAACCAGACATACCATAACTACCATAACTAGTGCTTGCGGGTTCAAAATGATTCTCTTCATCCTCTGACATTCCATGCCAGCAATGCGTCAATGGGTAATCAACCCTAGAGTAAGTAGGTCTATCATGAAAGGTTCCTATCTCAGAAATCACAGGACCTAACTCAGTCAAATCGGGTGAAGGATCATAGTTAGGAGTAAACTCCCCATATTCCACATGAATGGGAGAAGGTGGTTTAGGAATACCTTCTATATGGTCTCCCATGGTGTATGAATCAATGTGCGAAGTAGTCCACCTAGACTATATATTTCTCTCTCCCAAAGGAGGAGGAGATATAGAAGGCAAAAGTCCTGCTAAACGACGAGAATGGTGAGGAGTTGCACCCGAATCCACAATGACTCAAAAAATATAAAAGACTCTCTATCTACACAAACCCTAGGCAAGCTAACATGCACAGAGAAATCACCAACAAAATCTAAATCCAACCACAAGCAATCAAGGGTAGGATAAGTGAGCTCCCGAATGAAGTAGGTATGTCTCACCTAGGATAGGCTTGAGACTCCAATACACAAGAAGTGGAGGTACATAACCAATTATTGTGGCCCTCAGCTTCAACGTGTATAGCGACTGTGCTGTCTGACCCCAACCTGGCCAGGACACCCGCAGAATAACCCCTGCAGAGTACCCCCTCGATATCGTAGGTAAGGTCACTAAGGTCACCCCAATATAATCAATACTTAGGCGGACAGTCGCAGGCGGGATTGACCGTATGGGTAGGGTAGCAATACCTGAAACTCTCGAAAGAGCCCTCGGATATGAATATAATCCTGGAAATATCTCCAGTGCTACTCAGTTATGACTAGGGGTCATCCCAATCAATAAACGCTTACTGCCTCGTGCTTAACTCCCTTTTGAGAGGAGGATCCTGAGAAACACTGGTTATACCAAGGAATTTAACACACTCACCTGGACAGACACATACATGTTGTTGTTTAGTGGTCTTGGAGAATTTACTTACAATAAACTATTCCAAGACCCTAAAACCTAATCTTGTTGGTGAACCCTACCAAATAAAATAGTGTAGTTTATTTTAATTAAGCATTGATTTTAATTAGATTTATTACTCAAATAAGGTATATGGCCGTGTAACTAATGGCGTTATGACACAACATGAAGTAAAATGCACACCTAACAATCAATGCAAATGCATTGTGTCCATGAAAAATAGGGTATGCTACTACGTGAAATGCACAATTTTCTACAAATGATAAATGCAAGCTTTCCTATATCAAATATTGACTAATACTCCAAATAAAATCTAGTGCAAGTACTATGTAAAATGCAATATGCAATGCATGATGATAAGCAAATATTTTTGGATTTTTGAAATAAAAATGAGATATAAAATAAAAAGAATGGCTCTACAACCCCCAGACTCTGCAAGCACACTCAAGTAGTACTCAAGCAAAGTACTAAGGTAAAAGAAATCTAATGCACTAATCTAAAAACAAAAAATCGAAAATGCAATGACAAGAACATTCTTTAAAAAATAAATTTTACCCTAAAAAAAATGTCTCTGGTCAGAAACAGAGGTGTATACAGACTCTGGCAGTATCAAAGGAGACTCAGCAACCATCAAAATTCACCCAGAAAGCATTCAACTTCCTCTAAAAGGAAAAACTAAGGGCATATGCAACTGTTCGCAGTAAACCTAGGTGTGTACACAGAAATAGCAGTGAAACCCGTGTATATACGTGACTGTCAGTTAAAAACTCGCGTACAGGAAGAAAGGTGCATAAAAATAAAGGAAAACATACAAGCTGAGACAAACTTCATACCAATTAGACACTACCAGGAAAACATGGCTCCAGACCCAACATAGAAACAAGAGAAAAAGAGCAATTCAAAGTCATTGAATGCCGATAGAAAACCCCCAAAGGACAACTACTAGGAACTCCCCAGCGGAGTGGCCAATTCTATTACAGAGAGAAATTCCTATGGCTTGGGGTACCACAACAGATAGCTTGACTCCATAAATCAATCCTTTCCAATATGCAATAGAAATTAAATATCTAAAACTAAAGGATCAGACCTCATACCTTATTCTGGACGGTTGAAGTAGATCCTCGTTGAGCTTTCCAACTTCAGCTTGAATTGATAAATCACTTCTTCAACAACAAGTAAACAAGACAAGCATACTATATATGGGTGTTAGATCTATTATAGCATATATAATCAACAATGTATAAGCATTTGAAATCATCCATGGATAAAATATTCATTCAAACATACATTATTGGAATGGAAAAGACATTTCTATTAATATAAAAACAGATATTACAATAGATACAACCTCTGTAAGCATGTCTACGAATCGGAGAAACTGAATCCACCACTTGGGCCTCCACCACCTCAATCCTCCATCTCTCGATAACAAGCTCACAAGAAAAAGGAAAGCTTGGGAAGAACAAAAAAGTGCTCTAAGGGACAAAGGGATGTAGACTCAAGAACAAGTTCCAGCAACAATGGACTATTGTTTCTTTGCTCTCAATTATGTCTTATGCCTTCAATGTACCAAAGAGGTGTATACAGACTCTAGCAGTATCAAAGGAGACTCAACAATCATCAAAATTCACCCAGAAACCATTCAACTTCCTCTAAAAGGAAAAACTAAGGGCATACGCGACTGTTCGTAGTAAACCCACATGTGTACACAGAAATAGCAGTGAAACCTATGTATATACACAACTGTGAGTTAAAAACTTGCATATAGGAAGAAAGGTGCATAAAAATAAAGGCAAACAGACAAGCTGAAACAAACCTCACACCAATCAGACACTACCAGGCAAACATGCCTCCAGACCTGACATAGAAATAAGAGAAAAAGAGCAATTTAAAGTCATTAAATGCCGATAGAAATCCCCAAAGGACAACTACTAGGAACTCCCCAGCAAATTCACCAATTCTATTATGAAGAGAAATTCCTATGGCTTGGGGTACCACAATAGACAACTTGACTCCAGAAATCAATCCTTTCCAATATGCAATAGAAATTAAATATCTAACACTAAAGGATCAGACCTTGTACCTTATTCTGGACAGTTGAAGTAGATCCCCATTGAGCTTTCCAACTTCAGCTTGAATTGATAAATCACTTCCTCAACAACAAGTAAACAAGACAAGCATACTATATATATGGGTGTTAGATCTATTCTAGCATATATAATCAACAATGTATAAGCATTTGAAATCATCCATGGATAAAATATTCATTCAAACATACATTATTGGATAGGAAAAGATATTTCTATTAATATAAAATCAAAGATTACAATAGATACAACCTCTGTTGGCACGTCTACGAATCGGAGAAAATCCCCCACTTGGGCCTCGACCACCTCAATCCTCCATCTCTTGATAGCAAGCTCACAAGAAAAAGGAAAGCTTGGGAAGAACACAAAAGTGCTCCAAGGGACAAAGGGATGCAAAATAAAGCACAAGTTTTGGCAACAATGGACTATAGTTTCTTTGCTCTCAATTCTCTCTTATGCCTTCAATATACTAAAGAGTTCCTTATATAGCTTTTCAAAGTGGTAATGAAAGGTCGAATCTAAGCGATCTCAAGTCATAGGGAAGGCCAGGAGTCAAGTGAGTTGGATCCATGGCAAGGAAAACTCCAAAATGATTTGGATTATGCACACATACCAATGTACGTGGTTTGAGGGGTCAAACCCACGTATATACGCGATTATAGGTTTAATATTCGTGTGTATTCATTTTCACATGCTTTTAGGGATGGTAAAGGAAACATCAAAGGACAAAAAATGGTCCAAGGGGTCTAAGGAGTCTCCAGAGGGACAGGGGAAGGCCATACAAGTATGATTCACCTGGAGTGGTAAAATCAGCTATAACACCAACACTCACATATGACCATGGGAGCAACACATCCAAAGCCCATGTTAGAAATGCCCAGCACTCACATCCAAACTCATTTTGTCTGAAAGGCTCTACACTTATCCAACCTCATCTTGTCAGAAAGGATCTACACTTACATCCAACCTCATCTTGTCAGAAAGGCTCTGCACTTACATCTAAACTCATCTTGCTAGAAAGGCTCTGCACTTACATCCAACCTCATCTTGTGAGAAAGGATCTGTGCTTACATTCAACCTCATATTGTCAGAAAGGATCTTCACTTACATCCGACCTCATCTTGTCAAAAAGGATCTGCACTTACATCCGACCTCATCTTGTCAGAAAGGCTCTGCACTTACATCTGATCATGTGGGAACACATCCTACAATAACATCAGGATTGATCTACACTGATTATGTGGGAACACATCCCACAATCACATTAGAATGTCTCTGCACTGATCATGTGGGAACACATCCCACAATCACATCAGAATATCTCTGCACTTACATTTGACCATGTGGAGCCTAGCCTTCCACCATCTCAGAAGGGCACAGAACTTACATCTGACCATGGAAGGAACCAATCCTCTCACCATATCAGAAGGGCTCACGGACTCATCACTTCCCCTTGGAAGGAACCTTGATTCGTAGAACAACAAGCTTCTCCCTGAAGTACTCAAAATTCACTCTCGCCATTTCTAACATAGAATCATATTAGGGCTGATTATGTCCAAGGATAACCTACAAGATTCACTAGTATCGATTACATCCAAGGACATCCTACATGAATGATTATGTTTGAGAAACCTATGAGATTCTCTAGGATTTATGCTTAGACAGCCTGTCTCACTAGCTATTCTAGATCTCCCTCTATCGAGAGATCTGGATCTAGATCACAAACTGGAGCTTCACTGCTCCTCTATATTTTTCCTTGGTTGTACTCAGCGCCATGCAGGACTCCATCCTTCCAAACCAAGAGATCACACCTGATCCCATATTGAAGAAGCACCTCAAAGTGATCTTCTGATATATAACCCTCCAATTTAGTCTTCTTATTTGCTTCATACTTGAGCCCATAGTCAACTGTACCCTTCATGTACCTCAAAATATGCTTTGTAGCAATCAGGCGAACATGTCTCAGATCTGTCAGGAACTGGATCAATGTCTTCACGGAAAAGCAAATATCTTGTCTTGTATTTGTCAAGTACATCAAGGAACAAATCATCTGATGATACATTTTTGCATCAATAGACTCTGATGAACCATCACTAAATGTCTTTAGGTTCGACGCCATAGGTGTGGCCATGGCCTTGCAGTCCATCATCCTCAACCTCTTTAGGATCTCTACTGCGGAATTCCCTTTTCCCAAGGATATTCCATCCTCATTCTGCCACACCTCCATGCCTATAAAGTAGTGCATCATCTTCAATTACTTCATCTTAAACTTAGCAGCAAGTCTCCTTCTTGAAAATTTAAAGATTTCCTCTTTTCTATCAGGAACAAGTCATCGACATATAACAGGAGCATCACTGGTCTTCTACCTTCAACCTTGAGGTAAAGGTTGTAATCTACTTTACTATCAGTAAAGCCTTACGTCATCAGTAAGTCATTAGAGGAAATTTCAACTCAAAATGGGCCTTTTAACTTTTATTCAAATTCCATGTCATCATGTGTTAGCCAATGAAATTGCTTTAAATTTGAAATACCGTATAGGTCTTAAACACTTTTTTAATATAACTTTGGGGATAGGTATCATAAAAAAAACTACTTTTTTTGTTTGTATTTTTGAGATATCTCCCTATGTTTTTACTCAAATTTCGATTGGGAGAGCTTGTTGGATGTGGAATTAAATTCCGCATCCAACAAGTACCCACTCGGCATACTTTTGACAGACCCCGCTACCCTAAAAACAAGAAATACCTGAAAAATGAAATGATGATGTCAACATTCTATTTTTTCAGGTATTTCTTGTTTTTAGGGTATCAGGGTCCATCAAAAGTATGCTGAGTGGGTACTCATTGGATTCATAATTTAATTCCACATCCAATGAGCTCTCCTGATCGAAATTTGAGTAAAAACACAGGGAGATATGTCAAAAATACAAACAAAAAAGTAGTTTTTTTTCTTTTCTTCCTCCAAAATTAATAAATATTATTTTATTATTTTAACTATTATTTTATTAGTTCATTTTAGGAGGCCCATTTTGAGTTGAAATTTTCTCTAATGTGTCCATCCTGTCACATCATGTTGAACCTTAGGATCTTCTGCAATCACTCCCTTTGAAGTAGCGCATCATTCTCCCTCTATCTTTCATACTCTATGCATCAAAACATTATGTATTGGAGTGACAAGTAGCTTCCTATGCTACTAATATTTAATGTATCCATCTATGGTCACTGGATACCAAGATCCTCTATCTTGAACCTTTTCAAAAGTTCTTCTCACACCCATCTATGAGCTTGCCATCCTCTATAGGCTTTCATCTTCAACCTTGTAGAAAGGGTTAATATTTTCATCACTCTAGGTGATATTCAAACTCCTCATGTACGTGTTATCCCATGGGTGTCTTCTAAGCTTGTACAAGGCCTTATTTAATTTGCAAACATGAGTCTGCCTATCATGTGTCTTAACTTCTAGTGGCTGCAAATGTCTCTTCGTAGTCTATGCCTTCTTTCTGTGAGAAGCCTCATGCTACGATTCTTGCCTTGTATGCCACGATGTTGTCATCTATTGCATTCTAGATCAGGTAGATCCATATGGAATACATTATAGACTTCCCATCGAGTCTCGATATGGCATCCTAGACATCATTCTTCTTGAACTGGTATTCTCCTTCCCTTTCCTATTGGCTACTTCTTCATAGCAGGAAGGATCTGCATCAATGATGTCACTCAACAGTGTCACATAACTAGAGCGTCTCTAAGGCCTCTTTCTTTTTTTGAAAGTATCGTCATATTATTCTTCATCTTAGATTCTTTCTTGAAATGTCGTCACTTGTTCTTCGGAACAAGTCTCATCCTTCTTTTCTTGTAGGTGATTGTATGCAATCTTTCCTACAATTCAAATGCACCATTTGTATGGTTAGAAACATTTCATAAGGTATATTCATAACGAAAAATTATTTTGCATCAAGATATAATCATGCAACTATTTTAGCCAATACAAAATTCATCCATATCTTATGGAAACTTTCTAGATGCCTTCCATCTCTACCAAGACATCATTAATATTGTGCACTAATCCAATATGTCAACAAAGAGGTTTCATTCTAGATAAGTAGCAATGGAGAGATGTATGGAATCATGAGCTACTTACCCATCACATGCATATTAGTAGTATATTGTCATTAATGAAAACATTCTATCATGCATAACACATCAAATGAATACAAAGAAACACATAACAAAATAATATCATGAAATGACAATTGAATACTTATCTTTATTTGTTTCGTGGGTAGGCTCAGCTTCATCATCTTCTTCATAACAACATCATTTCTTATCCAAATGCTTAAGATGTACAAGAGGTTCTTCAAGAATTGATTTTTTCATATTCCTCATTGCTTGAGGTATCTTCTTTGAATCATGAAATATTGATCTTCAGTTGCTCCCATCTTCTTTTATTTTATTATGAGTCAAGCTGCTTCTTGTGTGTGCTCTTCCTAGAGTCTACTGAAAGTAATCACTTCCTTATGGCACGCATTCCTTGAATGAATGAATCCCATGATCCTGGGAGGTCATTTAAGGTGGTTATCAAAAATTATGCATTCTTCACTTGCTTCAAGTTGTTCTTTGATTTGAGAGACCCTTGTAAAGTATGACTATATTCTATCTGCATTCTGGATCTTGACATTCTTCAACTGGTTTCTTAAAGTCATATTCCAATTTATGTTCTTCCATTCAAATAGCTTGGTCAAGGAATCAAACATCTCTTTAGGTGTCTTTAGGGAAGACACTTGTGGTATAAGGTGATCCTTGATTGAATCAACAATGATCTTCTTGGCCTTGGCCAAGTTCCTCTTGTGTAAGGATTTTACCCTCGTCTCCCTCTGGAACCGAAACCTTTCCACTTATGTAGGTGTCTAATTTCATTCTCTTCAAGAACCAATGAGATCCAATACTTCCATGCTTGGAGGTTGTCAGCTTCACCAAGCTTGTCATCAAGCTGGTGTGATAGGTCATTTTGAAATGAAAACCTCAAATGTAAATAACAAAATATTAGATCCTACTGATTTGAGGTGTCCATCGTCATTTCAGAGCTGGCTAATCTAGGGTTTGTCAGAGAAAACATAATTTTCAAAACGTGGAATATTTCAAATATGATTGGATATAAAGATATACCTCTTCAATGTGAGCTATCCAATGTGCTCTTTTCTTAAAACAGTGGAGGGAATCTCCCAGAACAGGAAGCCCTAGTTTTCCAATTTCTTCTGCAGAAATTCCTTATACTGTTTCTGCAATATCTCTGAAATGACTACTTGTCTGTGTATGACATTTTGTACTGAGGTAACCTCATCTATCCTCTTTCCAAAACCATAGGTTTGACCAGAATTGGTTTCACCAATTACGACTTATGAGAGTTTTCCCAAGGTGACTTATTTCAGGACTGTTCAACATAGTGAACTTGTACGTACTGTCACGTCCTTGTTTCATCATCAGGGTCTGAAAATTTTACCAAAGAAAGTAAAGTCTGTACCCTATCTGAAACATCTTGAAAATTTTCATTTGGAACTTTGTAGCCCGAGATATAGAAATTCTACCTAGGTGTCTTGTTTAGGGATGAATCCTAGAAGATGCTGGAACTGATTTGGAGGAAACATAGTGAATATGAGGCTGAAATATTTACATAGGGTACATCAGTATTTTATCTTCAGCATGTGAAAATTTTGGCCCCTGAGACTTCTTCAATCCTGAGATATAGCAAATGTACCAAAACTACCAGTTTTAGTATTTTAGGGTTTTTCAGGCCCAGGGTCAAACAAGGGTTTGACTTTTCCATAGTTTCACCCAACCAAAAATCTCAACCCAGGTCTCTAAACTTCTATTTTTATGAGGAGAGTAATCCTATGCCGGGGTCACTCAATAATTCCTCTTTTGTAGAAAGCCCTAACTTCCTGCAGCAAAAACTAAAAATGCTCAAAATCAAATTCTGCTTCGACAGAAAAATGCACCCTTCAATGGAGATTTATCTTAGCATCCTTTTACTGATGGATTATGGAGAGAGAGCCAAAAAGTAAGAATCCCTAGCTTCTGTAGCTGCACAATGTCTTCTTCATAGGTTAGCTTTGATACCATGTTAGATTTTTATCATTTAAACAATATGATATTAGGATCTTATTTGAGAGAATAACATGCACACCAATAATCACAAGAGACAAGAGACACAAAGAATTTTCCTCAGGGAAACCATAAAGGAGAAAACCCCAGAACTTCCTCAGAGATAGAATGAGCACCAATGGCAACAGTAAAACCCAAAGACATAAAAGATGATCTCCAACAACTATTCTCTCTCTCACTTGTGTGAGCGCTTCCTCTCTCACTCATGCGCCCTAGTTGAGTGAGTGTGTGTGTGATAAATAGAGAGTCTAATTCTCTATTTATATTCTTTCATTCACTTAACATTTAACTATGTTATGTAGGCTCGAGTAATCCTAACTCAGTTATGTAGGTTTGAGTAGCCACAAATAGGGTACTAATGACCCAACTTACATTAACTCACCAGGGACAACTTCTCTAGGAGACTCTAACAACCCTAGTGCCCCACAACTACAGGGACTTTAACCCTTGATCAATAACTAGGGTTACCCTCTATAACTTTACATGACTTGTTTACATTATTGATTCTCTCAACAAGAACATCAAGGTATGACATGACTCAATTACATTACTGAGACTTCCTGATAGGAACATCAGGGTACAATAGATCAGATATATAAGTGAATACATTACAAAGTTATAAATAAATCAACACCCTTTCCCTACATCCATCCCTTGCCTCCCATCCACCACAACACTTCCATCCAACTCCCTCTTCTTCATCACAGCCTTCGCTCACTCCCCCCCTCCCCACCCATCCATCCCCTCCCTTGCAATTTCCCATGTTTCCACCCTCCCCCCTCTGGCCACGATACACCATCCATCCACATTCACCCATCCCTCCACCCAATCCTTGACCTAAACCCCCTCCTCGATATTCCACCACCACCCTTGTTTCCCCTTCCATTCTACATCCAGTTGGTGTTTATCGCCATACATCACTAGTTCACCCACTCCAGTCCACACCCTTTCTCACCATTCCTCCTAGTTTTGTATCCAACGTCAATGTCGATACATCCTCCACTATGCCATCAACCGTAGCATCGAAGTAGGTTGTCTAGCCCACTGCTCCAATTTCTAGCCTCAAGGACTAGGTCACTGCTCTACTTGCTAGCCTCGAGGACCAGCGTGTTGCGTTCATGGTGAGATTGGTTAGTTTATGAAAATATTGTGCAATATTAATGAAAATTAACATATGAAGTAAATTGTATGAGTTAAATGTTGTAGGGAATCACTGCCGAGAGACTTGGATCACGGAGGAGGGAAACCCCCTCACCACTTACGGTCTCGTTTGAGGTGAGCTATTTAAGATTTGAAAACTTAATTTTTATTTTTAAATTGTGTTTTATACTTGTATAATTTCCTATAGTATTTGACATTTAATTGTTGTTATTTCAGAACCCAAGGGGAGGTGGACGAAGTGGCTACAAGGATCGAGCTTCCTCTAGCTCGAAGAAGAGGAAGATCAATTTTGTTGGTGCACCTAGGAGATATGAGGGTGAGAAGGAGGATTGAGAGACCCTCCTATGTATAGTAGACGTGATGTGGCATTTTGGCACACGTTTCCATATTTTGTATAGGGTAGGAGTTTCCATATTTTGTATAGGGATTGAGTTGCCATTATATAGACATTCAGAATGATGTTCCATTTTTTACTACTAGTGTATATAATTGGAAATTTGTGTATATGAATATGTCATTTTGCACTTATTTATATTACTTTTACTTTGATTACATATTTGCATACATTGTGTCGAAGGCAGTAGTAGATTGTAGTTGATGCGCTTGCAATACTTATTGTTGAAAAAGAAATAAAGTTTGTATGTTCACAATAAAATGCATAAATTTTTTAACACTTTAGGTTAGTTAACAAAAAAAATACACAACTGAATAAATTTGTATAATAACAATGATAATTTTAAATACTAAATACCCAATCTTGTAAATCATAGTGCAAATAAATTTTCAATCTAGCGAATTTTCCCATGAAGTATTCCTCTTGCTACCAAATAATTTTATCGAGATCTTTTTCTATTTTTCCAAGCCTCTCTTCACCCCTTCGCCCTTCCATTTTTTTTCTTAGCTTTTCATACCTAGCTTTGGCCTTGTTATTGTAGACCTAAACCCTAAGGACCTAGACCTAACTAGGCACCTAACCTAAAACCCTATCTTTCTAGCCTTCCAAACCCTTCCTCCCTTCTCCATCTCCTAACCTACTCACTTACCTTTCCACCTCTCCTCTCTCATTTCCTAACCCTAGCTTGGAATATCATACTCCTGTCCTCAAATTATAGGATCAAACCTTGGTCCCCTTTCAAAACTCCTTCTCTAGCCTTAACATCCCTCCTAGGACTCCACAAGTCAAGCTCCCTGAAACCGTAGCTACAAACAACTCCTAGATAAGAATCAATTCTAACTAAAGTCAGTCACTCATTCCATGAGTGTGTAATATTGTTTCCTTCTCTCTCCTCCACAACAAGCACACCAAGTAACCTTAGGGTTTCTCAAATACCACAATCCCTAGCCTTCTTCTCTCACAAAATCTACAAAGTTAAATACTTTCTTTTCTCCTCAAGGTGAATTTAATGAAGAATTTCATCTAGCCCTTTGTTGAACCCTAACTCCTATTGAACCAACATACTAACACCTACAATCTCCCTCCTCAATGTTACCTTCCTTTGTGATAGATACACAGTCCTAGAGGACTGTGTATATCATTGACATTTCCATCCATACATGATAAGTTTTGACAGTGATCTACGAGTACATTTGCACTACTAAAATGCCAAAAAAAAACTCTAGAAACATACAAGATACCCTCTTTGTTGAGGACTATCATATAGGTACTTGTTGGCACTCTTGGCTTGACTGGAAATTACTATTTGGGACAATCTTACTAAAATTTGTCTTGGCTGGAAAATACATTTAGTTTGATAGCCCCATTCATTGACCAAGTTGGAATTGACAATACTTGTAGTCCACTTGCACTTACCTAACAATTGTCTTCCTAATTGCAAAGTTGAAACTAACATAGCTATTGCATATTTACTTTGACTGGAAGTAACATTTT
Organism: Pseudotsuga menziesii; assembly: GCA_001517045.1. NCBI lineage: Eukaryota > Viridiplantae > Streptophyta > Pinopsida > Pinales > Pinaceae > Pseudotsuga > Pseudotsuga menziesii. Next base: position 644,159 of record LPNX010804506.1, read on the forward strand.
GGGAAAGTCATACTTGGCTGAAAATTATCATTGATTTGACAGTCTTGTTCATTGTCCAAATTGGAATATAAAGCACTTGTTTTCCTTTGGTATTTACATAGTAATTATTGTCTCATTTTTCATGCTAGAAATTGATATTGTAATGATCTTCTCTTACCATTTGATTGAATGGAAATTTCATAGTATTAATGAGCTGAGAATCATATTGAAAATGACTATTGTTGGATTACATTTGTTACATCTACTTGGCAAACATTGAGTTTGATAAATTTGGCAATTCATATCATTTGAAGATGAAGTTAACATTGCTTACTCTCATTGAATACATACATATTTGTTATGCTATTGTTGAGCACTTGCAATTTTAACGATCTCTTGTACTTGTTTCTTTGGCATAGGCTAACTGAATTTAAAGGGTTAGCATGCATAACCTAGGGTTTAGAATCAATGAGGAAAGCCTGACCATAACTAAGGTTAGCATGCGTAACATATATTCTAGGTATATCGTATATCAGTTTCTATTTAACTGAGACCCAAAAATTTAATTATCTAAACCTAATGAGTTCACAAAACTCTAGTTTGTAGTTGTATGTGTAAATGTGTAAACACTATTTTTTAGGTTTGTGGTTTGTAGTTCATGAAACACTATATTTTTTTCTATTTGTTCTTGTAGATTAGGTATATGGTCTAAGCGTATATAAAAAAGTGAGACTAACATAGAATTTGATCTTTATGTATTTGAATTTCTTTCAATTACTGAAACCTTGGTTGTCTTGATACTTGTAATCCATGTATGTATCTCTACTTCTATTTCATACAATTATTTGTTTATACTTGTAATTCACAAACCCTTATTTTCTTTGTTGTAGTGAAGGTACATATCTTCTAGGTATATGGTATATTGGTTTCTAGTTGAGTGACGCCAAAAAATATAATTATCTGAACCTAATCAGTTTATAAAACTTGGTTTTTAGTTCTATGTCTAAAATTTGTGAACCATAGTTTTTAGTTTTGAAGTTCATGAAACCCTAGCTATGTTATAGAGAAGGTACATGTCTTGTAGTTATATGGTCTACTAGTTTCTAGTTGAGTGAGACTAGGGTGAAAACGTGAAGTTGGGAAACAATTCCGTGACAAATCCTTTTTTTTTATAATTTCCAATTTCTCAGCCAAGAAAAAAGTAAAAATTTTTTTTTGGCCGAGAGATGTTATATTTATTAGACAAGAAATTAACCACAGTTAACATTCTCTCATCTGAGAGTTGTTCCATAGTTAGATAATGTTTCAGCCAAGAGTTTTAAACCTTCTCGTCCGAGAGTATTCACATAATTTTTACATTAAACTCTCAGAACGGTTTCTCAGCCGAGAGATTAGATTCCTATTTAAATATCGGCTGAGAAATGTTTAACCATATAAATACAAAATCCCTCCCCGCCTAGCCGACCATCGCCATAATTTTCCTGGTTTTTCGCTCTAAGGCTTTCACCGCGAAAAACAAGTTGTTTCTTTTCATGCTTGGTTACTGAATTTTATGGCATCCGCTTAGTCCATCCTCTTCATTTCATTGGTTTTTCGGTCAGTGTAAGAGGTTTTTGGGCTTCCACTTAGTCCACCATCGCACCATTTGAGGTTTTTTGGTCAGGCAGATTAACAGTTTCTCATGCTTGGTAAGGCCTTTTTGGGCTTGTAAATAGAGTATGGGCACCCATTTGATGTTCCGTTTCAGTCGACCATCATAATCATTCCGGTTCACACCAAGACAAAGGGGTTTCCGCTCAATTAGGTAAGAATTTTCTATCCTGGTACATGCATTTTTTCATTCTTTGCATCTGAAGATACATGCTACACTTCTTTCTTGAAATTACTAGTTCTTAGATCATCGTGTTTAGACTCTCTATATTCTGGTCATGCCATAATTTATGTATTTAATTTACCATCTCTTTAGTGAGCAGTATAAGCGTTAACCAAAACACCCCCAACCCACCAGAATTCGGTAGCCAAATTCTAGTTTAAATCATAATTTAGAGGGTTTAAATCTGAATTTTAACAATCTAGTTTATCTCGGTGGTTTTAAAAACGGGGATTTAGTCTATAATAGGAAATTGAAAGTGATAACATTGCAAATTTATGATAATAACAATTTCCCAGTAAAAAATTGACCAATTTTGATCTAAAATCGACCGAAAAAGCAGGGCGTTTTGTTTATCTTTTATCCTACGCATCCCGTTCAGTAGCTGTGGTATGAGTTTACTGCCCAGCTGTAGTGTGAGAATGTCTAGCTGTAGGGTTTGTACCTGGCCTGTATATAGCCCTGTCTATGCTCTTAAACTTTTCTTTCCTGTTATGGCCCTGTGAGATGCTAAGGTGTGGCACTATGAGGTGCTGAGGTGTTCTATCCAGTTATGAGAGCTCGCATATTGAAATGCTCGCTACCCACTAGTGAATCCAGGTCCATGTGTAACTAATTAAGGGCTCATTACACATAACACTATATACGTGAATTTACAATTTGAGTATTATACACAACATATAGTGGCTAAACGTTAGACTTAATGAATGTTCCCAACACAAAAGTGTAACAAAGATGACGACCTTGTGAGATGACTTATGTAACCCACAAACCCGGGAACTCCTCCGAAGTCTGGCTCTGGACCAAAGTTGATGCATGCTCTCTAACCACCTATGAATAAGGGGCATCGGTCCCTTTAATAAATAAAATTGTGAATGATAGAAGTATTTTCAAGTGGGAAGCCATCATTTATTACTCTTTGACAGAAGCCATCAGAGTTGCAAAAGAGGCCAAACCTGGTAAGCAACCCAATTTTTACATTAGCTCTTACTTGATGGACATGATCTATGCTGCTAATTAATTTACCAGAATGGAATTTGAGACATGTTGTTTCCATATGAGCATATCAATTAAGACATGTTACTGATAGATGATGAGAGCTCTTAGACCTTGCTAGGAATTGATTTGGCATTTGATAACAAACCTATAATTAGCTTAAATAAATAAGCCATGACCGAGCAATCATTCAGTCGAAAGGGCGAGCATAGATAGTCAAGAGGGCTCAGTAATGATACATGTGTCATCCAAGTTTACCTCTTCAATGAACCCTATGATTAAATGTGCCTTTTGGATAGGAGTTCTTTGACTAGATGTAGCAGGTGCCATAGATGTAAATAAGGAGGTTCAAAAGGAAGGGGACTAGTAAGATAACAACATGGATAATGAACTAGGAAGAAATGAATAGCTATGAAAAACTTATGGATCTGCCAAAATAGGGTTTCAGGATAATTTTTTGAGAAAGTCTTGAAAATGACTAAGTGTTGGAAAACTGGTTCAAGTGGCCTTGGGAAAATGCCCGCAATACCTAATGGGTGAATGATAAAAATAATTTGAAACTACCATGCTCTAGATTGTTAAGAAGGATATCTCTCCATAGTCTTAGTTTTCATAGAAGGTGTTTGATGACAAAATTAACAACTTGCCATAATAGGGGTTGAAGTTGCTTTTAAATCGAAGTAGCAAATCTGCCTACGTGGCCTCAGGGAAATGGCTGCTATAGTTTGTGGGTTGAAGAAAATTATCGCACCATATGGTCATTGTGTAGATGGGTGTTTTTTTATACCTGTCAAGAAACTATGAAACTACCATGCTTTATCTAGTCAAGAAGGATAGCTCTCCATAGTCTTAGTTTTCACAGAATGTGTTTGATGACAAAATTAACAGCTTGCCAAAATAGGGGTTCAAGTTGCTTTTACACCAAAGTAGCAAATCTGCCTAATTGGTCTCAAGGAAACTACCTCCATATCTTGTGGGTTGAAGAAAATTACCGCACCATATGGTCATTGTGTAGATCGGTGGTTTTTCTACCTCTCCACATCTTCAGATCAACTTGAAGGTTCATGAGGAAGAAGTTATGGATCTGCCAAAATAGGGTTTCAGGCTAAACTTTGCAGAAAGTCATGAAAATGACTAAGTGTTGGGAAACTGGCTCAGGTGTCCTTGAGAAAATGCTTGCTGTCATTAATGGTTGAATGATAAAAAAAATATAAAACTACCATGCTCTAGCTTGCTAAGAAGGATATCTCCCCATAGTCTTAGTTTTCATAGAAGGTGTTTGATGAAAAAAACATGAGCTTGCCAAAACAAGGGTTAAAGAAAATACCTTGATAAAAATAAACATTTGTGGCCTGAAGAACTTAGATAATGCGAAATATCAACAGATTTGCAAACTCTGATATGTGAATTCTTGGCTACAATATGGTTATGATAAATCTTTACTGGAAACCACGCTTCTAACTTTCGGCTGAAAAACGCTCTGCCAACTCTCGGATGAAAAATGCTCTGCAAGCTCTCGATGGAAAAAATATCTGTGAACTCTCAGCTGAAACACGCTCTGCAAACTCTCGGTAGAAAAACACTCTATGAACTCTTGGTTGAAACACACTCTACCAACTCTCGGCTGAAAAAATAGTTTACAACATCTCGATTGAGGTAGATAAAAATTATCTTGGATGAGAGACTATTTATACACCTCTTGGGTGAGAAGTTCTGGAATCCCATCAGAATCACTGGAGTTTAATGGTGGTCTCCTAAAAGATTCTCGAAGAAAACTCTCAGCTGAGATATATATATTTTTTTTTCCTGAGATTTTAAAATAACTTTTGGATGAGATATTTTCTTAACTCTGGGTTAGTTTTCGAGCGAAACTAACTCTCACCCGAGAAAATTTAAATCTCTTGGCCGTGAGGTTTTTAGTCAACATTTCTAGCACCATTTCTGCAGTTTTCAGAAATGTCTGACTTTAGAAAGGTTGAAACACTAAAAAAAATGAGAATTATCTATCGTAGTTTATACCAGTAGATTCATTATTCAATCTACTTTCTCATCATATATATATATTTTTAATTTCATTTACGATTTCTATTTTTGACGATTTTTTTTCTAAACTTTATCATTAAAAAAACTAGTGACAATAAAAATTCAATATCGTCACAAAGACGAATCCAATTTTTTTTAAAAAAATCACAAGGTTGTTCCTTGCAATTTCTTCTTCAAAAGGGTGCTTTTAGTTTTTTTGATAAGAGTCACATTTGGAAGAAAATGAGACGACAAAACCACGTGTCAATAAGGCACCATTTTTGGTACTTCTATTATTTCGATAAATAATAAAAAATAGCGTATAAGTCTGAAAATCCTAAACATATAGTCCATGCACAACTGCAATGAGTGTAGATTATGATTATACATTTCGTTTCCCCAAAATAAATAACTATCTCTAAGAAAAAAGGAGGGCACAAAGGTCACTCATTATTCATACTTAAAATTTTAAAGTATATGTCATTGGTGCCCTCCAAATTTTCCCCACTATATGTCGATAAATTAAAAAAAATATGAGTACGTAGCTAATTCAATTCTCTAAAACATTTGTGTTTACTTCAAGGTGAAATTCCTAAGGGAGATATCAATTTGAAGGGGTTGAAGTTGAAAAACATACAATTTTGCAATTTGTTTTGTCAAAAAACAAGCAAAAGTGTTTCCGAACTTCATGTTTTCGCCCACTAACAAATATAATGATATAAACCTAATGAGTTCATAAACCCTAGTTTGTACTTCTATGTCTACATTTGTGAACCCTGGCTTTTAAGTTTGTGTTTTGTAGTTCAAGAAACCCTATCTTTCTTAACATTTGTTCTTATAGATTAGGTATATGGTCTAAGTTTATTTACATAAGTTGATGGTCGTAGTTTGTATATGTATGTGTAAATTTGTAATCCTTTTTTTTTAGGATTTTGGTTTGTAGTTCTTGGAACCGTAGTTTTTTTTTCTATTTCTGCATGAATCTTAGGTATATGTTTTAAGTATTTCTACATAAGTGAGACTAACAAAGAACATGATCTCTATGTATGTGAATTTCTACTTCATAAAACCCTAGTTTGTAGTTATATGTGTAAATTTATAAACCCTAGTTTTTAGGTTTATGGATTGTAGTTCGTGAAACCCTAGTTTTTTTGTTGTTTTCTCTTGTAGCTTAGGTATATGTTATAAGTGGTTCTACATAAGAGAGACTAAAATAACACATCATCACTATATATGGGAATTTATTTCAATCCATGAAACCCTATTTGGCTATATAATTGTAATTTGTGTATGAGTTTTTACTTCTAATTCATACAATTATGTGTTTCTACTTGTAATTCATGAAACTCTAATTTCTTTGTTGTAGTGTAGGTAGGTAGCTTCTAGGTATATGGTCTATTGGTTTCTAGGTAATGTCATTCAAAGAGATCAATGGATTTGATGGTTCATTAATCCGACCTCTGGTTGGCAAGTTGAAAGTCGCATGAAAATGTCATTCAGGGACAGTTGGTGATTCTCGGTCCAGGAGCGAAAAACCAAATGAAGCAGCAAGATTGCATGTTGTTGGCTCTGGAAAGTGTGTATGGGTAATGTCGATATGAGAACACTACCAAGACTTGGACGATGGAGGGTTTTGCAGAGTTGACCCACCAATGTGAGAGTTGCATTGAAGGAAACTGAGCAAAACCATAGTTTACGAAACCAATGCACAATGAAGTCACTAGGCCATAAAAACGTAGTGGAGAGGCATCCCTAGAGGTAATGGAATGCCAAGAAATAAACGGAGTCGATAGCTCATCGATATGAACTATGCTTACTGATTTATGTCGAGTTGAAAGGCACATGAAAATGTTGTTCAGGGACACTTAGTTAATCTTGGTCCAAGAGCAAAAAACTAGACGGAGCAGTAACATTGCATGGAGTTGGCTTTGACAAGTGTGTATGGGAAATGCCGATATGGGAACATTACCAATACTAGCACGATGGAGGGATTTTCAGAGTTGAACCACCAATGCGAGAGTTGCATTGAAGGAAATTGAGAAAAACCCTATTTTACGGAACTGATGCACAATGAAGTCATTGGGCCATGGAAACATAGTGGAGAGGACCCCCTAGAGGTAATCACATTCTAGGAGACCAACGTAGTTGACAATTCATCGATCCAACCTCCAGTTGATGAGTTATGTCTAGTTGAAAGTTGCATGAAAATGTCGTTTAGGGACACTTGGTGACTCTCGATCCAGGAGCAAAAAACCCAACGCAGTAGGAAGATTGTATGTCATTGGCTCTGACAAGTGTGTATGGGAAATGTTGATATGGGAACACTACCAACACTGGAACAATGGAGGTTTTTGTAGAGTTGAACCAAAAATGTGAGAGTTTCATTGAAGGAAACTGAGAAAAACCCTAGTTTATGAAATAGATGCACAATGAAGTTACTGGGCCATGCAAATGCGATGGAGAGGGCCCCCTAGATGTAATGGCATGCTAGGATACCAATGGAGTGGATGGTTTGTTGATCTAAAATCTGGATTCCGAGTTATGTCAAGTTTAAAGTCGCATGAAAATGTTGTTAAAGGACACATGGTGACTCTCAGTCTGGGAGAGAAAAACCAAATGCAACAACAAGATTGCATGCTCTTCGATCTAGCAAGTGTGTATGGGAAATGTTGATATAGGAACACTACCAATACTAGAATGGTGGAGGCTTTTGTAGAGTTGACCCACCAATGCGAGAGTTTCATTGAAGGAAACTGAGAAAAACCCTAGTTTACGAGATCCATGCATAATGAAGTCACTGGGCCATGCAAACACGATGGGAACCAGCCACGATGTGGCATTTTGGCATGAGATTTCATATTTTGTATAGGGAATGAGTTTCCATTGTATAGGAATTGGGAACGATGTTCCATTTTTCCAAAAAGTGTATATGATTGGAGCAATTTTTAATATGAATAGATGATACACAATAACAAAGTGGAATAACTTAACAAAGTCCACTTAACATTACACACATCACACAAGGAATTTCAAAGAAAACATACACATATCGAGCTGAGAGTTAATGTTCTTTTTTTTCTTCCAATAAGAACTTCCAACGAACAATATAGATGAACACAAGAAATAATAACTAGTAGTAGAGAGAATACAAAAATGAGATCTCACATAGGCACACAACCCAAGAGAGATAGGTAGAACTTGTCATGCAATAGTGCCCAGGCATGCCTCCAAGACAGATTTGGAAAACTAGTGTTTCTCCCCAGTAACCACCATCCAACCCTGGAAAAGGTGCACCGACACTACAAAACCTTGTTCCGGGAGGTCGGGGGTGGCATGTCCATGGAGGCCATGAACAAACACACCTACAGGAGCCAACATAATCCATTAGAGGAAATTTCAACTCGAAATGGGCCTCCGAGAAAAAAACTAATAAAATAATAGTTAAAATAATAAAATAATATTTATTAATTTTGGAGGAAGAAAAGAAAAAACTACTTTTTTGTTTGTATTTTCGACATATATCCCTGTTTTATTACTCAAATTTTGATTGGGAGAGATCATTGGATGCAGAATTA
>LPNX010804506.1:652919-663019 GCA_001517045.1 Pseudotsuga menziesii
AATTCTGCATCCAATAAGCTCTCCCGATCAAAATTCAAGTAAAAAAGCAGGGAGATATGTAAAAAATACAAACAAAAAAAGTAGTTTTTTTATGATACCTATCCCCAAATNAATTCTGCATCCAACGAGTACCCACTTGGCACACTTTTGATGGACCTCGCTACCCAAAAAACAAGAAATACCTGAAAAAAATTGATGATGATGTCATCATCACATTTTTTCAGGTATTTCTTATTTTTTGGGTAGCGGATTCCATCAAAAGTGTGCTGAGTGGGTACTCATTGGATGCAGAATTTAATTCTGCATCCAATAAGCTCTCCCGATCAAAATTCAAGTAAAAAAGCAGGGAGATATGTAAAAAATACAAACAAAAAAAGTAGTTTTTTTATGATACCTATCCCCAAATTTATATTAAAAAAAGTGTTTAAAACCCATATGGTATTTCAAATTTAAATCAATTTCATTGGCTAAGACATGATGACATCGAATTTGAATTAGAGTTAAAAGGCCCATTTTGAGTTGAAATTTCCTCTAATGAAAAATTGTGGCCTGGTTTGGTTTTTGCACCCTAGCCTTGAATTGGCCCAGGCATCCCTGAACAACTTTTACAGGCCTAATTTAACTTGCCATATAACGTTGATCGGGGCTTCGATCCATGAACCATAGGTTCACTTGGGATCGTGGAATGGGATTATGGACAAGGTGGACTCCCCCCCGACTCTGCACAACCCGAGCATGCCTCTAGGACATATTTTTCAAACTAGGGTTTCACCCCAGTAACCACCATGCAACCTTGGAAATGATGCATCAACCCTGCAAAACCCCATGATGGGTGGCCATGCCAAAAAAACCTGCAGGAGTCGACGAAATTGAAAATTGTCGCCCGTTTTAGTTTTTGGACCATGACCTTGAATTGGCCATGGTGTCCCTGAATGGATTTTACAGGCCTACTACAAATATCCATAGAACATTGACCGAGGCTCCAATCAACGAACCTTTGGTTTCATTGGGATCATGGCACGAGATTATGGCCAGGGTGTCCTCCCCAAAATTTTCACAACCCGTGCATGCCTTCAGGATATATTTTTCAAACTAGGGTTTCACCCCAATGGGGTCCATGTAACCCTAGAAATGGTGCATCGACCCTACAAAATCGTGTGTCAAGCATTTGAGGGTGGAATTACCATGGAAACCATGCCTAAGTACACCTGCACAAGATGGTGGATTCAGAAATATCTGGCTAGTTTGGCTTTTGGACCTTGGTCTTGAATTGGCCTAGCTATCCCTAAATGGCTTTTGCAGGCCTACTGCAACTCACCATAGAACATTGACCAGGGCTCCCATTGAGGAACCGTTGGTTCCATTGGGATTATGGCATGAGATTATGGCCAGGGTGGCCTCCCCACTAACTCCGCATGGCCTTGGCATGTCTCCAAGAAAAAAATTACAAGCTAGGGTTTCACCCCATTGGGGTCCATGCAACCCTAGAAATGGAGCACCGACCCTTCCCATGCCTCATTGTGGATGTGAACTACATTGTGCAAGTTGAAGGAGGAGTGGTTAATATATATAAATAGTCATCTCATAGAATTTGTTGAACATTTAGGGAAGGAGTGGTAGAACATTAGGCTAGTGTGGTAGTGTAAGAAGAGTGTAAGTGTAATTACCCAATCTCATTCAAATAGCCATCCGGATCCTCTCTCTTGCTAATTGTCTCCATCAATCTCTCATGCTTTGAATGAGGCAAGAACTAACATACCTTGGTTGAGTTCTTTCTTGAAATTGTCTATAGATGGATGTTTGTGCCAACAATGAAGTTTGTGAAGTGATAGACCACAGAACATGGTATATAATCCATAAATACATGCCCACTAGTTCTTCTTGATTTCCCATCTAGTGTAATATATTCACCCTCAACCATCAATGAGCCAATAGGAAATTCATTTACTTCATCATAAATCAATGATCCGTTCAATATTTTCTTAACTCGAATGCATCGTTCCAACCAATAATATGTGCCCCATTCATTATCTTTCGGGGAAACAACTGCATATATGTGTCCTGGTTGTACAATATCTGAGATATGGTCATAGTCTATCGAAATTGATAATTCACCCTCCTCTAAGTGGGTAGTTTCAATGAATACATGTGGGTCTATTGTAAGTGACAAACGATCCCAATCATCAACTCAATACATATATTTGCATTCATCCCATTCACCACTGCTATAAGGGATGCAAAAGAAAGCAAGTTTCCCTATCCACATTTCAAATAGGGGCTTGTTTGAGCCTTAAACTGAATGAAATCCACGTGTTCCTTTTACTTTGCTACAAATATAGGAATGAGATTGATCGATGTCAACCACTTTCCAAAAATTACTGATAGCCCTTCCTTCCTCTGTTGATGTATGTTGCACTTTAGTTCAGTCTGACATTGTTGCAGAGCACCATTAAACTATGGATCTTGCATCTTTGATATGGGGATTTCTAGTAAACCTCATCTCCTCCCTTCATAGTGTGGTATTGATGCATGCATCGACCCCGCCATTCTCACCTTTTCCATTCCTGGTATCAAAGTAGTTCCATATATGCAGCATATTGTAAGTCTTATGGAACATACTCGTCCATTGGAAGACTTGGGAATCTTTGAATTGGCCCGTAGAACCATATCCAATGCTGATCCATCTGTATATCTCCCCCCTTTAGATAATTATAGAAAATTTGAAAACAATGTTGCACATAATGCAGATCATATCATCTATCATCACTTATGTAAAACTTTGTCTCTGCCTACATTATCCTATTATTAATGCTGCTCTTAGGGTCATGCCTATAGGTAATATGTACCATGATGTTGAATTGGTCGGAATGGTAGTATTAAATCCGAATTTCATTTTGTGGTTGAAGGGTGTAGTTTTATGCAAAATCCATAGTTAACAATATGGTCCCAATGGGAAAGATGTCTCTGCATTTTCTATACTGCTAATCCTGTCATCATGCTACATGCACATGCTGAACATAATGTTCAGTTTTCTTGTAGAAATACGTAAAAAATTCACATACATGTACCTGTTTCCATGAAAACAAGGGTCATATTATAATGTGACCTTTCAAGAATGTATATGTAGAAACTAAACGTGTAAGAGGAAAAACATGCAATAATCATTTGCACATGTGACTTCACCAATGCAATCTTTTTACTTTCCTTCACACTATATGATTGATAGGTTACGTACTTGAATCTCTGCATCTCCATGATCATACTGCCAAATTGATGCTCATCACTTTAATGAATGCAATGGATCAAAAAAGAAAACCTACTGCACTTGGAACAATTCCCATATAGACATGATTTTCCATCGTATTTTTGTCCTTCATGCCTTGGACACATGACACTACCAATAAAATATCTTCATGCATTCGGTGGTATTACGGATTCATTGCAATCATGCTCAATGTTAGTATGAAAATAAAAAAAATATATGTTTATACGTGTCATAAAAATATTTATATTCTACATGGTATCTACAACATCATGTGTTTTGATCAATGCATATACGAACATACCATGGTTTGCATTTCTCAAAGGACCTTTGGCCCAGGTTCAATTGTGTGTGCTCATTCCTGAATCTCTCATAGAGTTTAGTTTGTGTCATGTCAAGCAAGTGTTTGACGTGGGGTTCACATTTCATGGGAACCTTTTCTTAGCTTTAGCACATCTCTTTGGTTAGATGAAGGTTTGGTATGATCATGCCAATTTTTTTTGTATTGAGTCCTTAACAACATCAATTAGCTTCATATCTCAATGAGGAAACCTACTGACAAAAGACCAACAATATTTTCCACCTGGAGTCTTAATATTTTCTCTTATAACAGAGTATTTCTTAACAATTTTTCTATTTAATTTAAGTATGTGAGAATTTTGTGACAGGAGACGACATTGCTGTGTGGACTTGCTTATAACTTATTTTGATAACACATGACGAGCCGCACACAGATATTTAGTTCAAGAGGTCTTCCCAATCGCAATAAAATAAAATTAGATATTTCTAACAATATGATTGTTATCCTCTGAAATTCTAACCATATTTATGCCCAGAATTATCCAAACAACAACTAAACAATTTGAATTTAACAAACATAGTAATAATTGACATTTACTTGTATCACCTTTGGATTCAAAATATTCCTTCATTAATTTGCTACATTTCCAATCGATAGTGTGTTTGGCCAACTTACCTTCAAGGCCTGATAGACAACTTTCATCCACATGGATACAACTAGGATTCCTTTTTCTTGCACTAGAGAGTCGATTTAGGGAAGGTGGAAATGAGCGACGAATGCCAAAGATTCTTTGTTGTGGTGCCTCATTCACATGTTGGTCCATATTGGGAGTGTGCTTGGCATGGTTGTGGTCTTCTTGGAGATATTGCAAACTAATCATTACTCCTATGTCCAATGATTGAAACTTAACATATCTCAATATACCTATGTCTTCAAGAGCTTCAACATGGCTTGTTTATGGATTGTTGGTTGGAGACTGTGTTGATGTTGGAATTTGAGTTGGGTCCATTGGACACAACCGCTTCACCCGTGGTTCTTAAATATAGGTTGTTATATCATCCACTGTGTTAGTATCAACCATAGTATCATTGGAAATGTTTGGATCATGTCTCACTCTGTCCATTGCCAACTTGGCCTTTTCACTTACCTTGTTTTCCTTTTCAATGGGCATATTCCTTCTAGTTTTTATTACTCTGTTACGTAAGTTTCCCATATCTAAAAGTTTCTTTATAAAAAATATGAGGTCTACCCCTACATAAGAAGCAACAAATAAGCTATTAGTTCCATTATATAAGAAACCTTACGTGTTCCCACATAATTAACAAAATTAGAGATATGTTAGTATGGTAATTATTGGCATTGATACATAAACATTGATTAAAGATTGCTCATTATGTTTGAACTAAAGATTCATTTCTATACTCTATTTGAGTCAAGTAAAGAGAGTCAAGTTTGGAGATATTACAACTATAGGCATTAGAGGAAATTTCAACTCAAAATGGGCCTCCTAAGGAAAATTAATAAAATAATAGTTAAAATAATAAAATAATATTTATTAATTTTGGAGGAATAAATTAAAAAACTACTTTTTTGTTGGTATTTTCGACATATCTCCCCGTGTTTTTACTCAAATTTCGATCAGGAGAGCTCGTTGGATGCGGAATTAAATTCCGCATCCAACAAGTACCCACTCAACATACTTTTGATGGGCCCCACTACCTAAAAAACATGAAATACCTGAAAAAATGTGGTGATGATGTCATCATCACATTTTTCAGATATTTATTGTTTTTTGGGTAGAGAGGCCCATCAAAAGCATGCCGGGTACTCGTTGGATGCAAAATTTAATTCCACATCCAACGAGCTCTCTTGATCGAAATTTGAATTAAAACATAGGGAGATATGTCGAAAATACGAACAAAAAAAGTAGTTTTTTTTTATGATACCTATCCCCAAAATTATATTAAAAAATTGTTTAAGAGGTGCTACCTTTTTGAATTTTAAAGCATTTTGATTGGCTAAAACATGACAACATGGAATTTGTATTTTTTTGGAAGGCCCATTTTAAATTGAAATTTCCTGTAATGATTATGACTTCTTTTGTGTTCAAAAAGTAGTGGAAGTCATAAGAAGATGAATGAAACATTCTTCATTTCCAACACCTTTGGACGAGATGACATTACATGAAATATGCCACATTATATGTGAAGGAAGACACAAGTTGGTGTTTGGATGTCTTGGGAATAAATTCAATAAATTACACTCCTTAAGTTACACTAACTAAAGAGAACAAATTGACTAATTACACAATGAGGAGGTTGCAAATCCCTTGAAGGAAGGAGAAATCATTGAGGTAGAGGAATCCCTGTCAAGCTCAAAGGAATGTTATCATAAATGTAGCATGAAGAGGAGAGCATGGGAAAGTTGGTGAAATATTCAATATGGGCCCTCTCCCATGATTGCTTCCAAGGTTTTAATACAAATTGAAGAGTCTCAAGAGAGAACCTAATATATGCCATCATTACATGAAATCAAAATATATTCATGTGCAAATAATTATTGGTATAATTGCATACTTCATCTTGTATAGAGAATATGGAAAACTTCGTGAACTATTCAATATGGACCCTCTCCCATGATTGCTTCAAAGGTCTTTTTTCAAATTGAAGAGTCTCAAGAGATAACTTCATCTATGCCATCATTGTGTGAAATCAAAATATATTCATGTGCAAATCATTATTAATTAACATTGCATACTTCATCTTGTATGGAGAATATGGGACTTGTTTAGATGTGAAGTTGGGAATTCTTCTTGTGAAATTAATTTTTGTCTATGAGAGAGATATTGTTGTAGGCATATGATAAAACATAAATCAATGAAATGATCTCAAATCTTGTGAATGAAAATAATTATTTACAATTCACCATACCTATTCAAAATGATCTCTTCTTGCAATGAAACTTGTAGTTTGAATGTATCCACTAACTTCCAAGACAACTTAAGATGTTTGTTAGATTCCAAGAGTGATCTTCTATCCAATAGATCAAAGAGTTTCCAATTGATGATTGAGTGTGAGCCAAATTGCAAAGTTCATGAACACAAAACACGCAAACAATGGTAGAAAACTGATGAAAATTGGTAACAAACCCATGAAGGAATAGCTATGTTTTTTTTAACTAGCAACAGGAGTGCGCAAGATTTTCTAGGAGCACACATGCATGTATAGGAGCATGCACATGTTTCTATGAATATGTGCATAAACACGCATATGCACTGCTTCCTAACATTTACAACATTAACTCACTAATGTTTATCCCATTTAATGACTAGCATTCTTCATTAATGTCTTGGTATTCACACATGTACAAGTATTTTTACAATATATTCTTCACCACTACTTTCTTCTTAGGCCCATGGGTTCCATTATGAGGTCTTATCCTCCTTACCTATGTCTAGTGGAGGGTAAGGGAGGCATACAACACTAACCAAGGATGGGTGTCAAGGTTTAACAAAGGTTTAATGGTGACCATGGTCAATAACACATGGCATCAATATCTGGCACGTCAATAGCGATAGTGGTGACCATGGTCATGATAGTAGCAACAGTGGAGACCATGTTCAATAAACCCATTGTTAATAACACATGACCTTAATCCCTTGGTTAATAACAGATAGATGGTGCACCAGTATCCCTCTAAAATTTATATTGTTACTAAAAAGAATACAATGGATTTGTTCACCCTATGCATTGTCATTTGAGGTACAACATGTTAGATCGTTATGGGAAAGGATGGGTGATATGTTCTATTTGTGTGTGTGTGTGTGTGTGTGTGTGAGAGAGAGAGAGAGAGAGAGAGAGAGAGAGAGAGAGAGAGAGAGAGAGAGAGAGAGAGATGAGAGAGAGACAAGAGGGTTAATGATAGATATAGAGAGTGGAAGGGGGCTAGAGCAAGATCATTTGGGCCTTAGGCTATAAACGAGTTATCATGATGCGTTCTATGTGTGTGTGAGAGAGAGAGAATAGAGATATGGAGGGAGGGGGGGTAGAGCAAGACCATTAGGGACTTATACAAGAAACACCACTTCTAGGGATCAATCACCATGAGAAACTACTCTAATGTGTAAGACACCATGATATTGTTGAACGTTCTAATGTGTATGAGCCTTCAACAAGTCCTTGAACCGATACATGAGCCCCTTGTATGAGCTTCTTTTAGGTCTTTAAATGGGATACAAGTGTCATGAGTAGGATTTTATGAACTACACAGACAACATATTTACCAAATAATGATAAAGAGTGAAATGGCAGAGGATGGTTAGAGAAAGGGGGGCCAGGCTAAGAGAGAGAGAGAGAGAGAGAGAGAGAGAGAGAATGTGTGTGTGTGTGTGTGTGTGTGTGTGTGTGTGAGAGAGAGAGAGAGAGAGAGAGAGAGAGAGAGAGAGAGAGAGAGAGTGTGTGTGTGTGTGTGTGTGTGTGTGTGTGAGAGAGAGAGAGAGAGAGAGAGAGAGAGAGAGAGAGAGAGAGACTATGCTCAAAATTCATATCCTTGATGAAGGACATATAATGGATTCTCTCACCCACTCCATGGTGGCTTGAAGTATAAGCTGGTTCAACATTGTGGGCAAGGTACGGTGACATGTTTTGTGTGTGTGTGAATGTGAGAGAGAGAGGTGTATTATCATCATAGTCATCATGATCATCATTATTCATTATCATCATCATCATCATCATCGTCATCATCATCGTCGTCGTCATCATCATCATCATCATCATCATCATCATCATCATCATCATCATCATCATCCTCGTCCTCATCATCATCATAATCATCATTATCATAGTCACCATCATCCTCAGCATCATCCTCATCATTTTAATCATCATCATCATCATCATAATCATCGTCATAATAGTCATAGTCATCGTGATCATCATCATCATCATCATCATCATTGTCAGCATCATCATCATCACTATAATCATCCTCATCATCATAATCATAGTCATCATCATCATCATCATCATCGCCATCATTCTCATCATCATCATCATCATCATCGTTGTCATCGTCATAATTGGTCATTATCATTGTTATGGTCATCATCTTCATGGTCATCATCATCGTTGTCATCATTGTCGTTGTCGTCATCATAGTCATCATCATCCTCATCATTGTAAGCATCATCATCATCATAATCATTGTCATCATATTCATAGTCATCCTTATCATCATCATCATCATAAACATTGTTCATCCTCATCATCATCATCATCATAGTCATCATCCTCATCATCATCATCATCATCATTCTCATCATCATCATCATCATCATCATCATCATCATCATCATCATCATTGTTCAGCATCATCGTCATGGTCATCGTCATGGTCATCATCGTCGTCATCATCATCATCATTGTAATTATCATCATCATCATCATTATCATCATCATCGTTCATCATCATTGTTCATCATCATCATCATCATCATTATCATCGTCGCCATCATATTCATCATCATCATGATCATCATCATCATTGTCATAATCATCATGATCATCGTCATCATTGTCATAATCATCATCATCCTCATCATCATCATAGTCATCATCCTCATCATCATCATTGTCATCATTTTCATCATCATTATAATCATCATCATCATTATTCATCATCATCATCATCATCATCATCGTCATCATCATCGTCATCATCATCGTCATCATCATCGTCATCGTCATTCTCGTCATCATCCTCATCATACTCATCATCATCATCCTCATCATCATCATCATCATCACCATCACCATCATCATCATTGGTTATCATTGTCCTCATGGTCATCATCATCATCATCATCATCATCACCATTATAGTCATCATCATAGTCATCATCATCCTCATCATCGTAATCATCATCATAATTATCATCATCATAGTCACAATATTTGTGATCATCATCATCATCATCGTTTTCATATTTATTATCATCATCGTCGTCGTCATCTTCATTATCATCATCATCATCATCGTTTTCATCTTCATTATAATCATCATCATCATCGTCGTCATCATCATCATCATCATCATAGTCTCATCCTCATCATCATCAGCGTCATCATCCTCATCATCATCATCATCATCATTGTTAATCATCATTGTCATGGTCATCATCATCATCATTGTAATCATCATTATCATAATCTTCGTCATCATAGTCATAGTCATCGTGATCATCATGATCATTGTCGTCATCATCATCATCATCATCATCATCATCATCACCATCATTGTTCATCATCATTGTCATGGTCATCATCATCATCATCACCATCATCATCATCATAGCCATCATCCTCATCAGCATCCATTAGAGGAATTTTCAACTCAAAATGGGCCTTTTAACTTTTATTCAAATTCCATGTCATCATGTATTAGCCAATGAAATTTCTTTAAATTTGAAATACCGTATAGGTCTTAAACACCTTTTTAATATAAATTTGGGGATAGGTATCATAAAAAAAACTACTTTTT
>LPNX010804506.1:663036-721588 GCA_001517045.1 Pseudotsuga menziesii
GTTTTTTTACTCAAATTTCGATCGGGATAGCTCGTTGGATGCGGAATTAAATTCTGCATCCAACGAGTACCCACTCGGCATACTTTTGACAGACCCTGCTACCCCAAAAACAAGAAATACCTGAAAAAATGGAATGATGACATCATTGGATGCGGAATTTAATTCTGCATCCAACGAGCTCCCCCGATCGAAATTTGAGTAAAAAAACAGGGAGATATGTCAAAAATACAAACAAAAAAGTAGTTTTTTTCTTTTCTTCCTCCAAAATTAATAAATATTATTTTATTATTTTAACTATTATTTTATTAGTTCATTTTAGGAGGCCCATTTTGAGTTGAAATTTCCTCTAATGATTGTCATCATCCTCCTCCTCATCATCATCATTGTTCATCACACTAGTACAAAATGAGGAATTAGCTACTAGGTGACTAAAAAGTTTAGTCACCACAGGTTTTTCAAGTGATTTACTACTAAATATGAGCAATTTTTATTGACCCAACTATAAATGACTAAAATTAATGACTAATTCAGCCACCAATTGACAAATATGACTAGATAACAAGTGATAGAGTTAAAAATGACTAACATAAATGACTAATTTAGTCACGGCGTAAAACATGACTAGCTAGAAGAATATGAATCAGTAATTTATGTTAGTCATTTTTAATTTTGTCATGGAAAACTACAATTTTGAAAATGAAGTGTTACAATTTAGTAAATTTTGTAAATTGACTACCTTCTATCTCTGAATATGGGCAGGTTAACAATTCTGAATCCAAAATGGAATTTGTAGGGTTAGGAATATCTATTGTTTTTCTTAGGTGGCCAAGATAGTGTTAGGGTGTTGTGGATAATTGCAAATGATGTGCTTTAGACGTTCATATTGCTTTCCAGATATAATATTGGGATCACAAATCCCATATGATATATATGTTGGAAAACCCTTTTTCTGTAATGGTGCCATGCACCTTGATCTTCAGAGATCCAACAAAGCAATTGCGCGAAATTTATCTTAACCATCTAGTGTGTGACATCTCGGCAATGGAAAAAATTGTAGTTTTTTACAATAGGGTCTAAATATATATAGATCAATTTAGTGCTAGTGTTCACGACATCCTAGTCATGTGTCATAGCTCAACAATATAAAATATTGCAATTTTTTACGAGGGGGTCTAAATATATAGATCATTTTAGTGCTAGTGATCACGATGTCCTAGCAAGACACCAAACTGATGATGCATCAAATGTCTAGTCTCTTTTCATGCAATAGTGACTCCATTTTTTCCTCCATTCCATTAGCTCGATCTGAAAAGAAGTCATAATTGAGAGTGGAATGAGAGTAATCCATTGTCATCATTATGTATACTTAAAACATACACATAAATACATGATATTATTTGCTTTAATGGATTGTCAACCTACCAAAAATATATATTACTAAAATGTCTCATGAATATCACTTAAGGTTACCATAAAAAATTATTTTCTCATCAATTTTAATTATTCCATCCCTAAATCTATAATTTGGAGACAATATTTTAATTGATTTTCTTATATATATGTTCGAGTTTTTTTTTTTTTTTGCATTTCTAAATTTAATTGATATATGCCAAACACGCCAAAACCCAGAGAAATATTGAGCATTTCAAGAAGTCACCATTGTAGTGCCAAAATGGTTCAACATATTTTGATGCGCCCCCTTCCTGCTCATCTGTTCCTTGCTTACACTCATTGTGAGGTAGTTGTCATGTTAATGTCTGATTTGGGGTTTGGGTATTGCAAATACTCACTTTGCAATATAATCAAAATGGGATGAATTTGGCACGTGGATGAGTTTCAAGGGGCATACATTAAAAATCTACTTTTGGGGAAGGATCTTGTATTTTTCCATGGAAGAGGCATATTCTCCAACTTTCCCAATCACTGAGGATTTGCGCACAAGATAAACCCCATTTGTATCATGTAAAACCTCATTTTGGATCCACCTAGGATGATTTCATGTGGATAATTGTGCAGTCCCCATTAAAGGTAGGGATTCCTAAAGCCTTGGAGGGAAAACATATGGGAAGGAGTTATCCATCACTACACTAGTGTGTGTGGTAATTCAACATCTCCTAGTCCACAAAAACCCTATAATGTATATGTCCACACTGCAAACTATATTCCTTCTTCAATTTCAAGTGGATCCCAATTGGCCATCGTTGGGCTTGGAATGGATATTTCCTCATCAAATTTCTCTGAGTGGGTCAGGTACAAAATTGAGGATCTATAGAGGATCACTTCACAAGCAAAATCACAGGGGAAGATTACAGTGCTTGTCTCTAAATATTGATATCCAGGAGAACTATCAAGATAAGTGGCACATAATTCATCTATATCCTCTTACAGTCTTTGTCTCTAAATCTTGACTATAGTTTTTTTCTTTTCTCGTGGATTGAATGGGGGAGAACATTTTTGTTGTTTGTCTATTTTATTGGCCTTGGAATGGTATACAAACTAATTTAACTCATCCAAATTGACTGTAGATTTCCATTTTTTCTTGTTGATTGAGTGGTAGAGTGCAAACCCGATGTGTCAGTTTTTGCCATCAAGAATGTGACGATAAACGATAATTTTTTCATTGGCCACTTCCCTGAGAGACCAATTATGCTAGGAGTTCTTCTGGTTGAGGTGATTATTTTCTAGTTGTTTTAATTATTTTTATGAATGATGAAACTATTTTACATCCTTCCTAACTCTCAACTACAACAACTATGTTAGTTGGGTTAGTAGGAAAGGACATGATTTAAACCTAGTTTTACTGAAATGATATCTTCCACCAAATCTCCAAAATCAAAGTAGTTACTGGCAAAATTACAACATATGAAAATTGAGGATTAACCACCATTTGCTAAGTTTTTTCAATAGACCTAAAAAATTTATAGAACCAAGATAATGCTATTTCTACTTTTCTTTTGAAGGTTTTCTACCCTTAAGGATACACAATTAGCCTTTTCCTTATTAGGAGTTGTATGTGTAGATAGGTGCTTAGTACATTTGCAACAAAATCTATTGACTCGACATTGGGTGCAAATCAAATTTCAATTTATACCTAGGATTGAGAGCCAAAAAAGAAAAAAATTGGGGAATTATCACATTGTTCGGGTGGTGGGCTAGACTATCAAAAGAGAATAGAGTTTTAAATCAAGTGGGAGAGCCCGAGGTAGCTTTGAATGTAGTTCCTTTGATAGGAAACATATTTATTGTAAAAGATCAAATAGTCATTTCTAGATTCATAAAAGTATGACCTTCTTATTAGAACAATCAATTAAATCTTAAAAAATGGTGTATCCAAGGCTAATAGAGTTGCATATGCAGCCAAATGTTATTTACGAGTGATTTTCTCAATCCAACAAGATAAAGATATTTTTTTCGAAGGAGCTATATGGTTTATAGCATTGATAAAATTATCACACTATATCATGATAAATATGATATTTTAATGCCTCCTGATATATCATAGACAAATTATAATGACAAGTCTGATAAATCATACATTATTGTGATAAATTGAAATTATCGCGATATATTAGAAATGATTGCAAGTCAATTAGAAACTATCACCGGGGAGCAGTAAAAGGCCAAACCATACTTTTATTTTTCATTTTCACCTCTTGTTCTTTGTTGGAGGAATTTGGAGAGCTTTCATGCGAATTTACTAAGGTCACATCACCATAATGTTTCTTTTATGGCTTGGGGATTGATTTCCATTCAATGTTTCTAGAGCCCAAGGTATGTGTAAAATTTCCTATCTGTAATTAGAAATATATTTTTGGGATTTTTGTACAGGTTTGCAATGTGCATAGTGTTTGTCTCTTGTTGTTGTATTTTCCTTAGAAATTGCCAAATATCTATGTCTGACTTGTTTTTACAAACAATATTTAATGTTGAGCTGTTTTTATTCTTTTGTTCTAGTTTTGATCAATTTCCCACCAACATGTCAATATATTTGGATTGATCATGAATTTGAGGATCCTTTTGAGGAGACAAATCTACTAAGGTTGGGTTTCAAACTTCGTATAAAGGAGATGAACATGGGGATTAATCATTTGAAATAATAAATTTCCTAAATCCCAAGCCATGAGATTGATTTAATCATGTGAAATCCACATTTCCCCCTTCTCTTTTCCTCCTAACAACCTTTGTAAAGAGTTCTGAATTATATCTTGGTTCTCTCCCTTAATTTCAGAACCCTGGGATTCAACTTTCTCTTTTCCATCTTGTTTGGAAATTCTTGGTATTCCCTGCCTCCTTATCTCACCCATATGTTGTAATCATCCTTCATCTTCTGCCCAGTGGACTCTCTTGATGTTTCCTTGAGCACGAAAATTATTTCCATCCTTCATTTTCTTTGCAAATGTTCTACCATTTTTAGAGTGGGTATTTGGTGATGTCTCCTTTCTCAACACACCAGATAGTTTAGTCTTTCTCTTTTTTGTTTTCCAGATTTGGTATGGAATTTTTGTTCTACTGTATGTGAATTTTCCTCGAGTTTCTTGATTAGGGGCAATCTCTGCTAGCATTTACTACATCATTTCAGCATCCAATTCAGCACCATTGTCAATATAGTGCATGCTTAATGACTCTCTGCAACTAGGAATTTTTCCAATTGTTCACAAACTTCTCCTAAACTCAAGGTAAAATTTTCATCTATGGCATTTTGTTTATCAGACGTAATGTTCTGGTTCCTATGAATATCATGTTCCTCACCCAATTGTAACCTCACTGAACGCCTAAATACCTTAGCAGATTATGAATTGCTCACCCCTCTAGATAAGGTATCCTTTTCTCCTTGGACTTTGTTCCCCACTTTAATTTATTGTCCATGTAGTGCACCCGAAGCCATGGTTATCTTAGAATCTGAACTTCATGAGTTAGTTATATTTAGCAATCCTTGCGATAGAAGTTTGGTTTTGTCCTTTTCAATCTTTAGATCGTTGCTATTTGGACTGAAGCATCCTTATTACCCTTAAAATATCTTTGACTGATTTTCTTGGATTTCATTATGAATTGTGGCAAGATATCCTACATTTCCAGATATCCTTGATATCATCCAAATTCAAATTGTTCTACCCCATAGGTAAATTGCTAACTTTTAATTATTTATGGGTTTTCTTATTATGTTTTATGTTGAACTAAACCTTTTGGTAGATTTTGTATTTTTTCCATGCAAAATAACTTGTGTTTATTTCACAAAATTTAATAGGTTTGAAATATTTATTCCACATTTGTACAACTATTTTTTTGCATTAAAATACATTGTTATTATTCATGGAGCTGCACATGGAAAACTAAATCCTTAGGTAGAGTTCGTACTTTTGTTACGCGAAAATTCTTGGTTTTAAGTCACAAAACTTAATATATTAAGTCACAAAATTGAATGCATTGAACTCTCTAATCCACATTAATATTATTATATATTTGTCTTCAAAAAATTAAGAAGGAAAGATAAAAGAAGAGAGTACCAGTGTGAGTTCAATTATCCTACATTGACAATATTTCAATGGAAGGGTGGTTTTTAAAGTACAACTTCCAAGCAAAAGCTTTACTAATATGGAAGTTGGATTCAGGGTACAAGTCCCTGCTTTGGTTGTTGTGATGGCATCTCTCACACTCTACATTAACATTTTGTTCCTCGCCAATAAGACTATCAATCAATGTAAAATCCATTATTATATTCTCTTGAATGCCCGATTCAATGGTTAATTTATTCAAATACTCATAAAATGTAACCTCCCTTGATAATCCACCTTTCATAAATCATATGAGCAATTTTTATTTGTTAAGTTTGGAATAGTGTACTAGCTAATATAATGCTTTATTGTTAACTATATTTTTTTCTTTTCCTATGGATCGAATGGGGGAGCACATTTTTGGTGTTTGTCTATTTGCTTGGCCATGGAATGGTATACAAGCTAATCTAACTCATCTAACTTGACTGTACATTTCCATTTTTTCTTGTTGATCAAGCGATGGAGTACAAACCTAGTGTGTTAGTTGTTTCCATCAAGAATGTGACGATAAATGATCCAACCAATCCAATCTTACAATCAATTAACCAATCTAGTCCTACCAATCCAGTCTTATGAAAAAACTGGCACCCACCTTCATCATGTTGGATGTCAACCCAATCAAAGAATCCATTTTTTTCTTTTGGACTTCTGTATGCCACCAAGTGAGGAAGATTTTGAGTTTCCCTTGCACTCAGAGGCCTAGTGTATGTCATTTCAATCTACTTTTCATGATTGGGTTCTTGGGATTATGAGTTGGCAAAGTTTAGGGCTTGCATGTAACTTCATTTTTATTAGACACCCAATTTCTGACTGTGGCTTATCAGTGTAATTCATGAAAGAGCTGTAAAGAAATTTACTAACTAGTAAATCATTATTTATTTATTTTTTGGATTTTGAGCTGGTGGATTAAATGTAACTCTGCTTACAAAGTTACTAGACTCTTGTGTTTTGGTTGTTTCTTGGTAACTCCTTAACGACTACTTATGAATTTTTTATCATCTTTTTGCTTGTGGCGCTTTTATTAGATGATGGACTGGTGAACTGTCCCACAATTTGGATTATCGTTGGAGATGTCTACTCTTAATAATGCTTTAACCTTCCATTCGATAGCATTTATTTCATGAGGCTGATTTACACTTTCAGTAAGAGCAGCAATGAAAGTATTATTGGTGCATAAACATTAGATGATGGACTGGTGGACTACTAAAACTCTATACAGAGAACCTGTTAATTTCTACCACTGTATCCCATTTTTTTGTGAAAAATATTGTATGGGATGTTGCATTCATTGCATTAGTTTTTCTTGTATGAAACTTCATATTATATTGGCTATGGATGCCATTGAGGAACTATCTATAAATGCGACTTCCTCTTCTTTTTCTTTTTGGGATTATGAGTTGGAAAAGTTCATGGCTTGGATGTAACTCCATTCTTATTAGACACCCAATTTATGACTGTGGCTTATCAGTGTCATTCATGAACTAGATGTAAAGAAATTTACAAACTAGTAAATGCTTATTTATTTATTTTTTCCCTTTTTGGATTTTGAGATAATAGCTTAAATGTAACTCTTCTTACAAAGTTAATAGACTCCTTTGTTCTGGATGTTTCTTGGTAACTCCTCACCAACTTCTTATGAATTTTTGATCATGTTTTTGCTTGTAGCACTTTTATTAGATGATGGACTGGTGAACTGTCCCACGATTTGGATTATTGTTGGAGATGTATGCTATTAATAATGATTTAACCTTCCATTCGATAGAATTTATTTCATGAGGCTTATTTTCACTTTTAGTAAGAGCAGCAATGAAAGTATTATTAATGGTGCATAAACATTAGAATCAGCTTCATAAAAAAGTTAGGAGGTACAATGCGCAAGAACCCACAAGCATGAATATGTACTATTTTGATTTTATTTTACTCTACATATTTGTCAACAACAACATGGGAGGATAGGTTTTGCATAATGATAATCTCCAATGTGGAAGAAAGCAAAGTGAGGATAGTAACACATGTTGCAATGCTTAATTGAAAGGGATGAGCGATAGTTTGTGATAGATAGTTTATAAGAGGATGAATTGTGTGTTGATAATGATTGAAGATTTTGGAGTTATACTTGCTACATTTTGTTTATTGACCTAAAAACTAGGATCCAAACATATTTTTTCCTTTTTTTTGGAAAGGATAGATTCAATATTATTTATTTGACATATTAACAAATTTACAAATAAAAACTGGTCTTTAGGATTTGTTTAAAATTAGGATGTCATCAAGGTACACCACTATGCACTGATTCAAGAAGGGTCTGAGCAAATCATTCATCAATCTCATAAATGTTTTGGGGTATTTGTAAGACCAAAAGGAACAACTAACCATTAAAACAATGATTCTACTAATTTTAATGTTGTTTTCCAAACATTCTCAGTGTGTATTGGAACTTTCCTCCCAAACCACTGAGTTAAAGTTGAGTACATAAAAATGGCACTGTCATCCCAAGCCCCACTTTTAAGATGAATAGTCTCATGCATAGTACACCTATTTGATAGCTTCTTTC
This sequence comes from Pseudotsuga menziesii, assembly GCA_001517045.1. Lineage (NCBI taxonomy): Eukaryota > Viridiplantae > Streptophyta > Pinopsida > Pinales > Pinaceae > Pseudotsuga > Pseudotsuga menziesii. The sequence continues at coordinate 671,143 of LPNX010804506.1, forward strand.
TTGCAATAATGATTGCATGCTTACTGAGTAAGGCTACATTCTCCATGTCATGTAGTACTGCATTGTAACATCTGATTAACCAGAAGTTAAATAGTGGTAAAATATTGCAGTAGTATGATGTGTTATCCATTTGGGGTTTTAAGCACATTAAGGGAACAAGAAATCATCTTGGTTATGCCAATTTGAGTGGCAACAATTTACACTAGGCAGGTCATGTTCAAGTAAATATCTATAATTGGCTAGTAGTTCAGTTGGGCTGTGGTCTAGCAGTAGATTGGTTGGAGTTTACCACAAGCACCCAGGTTTGGTTCTCAGTATACCCAGTAATGGTTATACCTGAGAGTACCAGAAGTTATGGGTCCTAGGAATTTTGATCCTACTCCAATGAATAAATTGGTTGTTTCTGTTAAAAGAATAGTACATGATTTGAGATTTAATTAAAGTTTCAAAAATAGTGATCCAGATGCAATTAATTCCTGAGCTAATGGGGATACTTAAGCTAGAACTAAGGTGTAGAACATAGTGGTAGTTAGAAGGCATTTCAAGTTCCTTAGTCTTACAACTTCATTTTAGGTTTTTGGATTTGGCCTACAATTATTGTTGTGAATTTTTTGTGATCATTGAGCTAGATTAATAATATAATCAAAGCAATCTAAGGGAGTTTTGTAGTTCTAAACTCTATGTTGGTATGCCGACTGTATAACTTAGGTGGGTTATTTCATTTATCTATACAAGAAAATTGATAATTTATTCTGAATGTTCCCGCAAGAACACTAGTGAATACATAATACAAATTTTAGTAAATTCTAGTTTTATAGGATTTATTAATCATTGAATATGTTTTAGCATCCATTTCTCTTCAAAGAGGGATAGATCTAAGACATTGGTCTCTAAAATGAAACTGATTAATTCAATCGGTTTAGGTTTTTGTGGAATTTACACTCGTAGTTTTCGTTCTTTTGGAGCTTTCTAATTTAAGGGTATTTGTGAGGTCATATGTAAGATCCAGTTGATATTCCACTAAAGTATCTTTTTTCCTCTTGTTGTTTTAATTTCAAATTTCAATAGTGTAAAAATTGGCTTCAATGTTGATCAAGTTTTAAACCAAGAGCAATAGGGTGAAGGGTCTCAGTTTTCATCCAAAGAGGCCATGGATCTTGGCAAGTCTTCACAGTGGAGTTATTCAGTTATGGGACTATTGGATGGGAACTTTGATAGAAAAATTTGATGAACATGAGGGGCTTGTTCGAGGAGTTCATTTTCACAAGTCACATCCAATGTTTGTGTATGGAGGTAACTGGAGCACATATGATCTTTAAGTTGCAGTGCACGTGCATGGACTTTCAATATAGGAAATGTACAGTTGCACAAAAATATCTTGTAATTGAATTATAATTCACACTTTATTGTAGATGTTGTTGAAATAATAATTGTATTGGGGGTCTTGCAAGTGATGATTACAAGATTAAGGTCTAGAACTACAAGACACACCAATGCCTTTTTAAGTTTATTGGGCACCTTCACTATATCTGTACAAATCATTTCCACAATGACTATCCTTGGATTGTAAGTGTAAGTGATGATCAGAATATAAGGATATGGAACTGGAAATCATAGGTTGGCATATCTATCCTTACCAATCACAATCACTATGTTTGTTTTCTTCCTTTCATCCCAAGGAGTATCTAGTTGTTTCAGTATCATTGGACCACACTATTCATGTATGGGATATTAGTGGCCTTAGGTAAAAAACCGTGTCTCCAGCTGTTGATGTTTCGAGTTTGGCATAGATGAATACATATTGTTTTGGTGGTGGTGATGTTGTTTTGAAGTATGTACTTGAAGGACATGATCGTGGTGTGAACTGCGATTCTTTTCATAGCAAATTTCCATTAATTGTTTCGAGTGAATATGACCACCAAGTCAAGCTATGGCGAATGAATGGTATGTTTTATTTCTTTTATTAAATAAAATTCTGTATCCCATATGATAAGGGTGAATTTTCATATTTCTTTGTTTCTTTAGTTGAAAATAAACTTTTGGACCTTGGTAAATATCAGTTTGTTATGTAACTCAGATACAAAGTCTTGGGAAGTTGTCTCTCTACAAGGGAACACAAACAATGTGTCCTGTGTGATTTTTCATGCACGGCAAGAAATTATTGTTTCAAATTCTCAATATAAAAGTATTGAAGTGTGGGATATGTCCAAGCGAACTACTACTCAAAATTTATAGAGAGATCATGATCGATTCTAGATTATTACAGCACATCCTCAAATGAATCTCCTACTAGCTAGCCGGGACAATGGGATGATTGTTTTCAAATTGGAGAGACAGAGGCCTTCCTATGTTGTTTATGGGGGATTTTTGTTGTATATCAAGGATAAATATCTCCAGACTTATGACTTAACTCAAAATAAAAATCCCTTAATGCAATTAAGAAGCCTAGTTCCAGTAGCCCAAACCAAGGGCAAATATATTTGTCATACAGTCCAATAGAGAATGATATAAGGATGGTGATGCATATACTAACTAGTAATTTCATTTTACAGATGGTTTATCCCTGAACCTAGCTCTTGTAAGAACTAATAGAGGAAACATTCTAGTTGCCTAATCATTTTGTTAATGTAGTTAATGTCGTAAAAAAAAAGACAAAAGTGATTTTTATTGGATAAGAGGATTATCTAAATTGGTTTCTATTTTGATGGAAACCTACACATCCAAGGAAAATTATCTGATCATTGGGTATGCCCTTTTTAGTTAACCATTCCAGCTAAGCAATGAAAATTAGTTCTGAACTTGTTTCAAGGCAAGGTGTAGGCATAATGTCATTGGGATTTCCACTTGACTAGAATGCTTCCTATATAATATAGAATTTTAGAATCTATAAATAAATGTATTATACTCTTACATATATCCCTAGACTCCAGCTATTAAAAATGGTCATGTTTTTTTGCAGATCCCTTTGGAGGAAGGAAGAGGTGGAAAATGGTTTTCTCTAGTGGCATATGATGTTTTCACTCTTCCTAGGGAGAACATAGAGGTTCCACTAACTAATATTTGCTATTAGGGAATATTCTTTATTTCAATTGGATTGGAAGGGCCACTACTAGGGAATCCCGCTAGCAGGTCCTTAATAGACACCAATTTCAAACAGGTTTCCACATTGGGCATATCAAAGGGCCCTTGGTATTTGGGACATGATTGGAGGATCCTCTTAATTCAATCTTAGGTTTGTTATTCTCAAAACAAACATGTAAGATTAGGAGGAAGTCTTCCATGAGCTAAATAGGAGTGTGAGGGACATAGAAATAGATGGGATATTGCAACTGGATCAATCTAGACCTTTCCAGCACCAATAGGGAAGATTGGGTATACTCCAAAATTGTGTAGATATGAGGATTTCTAAGAGAGAGTTCATACATGGCGTAATATACAAGATAGTCAAACTAACTCATGGTTAGAATCAGACACATTAAGGGAAAGTATTGTGTTTGAGTTTGATAATTCTGCTGGTTATTTGGCCTATTTCAACTATTTTCACCTTTGGGGATGTCTTCCATTACAGAGGGTTTATCCATTAATGATCTACCTCAATTTTTGCATTATATGATCCCTTTTATTTTTTCTTTTGGGAAGATATGCCCTATGCACTACTTATTTCAATACTATTATTTGTTGTATTTACTAGTCCCATTGACTTATTTTGGTCATTAGTGGATATTGATTTAATTTATTTCTTTCATCTTTTCCTTTATGTAAGAATCATCCCTACATTCCTTTAGAATAAATTTGGTAGTTCTTTTAAAGAAAACATGGATATTTGAAATCATTTTTGTAGTTGAGATTAAAAAATATAGGTTTCATTTTTTAGGAGAACAGTTAAATAGTATGCTTAGTGATGATTTCAATGGAACTATGTGCTAAATCTAGAGGTATTTTTAATCTCAGGTTGTTGCTAAAGTGGGGGTGTGCCTTTTTGCAGATACTTGATGGAATTGTCAATCCTGTTAACCATTCCGTGGATGAACAAACACATTAGTTTCATAGATGATTTTTGAACTATGGAGTTCCGTAAGTTTCTCTGTTTGTTTTAGTCTAGTGTAATATGATAGAAATACATATCTTTTGTAAACTCTTTAAATTTTGGCATTGCGAATATAAAATGGAGGAATTGTAGGTAGCATGAACTATCTGCATGCATAGCAGGGAAAGTTTTCAAGATTAGATTGGATGTAGCGTTAGCCACTCATCATGCACTAAAAAATTGTCAGTTTGTTTTCTCATTCATATACAAACACACACACAAAGAATGAATGAATTCCTAGGAATGAGATGATACAAATGAGGAGTGTATCTTAGGGTTAGGTCGCTAGCTCCAAGAGGTTGACTAGGATGACCTAGTCAAATATAGTAAGTACAATAAATGTGTTAGTTTGGCACCCATATGTAGGATCCATAAATCTATAACCAATATAATGGATTGACACATGACCATGGGCATTGTGAAAACTAACCACATGATCTCAACATGATCTCAACATATATGTTGTTGGGTTTGTTACATCATGATTTAGCAGGAATAGTTAAAACCCCAAAGAACATGGTTATCCCAACTGTAACCTAGAGGTGTTACCCATTGTCACCTCGATAACACCTCTTTGCACATTTGGTTGACTCTTCTCCAACTCAAGGGGAGCTTCCCTAGATAGGATTGCTCAGCTATGGCAATGAGGACTCAAGGTGATTTGAAGAGTTAGCCATAGAAAAACTTGAGGTCTTATTTTATCGTATAGGTGGTGGGATGGTTTTGAATATTAGTGAAAATCCCTAGGGAATTTGGTGTATTTGAATGATTCCCCCTCAAGCCTTGAAGTGTATGTGCTTGGCTAGAAACTTTGCAAAAAAGATCAAGACAGGTCCATCCCCCAAATCTATTGAAGCTTCAGGCAAGATTTTCCTAAGGAAGGGTGGGATATATGCCACACTCCTCCAACCTATATCCTAGCCTGTACCCTAGCTTATGCTACTTGATTTTCAGTTCCTCGTTAGATCATCAAACCACTAGACATGGAACAAAACTAACATACAAAATATTAAATTCCACTTGAGTAAGAATTCCCCTAGGAATATCAAGTTTACAATGGTAAAACGTAGCATGTTACCCCAACATTTAAGCATCAAGTAAAAAACCAAGAGAATAAAATCCTTTCACTCCAAAATGCTCCATAAGGTTTAACAATTAGGCTCCAAAGAGAAAAATATCTCATAATCCAACCATGCTAAATGAGGGAGAGAGCAAATCCTTATATATATTTAACGTCCTCAACCTCTTACAATAAAAATCATAAATTAGCCTAGGGTGGAGTAAACCATGAATATATCCATTAGCCCTAACAAATATTTAACCAACTGCTAACAAATTCTTTATAAAATATGGTCAATGCCACAAATACAATTTTAAAGGGATAATAAGGCCCAATGTCCATAAATATTCCTCAACCGTAAAAAATGCACACTACATTTTTAAAGTGGACAACACTAAGGTGATAAAATATCATCATAAACAAAGTATCATCATCCTCCAAAAATAAAAAGGGATTCTAAGTCAAAAATATTTCATGATGAATGACCCATTACAAGGCTAAAAAGGCTCCTCCAAAGCAGCTCTAGTCCTCAAAAACTGAACAAATAAGGCCATATTAATTCTCCATGTGTCATCATTAATGACCTTTGTCTATTGTGGACATGGAGCACCATGTGTAGCATAACCCACATTCCTGGGACAAAGGTCACTCTAGTAGGAAATGACATGCCATAGATACTTCATCGCTTCACAATAGCAAGAGCTCCATGTTTATCAATAGTTTTGACTCGTGGATGAGGTATCCTTGGATCCTTTTTGAGTATGTCTCATATTTCATTAGTGGAAATATTATCCCTCTCTAGGTGATTGTCTCCAATGGTATATATTTCAAAACAATTCTCTTTCGATACTCATTCAAAACATAAGAAAATTTCTCCATGGAAAATCAATATATTCATCCCCTTAGCACTTCTATCTTCGAATCAAGATGCACAATTGTCAGACGTTTGGGAGGCATACGCATGCATGCCATGGAAGTCTAGAAGACTTGTTACTTGCATACCTACTTCCTTTTCCATTGAAACTGGAGTACCACTTGGGTCGTCAAGCATGATAAAGATGAAATATTTCTCTGTATTGTGCAAATAATGCTCTATCCTCATTCATAAATATGCCAGATTTGTATTTCTTTGCATTTCAATATCTATTTCAACTTCCCTAAGGCTTCCTTGGATGTTTATCACTTCACATATAAATTACACTTATCTTTCTGATCTTCTTGGATTTGTTCTTTAATCCCTATCATCTGTTCATTTTGGCCATTTCTATGAGGTAGTCCTGGTTCCAATGAGTGAAAACTGGACTATGTTGGATCGACATCCTATCAATGTAGAAATTTAGGTGTCCAGATTTGAAATATTTTTGCATTGATACTCCTTTCTCAGTCACTCTGGGTGCATTCCTCCTTGAAGATATGAAATGTTGTTTCTTAATTCCATCAGGTGAAGAGGTCAATGGGATCACTTTAGATTCTTGAGGAGAGATTATTTTCAGTGTTGGAATCTAAAGATACTAAACCTGCCATCTCCAGACTAAGATTATTGATTGATTCCTTAAGAGATTTGGTGATATTCAATCCCAAAGACTCTGGTAGATTCAAGAAACACCCCACAGTAGCTTCTTTTGGAGTTTCCTCTTGTAGATTGAACATGGGTGCTGGTATTTTCTCAGGAGAATCGAGATGGATTCCTTTCTTGCTGGACAAGCTTCCTTTTGAATTGTCATATTTCCCATAGGTACTTGTTTTTCCAGGGCAGGATTTCTGCCATCCTTTAGGAAAATATCCCCTTGTGATATACTTTTGAAATGGCCTTCACCAGTTTTTCCTTCTATACTGCAACCATTGTCAGTCCTTGTTTCCATAAAATCTAATTGGCTATGACTTGTAACACTGGAAATGATCCCTTTTTCTAAAGTACCATTATCTCATTTCCCTTCAACATCACATATTGCTTTAACTATGATATGTAAATATCATAGGCTTTATCATTCACTCCCAGAGAATCACAACTACGAGCCCAGTCATCAAATAGAATCACAACCTAGTCACAAAAAATAACAGGATCAACTGATTCACCATCTTGGCTGGTTAGTTTTCTATTATCCCTGTTTTCCCCAATACGGCCACAAATAGCCTTCTTATCTCTATATATTTTAGCCTTCTCCTACTTCCCAACTAACTATGGATTTTAACTAGCTTCGTTAGATGAAACGATATTTACATATTCAATTAATTGTTGCAAGGATTCTCGAGAGCCTGGAATTTCTGCCGCCTTTCCCAAAGCTTCAATAAGATTGTAGAACTCAGATGCACTAACCCCCGATTATTGAATAACACAGGTTTTCAAACAAGATACTAATATCCTAATACCCAATTTACTCCTAAAGATCCCTCAAAGTATGGAATGGTATATCTTAATGGCATAGAGACATTTGAAAACATTTCCAAATGTTATATACACTAACCATAATTTCGATCTTTATGCAACAACACATCTTTAAGAATTAGTCTTCCTTATTGCCTCATCCAGCAAGAATGAGCCTCTTTAGGACTTTTATGTCGTCAGTAACTTTCTTGACATGACTCGGAATCGAGGATCCTAGGCTATCACATTTTCAACACAAACTCCAGAATTGTAATTTAACCCTGATGCAATGATATCATCATAAAATAAAACCAATATCACCATACCCCAATGCTACTAGCTGAGGTGAATAATTATCAACTGATCATGTCCTTCCTCTAAATTTATCACTCATGTTACATACACAGGTTTACAAGCTTCCACGAAATGTGTGCTCATAAATGATTTATTGCTATTTGATGACACACATATCTGGTGGCTCCTTGCAAGCTACAGGAGCACCATCACTACCATTAGTAGTATTCACAAAATATTTGATTCTTGGTACAACATGCTACTCAGTTCTAACCCATATTTGACAATGATGCCTCTTTTTTGCTGCTAAAATACACCCATAACTATGGCTTTATCCCACAAGTCAACCCAAAATATGGACAAAAAAATGCTCTCTCATGTTAGATATGTCCATAAATCCTAGGAATTATCCCTGAAATCCTCTAAAACGTAAGTGAGTACCCCATGCAAATAGGTGGGTAACAGGATCCTAAAAGTTACATCATCATCATTAATGCAAATTAGGATTTATTTTAGTCTTCTATGGTTTATCTTTTTAGGGCATGAAATGATGAATATTTGATGCTCACATTTTCAAATATGATGACACCAATTTTTGGATCCATCTTATCAGTTATGGAAAATATTGGTCGTTACTTGTTGCCTTGGGTTCATATTGAGGATCAAAGAAAAGTTTGCCAAAAATTGATCAAAAGTAAGGTCTAGTACTATTGTTGTTTTACGTATGTCAAGGCTCTAGAATATTAAGGTTTTAAACTTATACCCTTCACTTATACTAGTATTGAATTTGGAATTGGAAAATTCATTGGTGGATATGCGTCGCCATAGGTTTCAGAATTTGTATTTAATATTTATGCATTATCTTTTTTATTTCAATAATTATATTTTGCTAATTATCCTCTCGCCTAGATTTAGTATGTCTTGTAATCTTTGTTTAATTTCTCATGATTGGGTCTTTTGATTTATGATTGATTAATTTCCTAACATGGTTTATGTACCCCGATACCTCAATATCTCTTATGTGTATGATAACTACTTGTTGAAAAGGTAATAATGAATCCGTCTAAATTCTTATGATCTAGAGTTCTTGAAATTCCTTCACTACTACAAGATGCTTCAATATTTCCACTCTCATTTGTAAGGTAGGAATCTATCATTTTACATAGTCTTACATCTCTTAGAGATTCTTTGTCAACATTATAAACTACTTGACTGTTCTCATTTTCCTCATGGATAAAGGATTCCTCCTCAGATAAAGTTATATAGTCAGGGTCTATTAAAGTAACACTATCTTGTAATTTATTACCTCCACTTTCCTGTAGTGTTCCATTCTTTAATAGCAAAGCTACATTGCATGCACTATTATTTTCATATTCATCTTCACTGGAGATAACATCAATTATCTCCCACTTATCCTCTGTCGATTGAAGAACACACTTGTCTATGTTTTGAGAGGATTGTGAACAAGAGGGCCCTCTCAAATTTACAATCTTTACTACTTCATCTTTCTCTCCTGTTTTTTCCAAACATGCATTCGTATATTCTAAAACAAACTCTGTCTTGTCTGAAAATGAAGTATTTCCAACAAATAATGTGGTTTGCACACAGCCACCTTCAGTTTCATGAAAAGTTTAATTTGTACCATCATCATGAGATATGGGCCTCTTACAGTATGATATTACCACTGCTTCCAGATAATTTTTTTTTTCAAAAAAGCCATGAAGATAACTCTCTTCAAAGCATTCATATTCAGATTCAGGAATTATGTTGACTGGTCCACTTAATTCTTATGTACTCTCAAATTAAAGCACCTGAGAGGTATTGCACTTAGTACCAATACCACAAACAGTAGGACCAGAAATACTAATATCTTGTAACGGGGAATTTGTAGTAGAGAGAGACAACATAAATATTTAAAATATTTGAAATGTGTAAGAGGTGGTTTCAAATATTAAATGTCTGGTTTGAGTCCTTATGATTTTTAAATAGATTCAATCCACTGGTTCAGTACACAAATGGAACTAAGTGGAGATTTTCCATGTGAGAATTGAAAATTTGAAGACGCTATGCATGATAAGCATGGTACAAATTGCAAACTTACATATGAATTTAGGGAATCTAGAGGATGTAGTCACTATAATAGCTATCTATATAGAAGAGACAATAAGAAACTTGAAAAACACAAGTCGGGTATGAGTTACAGGGTTCATAGAGATGATGAAGGAACCAACTATCAAATACTAACTAGGGGTTATATGTATTGTAGGGACGATGAGAGGAAAAATAGTGGCAACAGGTTAGGCTCCATGAGTCATAGACATGACAAAAGGAGTGAATATCACAAGGCAAGTAAACCAGATTCTTACCCTAGAGGAAGGAGCAGGTATAGAGAAGAAATATCAGATCCAGTCAATTTCAGGAGACATAGAAGCAAACAAAGAACCAAACCTGGATTTCAAGAAGATAGAAAAATGCCCCGGGGATCCAATTGCAGATGCAGAGAACCCTGTATTGAAATAAGAGAAAGATGCACATGTTATAAAATAATCTAGATGTATTCCATTTGTTATTTTCCATTTTATCTGAGAGTTGTGATCATAGAAGATTTTGCTATCATTTGTTCCATATTTTTTAAGCCTGGTTGGTATTTTTTATGTGGTAAACATCTATTATGTGGCCATGTGGTCATTCATTCCCTTAGTATTATAGAGGTTGTGTGTTATTGAAAGTTCATGGTGCTATGATTTTCATAGGTTGGACATGGATCTCGAGGTGATGTCACTATTTTTCCCACACTTATTATTAACAACAGACAATATAGAGGTTGGAATCCTTTCCTCTTATACATTCTATCTTTTACAAATGCAATAATAAAATGCAGCAAACTAACATCCTTCTAAATCTAATTGCAGGAAAATTGGACAAGGGGGCTGTCTTCAAGGCATTTTTTGCTGTATTTCAAGAAACTACTGAGCCAACTGTTTTCTTGAGTGAAGGTGATTTTATTTATGGGTGGGTGAATTCTAGTTGCATATCTATATACCTTGAATTTTCAGGAATAAGGCATTTTAAAATCCAATATTAAATGCATGGAAGTAACTTTTTTTGTTTCCCAAACTAGATATGGAAACAAATGAATGTTTGAGAAATAATGGTGGTTGCCAGTAAGATAAGAAGGAAGACATAACTACCTACAAGGAATATTAGATGCTTTAACCAAAGGATATAAATATGTTGTGTTTCTATGGAAGGACTCACCTGATCCATTAAATTGTAGCATTATGAATATGAATTGTTTGCTATTTTTGGCATGATACTTTTCGGGGTAGGGTTTGTTAGTGCCCTTTGGTTGAAGGTATTCAATTTATGGGAGATGGTTATTCTAACTGTGAAGGTAAACCTGATCTATTTTAAATTTTAGTTGTTTCATTATTGGCTTACAGTAGAAAATCCACAATTCACTTTTTCTTCTTCGTGTTGTTTCATCATGATTATTTTTGAAGTTCTGTTTTTACTTATTCAATATGTTTTTATCATTGATTTACTATTTAATGGGATCAGTTCCTGCATACATGTTTTTTTCTGAAATAGAATGCCGATAATAACGATCCACATGATTTTCAATGACATCAGTTCATATGGTTTCTTTTGATTTTAAATTTATACAATTTGATTTTATTGAGACTTACAAGTTGTTACATACAAAATTAATATTACATTCATCACACTAGATGTGTGTGTGTGTGTGTGTGTGTGTGAAAGAAAGAGTGAGATAGACTAGTGGGAAAAAGAAGCCAATGGGATAGAGAGAGAGAGACACAATGATTCGAAATGGTTGTGAAGGTGAATGCAGATAAGGGCGCCATGCACTCTTACATGTTAATCTAGATAACAATTTAAAAATTAATCAAGTATTAATCTAGAAATTAAATTACAATATACCAAAATTAGTCTAAAATTCTTGCACCAAGTCTCAAATTAAGAGATCAAAAGTCATCCAACTCTCAAGATCCTATTGAGACAAAATTCTTTGGGAGACTAAATTCTATATTGTTGGGTGTGAGATTAAGTATGCAGGAAGAAGTTGGTAATGCATTGTTCCATCCTAATAGTGCCTCCCTAATTTTGTATCAAGTTTTAACCATGCCTCTATTGATGTTTACAAGGGTGCCTCTATTGAGGTTTACAGAGGTGGAAAATATCAACAAATGTGTTCACAATCAATGGGGGGACTCGAAACTTGGTTAATACAATGATGAAATTGAATTTTTTTATTGCTTTAGAATACTCCTGTAAAACATTAGTACCAGTAATTTCTTTACATAAGCGATTCTGACAAACTCAATTAAAGACCTAACCTTACAGCTATAAAAATATTTGGGCATGAGTAGGAATCAAATAAATGGATCTCAGGATTAGTATCTTGAAATGGAGGGAAAAGCCTCTTGTTTTGGAATATTGAAAGCTATAACCTTTGTTTTTCAATATTGCCTGTCAGTTTTTTAGTAGTACAAAATTAATTAAGGAAGCCTAGTTGCTTCTGCAACTACAAGCCCTCAACTATATGATGTAGAATCCCCCAATCATCAGCATATAGGAAGCTCTGAATAATTATATCAAGAATTAAACAACCATAATTTGTCCCTATATTGGCCTGACCATAATCCTCTTACCGAATTGGGTATAAGATAAATCAAAGAGGGGAGAAGGGACACCCATGTTTCTGTCCAGTGGTGCTGAAAATGCTATCTGTGATCCTTCTTGTTTTGTGAATCTGCACCATTAGTTGTGTAGAGTGACACAAGAAATACACTGGTTCTAGAAACATTTTGTATTGGAGTTTACAAGAAAATGCATACATGCAAGATAGGTAGTCTAGCAAAAATATGCCCGTTAAATATGTGTTACTAACACATCATGCAATATGTAGGGTTCAATTCGAATTTACGATAGGGAAACATCACTCATCATGAATACATTCAGGTAGCTATTTATCTGTAATATTTTATTGTTTTCGTTTCCATTTATGAACATTTTCCTTTGTTAAGAATGAACCTATAAATTTGACTGCAGCAGGTTGGAAAGGGACGACATGTCAGACTAAACTAGATTGATTTGTTTGAGGGTAAAGTAGCCCAATGGAAATGGAGAACAAGTTCTTAGTAGAGATATGTATATACTTGGATAGCTCCTTGAATTTTTTAGAATCTTGTCCTTTTACTTCACTATTGTTGGCACGGATGATTTTAGGCAACCATACTTATTTAAAAATTTATAAATGTTGGCGAATATTACCAATTCTTAAAACACCAACTATAAAATGATTGGCGATATTTTTCAAAAAATATTTTAATTTCCAAGGATTTTATATCGTTTATATAAATAATTTGGCGATTTTTAGGGTGAAAAAATTTTACCCCATCAAAATTGGGTGAAACAAGGCTTCAAAAAATGCAAAATGGCGAATCTTTTTTTGGGAGAAAAACATGGAAAATAGCCCACTGGGCTAAAATTCACCCCTAAAATTATCCCTAATTGTTGGTTTTTATGTTTGTATTATGGTTAGTAATTAGTTATTTTACGTAACACGCTACTTTTTCAAGATGACAAAGGTCTATGAAGAAGGACTTCTAATTAGTAAACCAATTGGTAATGGAACATATTAAGTGTTTGTTGTACCACTTTGAAAATTTATTTGATTTGTACAAAAGAATATGATAATTGTTGTTTCAATACTTTGGAAAATTGTTTCATAACAAGTTTTGGGTTCATATTAGGTCGGGAATACGCCAAGTTCATGGCTTTTCTTGATCAAAGAAATTCATTCATAAGTTTTGTTCGTGGGCATTAATGACCATGTGTTTTCTTGTATGAGAACAATATTTCCATGGGGTAAAATCATTTCCATAATTTCTGCAAGTAAACCATTACGAAATTGATTTCATGGGGAAAAATCGTAGCGCATAATGCCTAAAATACAACCCAGCAAGCACGTGATCTCACGGAGGAAGAAACTTTGTCTGTATTGATTAAGAATGTAGCCTCCCATGCAACCAGTCAATGTGTTTGAATACATGATTCAACCAACCAACACATTATTTCAAAAAAATTTAGGCATAAAATACAATCCTGTTTTTGCCTTGTGAATGGTGCATTTCTTTTTCCGAGGGAAATGGTTGTGGGTTTAATTCAAGACATTTTTGGGGATGAAATCTCTTGACCTTGGATGTACTTAATTTTCTTCCTATAGATAATTGTGACATCAATCCCTTTATATGGGAAAACCATTCCCCACAAAAAATTCATAACATTGATGGTTATGATCTTATGAAAATGTTTTTGGTTGTGAGATGAAACCAATCTTATTCATATCCTTTCATTGCAAGAAATATTTCTTATAGTGGCACTGAAATAGTACAAGCATTACAATATCTTCCCCTTGTCTTCTTTGAAGTATTTCTTCTACATTTTTTTTAATATTTGTTGTATTTTAAAATAGTCATGTTATGATCATTTGATTTTAAGAAATATTACTTAGAGCGGCACTCAATTAACAAAAGCATGCCAACATTTTCTGTGAGTATTCTTATATAATTTTTGTATATGTTGGATTTTGGTTGAAATACATTATTGGAGACATCTTGGAAGTTTAAAAACTTATCATTGCATCGAGAATATCTATAACATTGCAATTAAATTGTTTACTCAAGGGGGAGATTGGATTTTCGAACACACCAATGGTTGTATTGGTTATCATTGAAAATATTTGTTTGTGTAGAATGTGATGAATTAACATACAAAATAATGATTATCAAGTTACAATAGATACATAATGGCTCACCTTGTAATAGTCCTTCATGTATTTCAAATGCATTTATTAAGTGCACAAATGACTTGAATGACTAGTACAGGGTAAGCTATTATGGATCTATAGTAACTTGATAATCATTACTTTGTATGCTTGAATGATGCAAATTTTGTTTGAATATCATCATTATCAAGAAATAAAAATTTCTTAAAGGGTGCTAGCTCAGTCGTAGAGCATTTTCCTAATTATAGGCAAGAGGTTGGTGGTTCGATTCCTCCATACCTTATCATAAATTTGTGACTACGAAAACTACTAAATTTTCATATATACGACTATTAGTAGCTAATTTATCATATCTTATAGTGCGACTAATGTTTAGTCATATGTAGCTTAGTCATTAATATGTTATCATCTAATAGTTTATTTAGTAGTATATTTGGTCATTAATTGCTGCAATCAGTTACTAAATCAATGACTAAATCCATGACTAAATCAATGAATAAATCAATGATTAAATCATTGACTATCAGCGACTAAATCATTGACTATTAATGACTAAATCAATTACTAATAATTCAAGATATTAATGACTAGCTGAAATACGACTATCTATAAGATAGTGGAAATTAGCTATTATTAGTCGTCGACTCAAAAATAGTTGTTTATAGTCTGATTTTAGTCATCAATTTCTCATTTTGTACTAGTTTCATCATCGTCATGATCACAATCATCATCTTCATCATCGTCATTGCCATAATCATCATCATCCTCATCCTCATCATCATCATCATCATGATCATCATCATAGTCATCATCATCGTCATCATTGTAATCATCATCATCATCATTGTTCATCATCATCATCATGGTCATCATCATCATCATCATCGACATCATCATCATCATCATTTTCATCATCATCGTCGTCCTCCTCCTCCTCATCATCATCCTCATCATCATCGTCATCATCATCATCATCCTCATCATCATCATCCTCATCATCCTCATCCTCATCATAATCATAATCATCATTGTTCATCATCGTCATCATGGTCATCATCATCATCATCATCATCATCATCGTCACCATCATAGTCATATGTTAAGTTTTTAATGGTTATATTAGATCTTATAACATTTAGCATCATAACAGTATAACCATAAGCAAAGAGATCATTGAACAATAGATAAGCATAGCCACACAAAAGAACATAGATATTTATCCTGGGAAACCCTAAAGGGGAAGAAAACCTAGAAAAAATTCCTATGTATAAGATGTATAAAAAGTAAAAGAAAAGACCCCAAATAGGTGCTCCTCCCTCCACCAACCACACACACACACACACACATATATCTCCTATGTGCTTTGCACAAGTGAGTGTATGTTCAAATGAGGAACACATGTCCTCTATTTATACTCTTTTTGTCACTTGACATTTAACCTAACAAGTTGGCCCCACTTAACTAAGTAGGTTGACTTCACTTAGGAAGACTCAATACAATATTATATTATATTCATTAGGGTACTATTTTCCTGACTTACAATAGAGGCTTTACCTCATGACTCTATGATGACAAAATACAATAGTAACACTCCATCGAAGGAATAATAACATCTCCCTTGGGTTACATCAATGAAATACATTTAGAATATCCTTTGAATTTACAATATTCAACACTCCCCCTCAATGAGAAAGTTATTCTATTGAAAAAATCATCATAGACTATAGGATATTAGAGAGATAATATTTGCAACATCATCGAGGCTATACATCTATGTGTCATAGGAAGTTTTCACAATCAGTAACTTGAATAGTTACTCTTCATATTCTACCTCACATGATCACTTGATCCTTTTGCAACAACGCTTTGATATTTTGATCCTTCATAGCAGCACTTCGATCTTCTACAGCCTTTGCAGTGGAACTTCAATCTTCTCGATCCTTTGCAATAGCACTTCTATCTTCTCGATCCTTTGTAGCAACACTTCAATATTCTTGATCCTTTACAGCAGCACTTTGATCTTCTCAATCCTTTGTAGCAGCACTTCAATCTTCTTGATCCTTTGTAGAGGAACTTCAATCTTATCTAGTAGCACTTTGATCTTCTCGATCCTTTGTAGCAGCACTTCGATCCTTTCTATCCTTTTGTAGCAGTGCTTCAATCCTTTCGATCCTTAGCAACACTTCAATCCTTCTTGACCCTTTGCAGCTGCACTTCGATCTACTTGACCCTTCACCACTGGAATTTGATCTACTTGACCCTTTTTTGCCATGCTACCTGCAATACACATGATCTATTTGCAGGATGGTCAATCCTGATCACTTTAGGACATAATTCCAAGGACGATGCAATCCTCCATCAGCATGATCCATGAAATTGATTAGCTGAATCATCTACAAATAAATGTAGATGTCGACCACACCTAGTGTTAGCCCTATCATCTATGAGGACTCATCGTAGACCATCCATACCCCACAGGTTAAAACCACTCACAAGTGAGTGTTATACTACGATATCTACACTCAAGTGTAGGTATACTCTACCATGTAAGAGTATTGTCTGCAAAGTATATCTCGACCGCATCCAAAATTTTGGCCCAACGTTGAATATCCATACCACACAGGTTAGGACCACTCCCAAGTGAGTGTTATACTACAATATCTGTGAGGACTCATTATAGAGCATCCATACCACACAGGTTCGGACCACTCCCAAGTGAGTGTTACTCTATGGCATCTACATATGAATGTAGGCATACTTTCCATACAAGATTATTGTCTACTAAGTATATCTTGACTACATACAAAATGTCAGTCCTGTAGTTTGTGAGGATTCATCATAGAGAATCCATACCAATAAGGTTAGGACTACTCCTGAGCGAGTGTTATTCTATGGTATCCACAACTAAATGTGGGTACTCTCCATTCAAGAGTAATGTCTGCAAAGAAAATATCGACCGTATCTAAGTATCGGTCCTATCATCCATGAGGACTCATCATAGGACATCTTCAGCATGAAGGCTAGGACCATTCACAAGAGAATGTTATATTATGGTATCAACAAATGAATGTCGGTACTCTTCATGCGAGAGTAATATCTGCAGGGCCATCCTTACCTATTAAGGGCCACTCTCATGAACAGAGTGTTATACTTGCCATCCTCAAAAGATGATACTATCGTCCACAAATGAATGTGGGTACTCTCCATCCAAGAGTAATATCTATAGGGCCATCCTTAACTAGTAAGGACCACTCTCATGAATAGAGTGTTATACCTGCCATCCTCAAGAGAGGATACTATCATCCACAAGTGAATGCTGGACCTTGTCAGCATCTCTAGGTGCACTTGGCCTCTTTCATGCTGGAGTATCACTTACATCCCATCATTGATGACAGTCTCATCATCACTCCCCATTTTCTAGGAGGATCCATATTATCAACCTGCTCCCCCTTTATCTAGGGAGGGTTCATATCTTCGACATGTTCCTCCTTTCTGAGGATAGTCCATATCTTCGACTTGTTCCTCCTTTTTGAACAAATTCCATTCCTTTGACTCTTTCTTCCTTTCTAAATAAATTCCATATCTTTGACTTGTTCTTCCTTTCTGAAGAGAGTCCATATATTCGACTTCTTCTTCCTTTTTCGAAGAGAGTCCATATCTTTGACTTATTCTTCCTTTTTTGAAGAGAGTCTATATCTTCGACCTATTTCTCCTTTTTGAGAAGGTTCCATATATTTGACCTATTTCTCTTTTCTGAGAAGGGTCCATATATTTGACCTATTTCTCGTTTTCGAGAAGGGTCCATATCTTCATCACTTTTCCTCCTTGCAAGGAAAGTCTTCAGTATCAACATCATTGTTCCTCCTTGCGAGGAAAGTTTTTAGTATCAACATCATTGTTGCTCCTTGTGAGGAAAGTATTTTCAAACTACACCAAGCTTGTCACGGAAGCTTGGTCACCACATTAGCAACTTGCTCATTGGTACTCACATACTGGAGTTTTATGTCTCCCTTTGGTACCATATTCCAAAGGATTCTTTGTCATCTTTATGCAACTCTTTTTGTCACAAAGAATCACTGTGGTATCCAACTTCATGTCCAATAGTCCTAACATCATCTTTCCAAATCCATATGGCTTCCCAAATAGAGGAGCAGGTTGCAATGTACTCTTCTTCAGCTGTACTAAGAGAAACACTTGACTAAACCATGAGATCATGGAGGATCCCAGAACCATAAAATCCATCTGATGTGTTTTTCCTGTCTGCAGCTCTTCCTTCCCAAGCTAGATCCGTATATCCAAATAATATGTAGTCATGATCTATACCATAGTAAAGTCCCAAGTTTTTAGTACCTTTAATGTACCTTATCACATTACTTTGTATCTATCAGGTGAAAACATCTAGGGTTAACTAGATACTAACTCAAGGTGTTCACAACAAAGCATATATTTGACCTTGTGGTTGTCAAATACATCAACGAATCAATAATATGCTTGTAGTGATTCATATCCACTAGCTCTGATGTCTCATCAGAAAACAAATTCATGTTGGTATCCATGGGTGTGGTGATGGATTTACAATCCAACATATCAAACCTTCTTTAAGATTTCCACAGCATACTTTTCATGGTTTGGAAATATTCCTTCTGAGCTCTTCCACACTTCCATCATGAGGAAATAATGCATCAATCCAAAATATTTCATCTTGAATTCTTTAGTTAGATTATTTATTTCTATGATATGTTTCTCATTTCCTATCAGAAATATAACATCTTCATACAACAATAGTATGACAAGTTCATCATTCATAACCTTAAGGTAAAGGTTAGGATCAAATTTACTCTTGGTAAAGCCCATGCGTGCTAAGAAGCTAAATATTATTCCATACCAAGCTCTAGGAGCTTGCTTCAGTCCATATAGAATATTTTTAAACTTACATACATGAGTCACTCTATTTTCGACTTCAAATCCTTGTGGTTGTTCAATGTAAAGCTCTTCTTCAATCATACCATTAAGGAAGGTCGTCTTTACATCCATCCGGCGTATATCCCACTTCATCATAGAAGCAAGTGCCATGATGGTTCTCATGGAAGTGTACCATGATCCTGGAGAAAATGTCTCTTCATAATCAATTCCCTCTCTTTGAGAGAATCCTCTAGCCACAAATCTTGTATTTTTGAAGAATTCCATATGTAGTAAATCCACTTGGAAGATACCACGCTCTTGCTTTATGGTTTGGGTACTATATCCCAAACATCATTCTGGTATTCTTCCATCATTGCATATACCATGAGTTCATTATGTCAGGTCATCAACATATCCCAGTCTTTCGCATTCAACCTTGAAGGTTAGAAACCACTTTACTCTTGGTAAAGTCTCAATCCATAAGGAAGCTGTCAATCCTATCGTACCATGTCGAACTCAAATATCTTTTGCAGTCACTCCCCCTGAAATGGAGCATAATCTCCCATCTACATTTTGTACTCTATGTATCGAAACATTCTGTACTAGAGTGACAAGTAGCATCCTCTACTATTATGTATCTATCTTAGGTTACTAGATACCAATATCCCTTCATCTTGAACTTTTTTGAAAATTTCATCTTGCATCCATCTATGAGATTGTTATATTCTATAGGTTTCCATATTCAACCTTATATAAAATGTTAATATATTCATCACTCTAGGTGATATTTCAAGCTCCTAGATGTTCTTATCTATGGGTGCCTTCTGATATCGTACAAAGCCTATTATGTACAGGTGGTTCTCTGCTCGGTATATACTTCTACTTCATTGGAGAAGTGTGTCTGGTCAATAGAGTATGTCATGCAATAGTCTATTCTTTCTTAGACAAACCAAAGTCCTTTCTTTGTATACTTGTTCTTTTAGATCGATATGGAAGACAATACAGACTTCCCTTCAGGTCTTGGAATCATATTCTAGACATCATTCCCCATGATCAACTATTATTCATTGATCATCGATTCTTCCATAGTTGGAAGGGTTTGCATCAATGATTTCACCCAACTGTGTCACACAACTAGAGTGTGTCTAAGGAAGATTACTTTGGTTTGGAAGTCCCATCATACTTTTCTTCATCTTGGAATATCTCTCATGGCCAAGATGGTCTTCATCTCTTGAGGTGGATCTATGGCTCTCTAGAGTGCTTTCTTCCATCATGGTGTCCTTGACCTTGGGAGCTTTAGGTTAATGTTTATTGGAGTGAATCTTGAATTGTCATCACTTGTTCTTCGGAACAAGTCCCATCCTCCTTTTCTTGGAAGCGGTTGTACATGACCTTTCCTACATTTCAAATGCACCAGTTTCATGGTTATAACCATTTCATAGGACATATGCACAAGGACAAATTCTTATGCATCACACAATTGTTTAGCCAATACAACACTCGTCCATATCTCATGGAAACCTTCTAAATTCCTTGCATCTCTATCATGACATCATTGATATTGTGCACTAATCCAATATGTCAACAAATATGTTTCATTATAGATAAGTTGCAATGGAGAGATGTATAGCACCATGGGCTACTTACCCACCACATGTATATTAGTAGTATACTGTCATTAAAGCAAACATTCTATCATGAAGAATACACATCATATACAGGAAAGACAATAAAATACTTATCATTATTTTCTTTGTATTCATCTCCTTATGGATCTTGATCTTCTTCTTTGACCAGTGAGATTGGTTCAATCTCATGCTTGCTTGAAATCCTTTCTAGAATACTGCTTCTAGTGGACCTAGGGTTTGATAGAGAAACCCTAATTTTTCAAATTACATATATTTCATATCTGATTGGATATAAATATGCACCTCATCAAGGAGAGATGAGAAGTATACTCATTTTCCCAAAACTATGATCATACCTACAAAATATCTGATGCCCTAGTTTTCTTCAATTTCTTCTACATAAATACTTGATATTGCTTCTGCGGTATCTACAAAATTACTACTTGTATTTGTATGAAACTTTTCATTGAGGTATCCTTTTCTGTTATATTTCCAACACCACAGGTTAGATTAGAATTGGTTTCACCAATTGGGACTTATGCACATTTTCCCAAAGTGACTTTTTTTAGGACTGTTCATAAAAGAAAAATTGTATGGACTTCCACATGTTACTATTTCACCTTCGGGGTCTAAAATGTTTACCACATAAATTAAATTCCATTCCCTATCTGGAACATCTTTCAAAATTTAATTTGGACCGTCGTAGACCTAGATATAGCAATTCTCCCTAGGTCACCTTTTTAAGGCTGAATCCTCGGAGAGGCTGGAACCCTAACTTGGAGGAATCATATCTCCCAGAATATAGAGAACTAGAGGCTGATAATTTTACACAAGGTTAATAAAGAATTTATCTTCAATATGTAAACGTTTTGGCTCTTGATCCTTCTCCAATATACAGATATATAGAATGTACCAAAACTATTAGTTTTAGTATTTTAGGGTTTTCAAGCATGAAACCCTAATCTTCAATAGTTGTAGCTGTAGTACTGTTTCGGCTACACAAGGACTTCTTTTAGGGTGGATCTGATACCATGTTAAGTTTTTAATGGTTATATTAGATCTTATAACATTTAGCATCATAATAGTATAACCATAAGAAAAGAGATCACTCAAATATAGATAGGAAAAGCCACACAAAAGAACACAAATATTTATCCTGGGAAACCCTCAAGGGGAAGAAAAACAAGAAAAACTTCCTCTGTATAATATGTATAAAAATTAAAAGACAAGACCCCAGATAGGTGTGCCTCCCTCCATCATATATCTCTCTCTCTCCTGTGCACTTTGCACAAGCAAGTGTATGTTCAAATAAGGTACACATCTCCTCTATTTATACTCTTTTCGTCACTTGACATTTAACCTAACAAGTCAGCCCCACTTAACTATGTAGGATGACTTCACTTCGGAAGACTCAATACAATATTATATTATATTCATTAGGTTATTATTTCCCTGACTTACAATGGAGGCTTTACCTCGTGACCCTATGATGACTAAATACAATAGTAACACCCCGTTGGAGGAATAATAACATATCCCTTCCCTTACATCAGTAAAATAAATTAGAATATATTTTGAATTTACAATATTAAACATCATCATCATCATCCTCATCATCCTCATCATCCTCATCATCATGATCATCATCATAGTCACCATCCTCATCCTCATCATCATCATCATTGTTCATCATCATCATCATGGTCATCATCATCATCATGGTCATCATCATCATCATCCTAATCATCGTAATCATCATCATGATCATCATAATCATCATCATCATAGTCATAGTCATTGTAATCATCATTATCATCATCATCATCATCATCATTGTCATCCTCCTGCTCCTCCTCCTCATCATCATCACCATCATTGTTCATCCTCATCATCGTCATCATCATCATCACCATCATCATCGTCATCATCATCGTCGTCATCATCATCATCATTGTTCATCCTCATTGTCAAGGTCATCATCATCATCATCATTGTCATCATCATCATCATCATCGTCATCGTCATCGTCGTCGTCGTCATCGTCGTCATCATCCTCATCATCCTCATCATCATAGTCATCATCATCCTCATCATTGTAATCATCATCATCATCATCATAATCATCGTCATCATAGTCATAGTCATAGTTATCGTGATCATCATCATCAACATCATCATCATTGTTCATCCTCATCATCATTGTCATCATCATCATCATAATCCTCATCATCCTCATCATAGTCATCATTCTCATCTTCATCATCATCATTCTCATCATCATCATCATAATCATCATCATCATCATCATCATTTTTCATCATCGTCATCATGGTCATCATCATCATCATCATCATCTTCATCATAGTCATCATCATCATCATCTTCATCATCATCATTTTTCATCGTCATCATCATTATCGTCATCATTGTTATCATCATCATCATCATCATCATCATCATCATCATCATAGTCATCATCCTCATCATCATCATTATCGTTATCCTCCTCCTCCTCCTCCTCCTCATCATCATCATCATCATCATCATCATCATTATTCATCATCATAATCTCCATCATCATCGTCATCATCATCATTGTCGTCATCGTCGTCATCATCGTCGTTGTCGTCATCATCGTCATCATCATTGTTATCGTCATCATCATCATCATCATTGTTCATCATGATCATCATAATCTTATCATCATCATCGTCAGTGTCACAATCATCATTGTCATTGTCATTGTCATCATCACCATCATCCTCATCCTCATTGTCATCACCATCATCATCCTCATCATCGTCATCATCATCATCCTCATCATCATCATCACCATAATCATCATCAACATCATAGTCGTCACCATGATCATGATCATCATGATCATCATGGTCATCATCCTCATCCTCATCCTCATCATCCTCATCAACATCGTCATCATCATCGTCAACATCAGTTTTCATCATCATTGTCGTCATCATCATCATCATCATCATCATCATCATCATCATCATCATCCTCATCATCCTTATCATAGTCATCATTCTCATACTCATCATCATCATCATTCTCATCATCATCATCATCATCATTTTTCATCATCATCATCATCGTCATCATCGTCATCATCATCGTTGTCGTCGTCGTCATCATAGTCATCATCATCATCATCATCATCATTATCGTCATCATCGTTATCATCATTATCATCATCATCATCATCATAGTCATCACTCTAATCACCATCATCGTCATTATCCTCATCCTCATCATCCTCATCATCGTTGTCATCATCATCATCATTGTTCATCATCATTTTCGTCGTCATCATCATCGTCGTCGTCGTCGTCATCGTAATCTCCATCATCATCCTCATCATCATCGTCATCATCATCATCATCATCATCATCATCAACATCATCATCATCGTCGTCATCATCATCGCCATCATCATCATCATCATCATCATCATCATCATTATTCATCATCATTGTTCATCATGATCATCATCATCTTATCATCATCATCGTCAATGTCAACATCATCATCATCATAATCCTCATTGTCATCACCATTGTCATCATCATCATTGTCAGCATCATCATTGTCATCATCATCATCCTCATCATCATCATCATCATCGCCATAATCATCATCAACATCATCGTCATCACCATCATTATCATCATGATCATCATGGTCATCATCATCATCATCCACATCCTCATTGTCCTCATCAACATCATCATCATCATCATCAACATCATTTTTCATCATCATTGTCGTCATCATCATCATCATCATCATCATCATCATCATCACCATCGTCATCGTCATCGTCATCATCGTCATTATCATCATCATCATCATTGTCTTAATTTCAGATAGGGTGACATGTTATGTATGTGTGTGAGTGACAGAGAGAGAGAGAGAGAGAGAGAGAGAGAGAGAGAGAGAGAGAGAGAGAGGTAGGGTGACATGTTATTTGTATGTGAGAGAGAGACAGAGAGAGAAATTGTGTGTGGGTGAGAGAGAGAGAGACCGTGTGTGATAGATGGAGATACTATAGGGTTAGATGGGGAGAGAGAGAGAGAGTGAGAGATAGGGATGGAGGGTTAGAGAGAGACATGGAGAAAGGGGAAGAGGGTTAGGAAAATGGGGGAGGAGGAGGATGACCATTAGGTAGAGGGGGGGTTGAGATGCTTGAAAATGAAAACAAAACAAAGTTTCAATTACTAAACAGATGTGCACATGCGTGTTTAATGTGTACGCACTTAGAAGCGGGATCGTGCGTTTAGTGTGTACGCATTAATTTTTTAAACTATGCATGCGTGTGTTTGTAGCACGTATGCACTTCTTTAAATTTTGAATTTCGGCGGGCACCTTTTTTCCAACCTACATGGTGGATGACTTGGCTTCTTTGGTTTTAGGTTTGGGTTGCCAAACCAAGTGGTTTGGACTATTTTATGACAAAAAACATGTTTTGTACCACTTCTCCTGTTTCGTGCACAATTTTGCATAGGCCACGATTGTCCACTACTATAGAAAATTCACACACTTGTGTAACTCTATATGTAGATTATGAATATGTAATTTTTATTTAAATCTATTATCTTTTTCTATTTTTTATTTAATTTCAAATGGATTAATGTCAATCTAACTCAAAAAATAGGCTATTTTCTTTAGCTATAACTTTTGGTTGGCTCACCTATTTAGAGAACGGAAAAGAACCCACACAAAAACACACAAATACCTACATCCTAAAAACAATATATCATTCATTGACTATGTTAAGACCAAGATGTAGTGGACCAATGCTCGACCTTGTCATTTTAGGGCATCACTGACTTCCTTAATTTAAAAAAAAATAACATACATAAATATGGAAAAATAACGTTGTTATACCGAAATCTCATCACCATCATGTTATGAGATAGGTATTCCCTTGTATGCTTCAATCCTTCAAAGTTTTCCCTAGAGAAATGAAGGTTCAAATTATCCCCCTGCAATTTTTGCCTTTGTTGAGCTGGTAACGCTCCTCTTCCATTAACAAAAAGCATTACCTAAGTCAGCGCCGCTCCTAATACATGAGAAAGAAGTGGTGCCATTGCTCCTTCCCTCACTGCAAGAAGCATTACCCCCTTATCATCACCTGTTTGCTTCATTGGAGGAGTGGTGTTCAAGTTTTCAAGAAAAAAAGAGAAGGTTTGAGAGAATTCTCGAAGCTGACCTCCGTGGAGCCTCATCCCTATGGTTTAGGAACCAGCTGGAGCTCAAGATCCTCCCTTTTTGGATCTAATATCCACCTCACCCATGAGATCCTCAACCATTACTATCCTCCCATTCTTTTAAATACTATCTCACCCCCCCATGGGATAGAGCAGGAAGAATTGTGTTGCATACCCAAACTCTGTCCAAATCATTCTTGAGTCTTTGGAGATAAGGTGAAGTTAGAGGCAAGGAGCAATTGGAAGGAAGATGCTTGAAAATGAAAACAAAACAAATTTTCAATTACTAAACAGATGTGCACATGCGTGTTTAATGTGTACGCACTCAGAAGCACGATTGTGCATTTAGTGTGTACACGTTAATTTTTTAAACTATGCACATGTGTGTTTGTAGCACGTATGTGCTTCTTTAAATTTTGAATTTCGGCGAGCACCTTTTTTCCAACCTACATGGTGGATGACTTGGCTTCTTTGGTTTTAGGTTTGGGTTGCCAAACCAAGTGGTTTGGACTGTCTTATGACAAAAAAACATGTTTTGTACCACTTCTCCTATTTCATGCACAATTTTGCATAGGCCACAATTTTCCACTACTATAGAAAATTCACACACTTGTGTAACTCTATATGTAGATTATGAATATGTAATTTTTATTTAAATCTATTATCTTTTTCTATTTTTTATTTAATTTCAAATGGATTAACGTCAATCTAACTCAAAAAATAGGCTATTTTCTTTAGCTATAACTTTTGGTTGGCTCACCTATTTAGAAAACAGAAAAGAACCCACACAAGAACACACAAATACCTACATGCTAAAAACAATATATCATTCATTGACTATGTTAAGACCAAGATGTAGTGGACCAATGCTCGACCTTGTCATTTTAGGGCATCACTGACTTCCTTAATTTAAAAAAAAAAACATAAATAAATATGGAAAAATAACGTTGTTATACCGAAATCTCATCACCATCATGTTATGAGACAGGTATTCCCTTGTATGCTTCAATCCTTCAAAGTTTTCCCTAGAGAAATGAAGGTTCAAATTATCCCCCTGCAATTTTTCCCTTTGTTGAGCTGGTAATGCTCCTCTTCCATTCACAAAAAGCGTTACCCAAGTTAGCGCCACTCCTGATACATGCGAAAGAAGTGGTGCCATCGCTCCTGCCCTCACTGCAAGAAGCGTTACCCCCTTATCATCGCCTGTTTTCTTCATTGGAGGAGTGGTGCTCAAGTTTTCAAGAAAAAAAGAGAAGGTTCGAGAGAATTCTTGAAGTTGACCTCCATGGAGCCTCATCCCTATGGTTTAGGAACCAGTTGGAGCTCAAGATCCTCCCTTTTTGGATCTAATATCCACCTCACCCATAAGATCCTCAACCATTCCTATCCTCCCATTCTTTTAAATACTACCTGACCCCCCCATGGGACAGAGGAGGAAGAATTGTGTTGCATACCCAAACTTTGTCCAAATCATTCTTGAGCCTTTGGAGATAAGGTGAAGTTAGAGGCAAGGAGCAATTGGAAGGAACTCTCAACACCAAGGCATGAAGGTTGTAGTCTCTCGAGTCATTTCTAATAAAAATGTTTTTTCTTTCCCATAATTTTAGTTTCATTTGTATATGTTGCTTGGTTCCTTGGTCACAAGCATAGATCTAGTTGATTATATTGTATGCTATCATGTTTTTCTTGTTGTTTTCCATATTTTACAAGTTGTTTTGTGGGGATAGCGAGGACAACCTTTGAGATAAGTATCATGGCATTTCATTCAAGTGATTAACCAGATCTAGGGGAAGTTTAACATTCAGTGTTTGTGTTTTGTTCTAGACCTGAACCATTCAGATCTAGGGAACCAGCTCTTGTCCACAGGTAGTGTGTATTTCCAGCCTACAAACATTGCATTAGACACACCTATTATCTACAACTATATAATTGTTTTCACAAATTCCATCATTTGCATACCAAACGTGTGGACCAACGCAAACATGTTCATTATTTTTTGGGAAAAAAATAACATACCAACCTTAGAAGAACCTCATTTTTTGGGATGTATACTTAGTTTCCATAAATAAAAGTTATATTCTCCAGAAGTTAATCCGATTGTCTACATTTCATATTCTTACGCCATATTCCATGAAGTTGTGTAGGTACCTCTAATATTGCTTTTTGACATTTAGATTTATGTTTTTCCAGAATTCCATTGCAACGAACACGTCATAACTGACCAGCATTCAAGCTTGCTCTAGCCTGTATCTCAAACAAAAAATCCAATACCCCAGCTGCTTGTCTCAGTAGACCACCCACTACTCTACTATCTATAGTGATGAGTATGCAGGGTTATGATACCACTACTTTGCCACAATTGTATTCGGCAGACTGAGATTTCTCTACAATTTATCAACAACTTTAGACTGACACACGGTCTACTACTGACTACTTCCTGAAGGATACCTTGCTATGCAACCTTGGATAGATTTGCATACCGATCAGTGATTATCGACTGAAGCTCAGTTGGGACACGCACTATAGCAATACTGTAGGAAATTTTGGAGGCGCAAAAACACTTGTTATTCTCCAAAAGTATTTCTACTGCCCTTCACTTAAATTTGATGTCAACAAGTACATTCGACCATGCGAGGCTTGTTCCATTTCTAAATCATCGAAACAACGACAAGGATTGTACACACTCCTTCCAGTTCCTAGTCGACTATGGGAATGTATTTCTATGGGATATTTGACTATATATCCTACTACCAAACATCAGCATGACGTGATATTAGTAGTAGTCGATAGATTTTCCAAGATGGATATACTTATACCATGAAAGAAGACTACAACAACACAACAGATTGCTCAACTCTTCTTTGAACATATGTGGAAACATTATGGCCTCCCAACGACCATTATTTCTGATAGAAATGCTAGATTTGTTAGCACCTTTTGGAAAAATCCCTGGAAACAGCTCGACACGAGACTTTCTTTATCGACAACCTTCCATCCGTAGACAGGCGGAGAAAAGAAAGTTGTAAATTTCTTAGTCATACAACTGCTTCACATGTACAACCATAAGGATCATCGAACATGGGATGAAAACCTTCCATACATACAATACAACTACAATAGTTCTCAACACATTTCTATAGGAAAGAGTCCATTCAATATCTGTTATGGATTTCAACCCTCAGCGCCTATCAACTTAATCAGTTCCTCAATAGAGCCGAACGAATCCAAATTTGAAGGATGAGAATTCAAGAACACATTGAAGTTCAGCGATCAAATATACAAAATTCAGAAGCAAGCACATGAGATGTTGCAATGAGCTAATGCAAAATCCAAGGCCTGACAGGACAAGCATCATATTTCTCATTCATTCCAAATTGGGGATCAGGTCTGGTTACAACTAAAGAAGGAGCGCTTCACTAGTCCATACGGAAAGATGAAACCTTTGCTATATGGTCCATACAATATCCTTAAATAGATTGGAGAAAACGCTTTTCAGCTCGACATTCCTGCATTCCTTGGCCTACATCCAGTTTTCAATGTAGATCTACTTTGACCATACCATGCACCATTGTTGTAACAAAATGACTTGTAGACATCAAAACCCAAAGAAATCCATCAAGATGTTTAGGAACCTCTTATTTGTGACACCATGGTGGGATAACGCATACGCCATACAAGGACGAACTCCATTCCCTTGTTTCAAGTGGATAAAGCTAGACAACTCCCCACGAAAGGAAAATGGTACTATTCTCCTGAAGTAGCCAACAAGTTTCATCACCTGAATGAATACACAAAGGAGACAAGTGTTTCTTAAGGAAGGAGGAATGATCCAACCAGCAGTTATCAGGTTGTCAAGCTTCGACAAAGAATAGCACTTCGATTACTTTGAATAATCTGACTTCTTCGATAGGTACGCCTAGACAGGCTCGCCTCGACATATTCGCTTCAATGGGTTTGCCTTGACATATAGCATATCAACATGCCTTGTCAATATCGACGATTGTCCAACATCGATAGAATTCCTCTGTCTTCCAATCATCTGGGACAGTTGAACTTCTAAACCGTTTTAACTTCTTTTGTAACTGAATGTAACGAGTAGTCACCAAAGCATCTTAGTATCCTATTTAAGCATGCACACTAATGTAATATAGAGCATTCTTATTCCTCCATCTTTCATGGAGAAGAAGTAATAAAATGGTTCAAATTCTTGCATATTGTTTGTGCGCATACTTCTTATCAACCTAGTGTATTTTCTTCTTTTTTGGTTCTTCTTATATGCTTCCTCCATAATAGTACTCGACTATTATCCCTAGCGTGCACCTGGGCATGACCTAGATCAAGGATTCAATGAGAGAGTCACATCTATTTTTGTTCAATTTTGAAGAGCACCGAGGACAATGCTAATGTAATGGGGAGGGGAATGTAATATCCCGATTTTGACCCTATTGCATTAAAATTATAAATGATGTAATTATCGTTATTAAATCATGGTGAGGAGCTCAAGTCGAAGGCTCTACCATCGATTTAACATTTTATGTATCGAAAATTACAATCGATGCCTATGTTTCTTGTGCTAGACACGAACAATATAAATTGAGACATCATGTGAATATGTAATTTAATAAAATACCCACAACTAGCTATGCAATGCAACAAGAGACAGGGGCATTATTTTCACAAGGAATATGGAGGGAAATTATTCAAACCATTGAGCCAATAGTGTTAATCCAAATGTCAATGAGAGAACCCATAAACTCTCAACTACCCATTTTGACTTATGCACCCAATCATTTAATTCTTCCAAGAGTTGGCTGAGGCATTTAATGCACTGGGAATGGAGAGGTATGGCAGCCAATTTCGTGTATGGAAGTCCATGAATTCTGGGAATTCATATTTTTTCTTATGGGGAAAGAAAACACCCATAAATATGTGCCCAACCCATTCCTCACCCATGATTTTCACTTCCTCACACAGTTGGAGCTAGATGGGGCATTTTCTTCATGTTTTTTTTGCATTTCCTTGATTTTTCCATGGCTAGAAATCAGTTTTTGTGTTGCACAGTGGATGGGAAGAAGAGATTCATGATTTTGGGATTTATAGAGGTCATTCCTACCCTTGTAACGACCATAAACGTTTTCTGAAATCAAAGTTTCTCTTCTGGGGTTGATTCCCCATCTACCATTTTGTATTTGGTTTCCCACAACTTCTGAGATTAATTGAAACCCCGTCTTGGGAATCCCACACCTGAAGCATTTTTTCTTCATACCCAACACTTGTGTTTTGTTGTTATGTTCTTCCTTGTTTGGGTCTAAACTGTAAGTAAGAATTAGGAGTGGAATGTTAGATTTTTAACATTAAGCTAGCATAACATTAGGATCTTTAACTAAGAGAATAACAAGCACGGAAATAAAACACAAGAGACAATGAACAGAGTGTTTTTCCTCAAGGAAACCATAAATGGAGAAAACCCTGCAACTTCCTCAGAGATAGAATTAGCACCAAAAGTGAAACCCAAAAATAGTAAGATGATCTCCAGACAGCAGTAACCTCTTTCTTCCTTGCCCTAGTGTCTTTCTCTTCCTCAGCTATGTGCTACAACTGAGTGTGAGTGAGTGTGTGATAAATATAGAGGCTAGCACTCTATTTATACTAATTCTCGACTTGACTAAACCCAACTAGGGACGACTTCACTAGGTGAGTCTAATAACCCTAGTGCCCCAGAACTGCGGGGACTTTAACCCTTAGACAATAGGAGGGTTACCCACCTTGACTTGACATGACTTGTTTACATTATAGAAACTCTCGATAGGAACCTCGGGGCATGACATGACTTAAGTACATTACAAACACATCTCAGAATAAACATTGGGTTACAATAAATAAGAAATATAAGTGAATACATTTTGAATTTACAATTAAATCAAAAATCCCTCTTAACTAGGAAGGTATTCTCTCGACATAATTTATCAGCACAAGTCTTCTTCCTTGTATCATCTGGATCATCATTGAGTCCTTGTCATATTCCCCTTCAATTCATCTCTATCTTCAAGTCATCTTCATCTGCAAGTCATCTTCATCTAGATTTGGATCATCACTGGATCTAGATCATCATCACTGGATCTGGATCATCTTTGGAGCATCATCACTAGATCTGGATCATCCCTTGATCTAGATCATCTCTGCTAGATCATCATAATTGGATCTTCATAGGTTCTTTCTCATGATTCTTCTCGTCACAGGAAGTTCTACAGAGCCAGCCCTTTTTCATTCTAGTTGTAGACCTAGCCTCCATGTAGGCCTTCTTCAGCGCTTATATCTAACCCTAAGTCAGAATGGCCTACCTAGCAGTTACATCTAATCATGTAGGAACCAATCCTATAATCATATCAGAAAGGAATGTCCAACACTCACATCTGACCATGTGGAAACACCTCCCACAACCCTGTCAGAAAGGCCTAGCACTCACATCCATCAACTAATGTCGAAAAGGCTCAGCACTTACACTCATCCATGCAAGGAACCAATCCTCCATGCCGAAAGGCTCTACACTTACATCTGACAACTAATGTTAGAAAGGCTCAGCACTTATATTTGACCATTCAAGGAACCAATTCTTCATGTCGAAAGGGCTCTATACTTACATCTGACAACCAATGTCAGAAGCGCTTGCACTCACATCTGATCTTGTAGGAACCAATCCTACAATCATATCAGAATGGCCCCCAGTCCTAGATTGAGCTTTCCTGGTAACTAACTAGGTGCGTCCATTCCAAGAATGGCACTCAACGCTTACTTATAATCATGTAGGAACCAATCCTATAGTCACATCAGAATCGCTCAGCACTCACATCTAACATGAAAGGAACCAATCCTCTCACCATGAAAAAATGGATCAGCCCTTATATCTAACCATGGAAGGAACCAATCCTCTCACCATGTCAGAATGGATTTGGGTCTCATCATTTCCCCTTGGAGGAAACCTCGATCTGGAGAACATGAAGCTTCTCCCTAAAGTACTCAAACTTCACCCTAGCCAATGGCTTTGTCAACACATTATCTATCTGTTCCTCTATCGCAACATATTGGAGCTTCACTGCACCCCTCTGCACCATATCATTGATATAGTGATACTTGATCTCGATATGCTTCGACTTGTCATGGAACACTGGATTCTCTGACAACTTCACACAACTCTGGTTGTCACAATGTATACAAGTAGCATCCATCTGGAGATCAAATAAATCATACAGTAGCTTCATTAGCCATACTACCTCACAACTAGCTGAACAAGCTATAGCATACTCTGCTTCAGTTGTACTTAGTGCCACACAAGATTGATTCTTGCTAAACCAAGAGATCACACTTGATCCCATATTGAAGCAACACCCTGAAGTGCTCTTCCTATCGATGGCACTTCCTGCCCAATCTAAATCAACATAACCCTCCAGGTTAATCTTTTGATTCACCTCGTACTTGAGCCCATAATCAATTGTACCCCTCAGGTACCTTAGAATATGCTTTGCAGCAATCAACTGAACATGTCTCGGATCTGTCAAGAACTGGCTCAAGGTGTTCACAGCAAATCAAATGTCTGGTCTCGTGTTTGTCAGATACATCAAGGACCCAATCATCTGATGACACATCTTAGCATCAACCATCTCTAATGAAGCATCACTCAATAGCTTCAGGTTTGATGCCATAGGTGTGGTCATGGCCTTGCATTCCATCATCCCAAACCTCTTTAGGATCTCTACTGTATACTTCCCTTGTCCGAGGGAGATTCCATCTGCATTCTTCCACACTTCCATGCCTAGAAAACAATGCATCATACCAAAGTCCTTCATTTTGAACTTGGAAGAAAGCTTTATCTTCGTATCAACAATCAACCCATCCATACCTGTCACAAACAGATCATCTACATACAGTAGGAGCATCACTGGGTTTCCATCTTCAACCTTGTAGTAAAGGTTGGAATTTGCTTTACTCTTGGTAAAGCCCAAACTGGATAGAAAGCTGTCAATTCTACCATACCATGTCCTGGGTGCTTGTTTCATACCGTACAAGGCTTTATTCAATCTACACACATGAGACTCCCTGTCATGTGTCTCAAAACCAAGTGGCTGTTCTACATACACTTCATCTTCCACTACACCGTTCAAGAAAGCAATCTTGAAATCCATTTGGTGTATCTTCCATTTCATCACTGCAAGTGCAAGTACTGATCTGATGGAAGTGTATTTGGCTATAGGTGCAAAGGTTTCTTCATAATCTATTCATTCTTTCTGTGAGAAACCATGATTCATGAATCTTGCCTTATATTTCTCTGTGCTACCATCTACAACATGCTTGATCTTGTAGATCCATTTGGAAGTTACAACTGACTTCCCTTCTGGTCTTGCAACAACATCCCAAACATCGTTATTCATGATTGATTGATACTCTTTGATCATAGCATCCTTCCACTCTTTCCGTTATGTCACTTATTCATAATTGGAAGGTTCTTCATTGATAAAGTCACATAGTAAAGCTACATATCTGGAGCAGGATCTGTTTCTCTTTCTTTCTCTGTGATTCTCTTCTGGAGCCCCATATCTTTCCGCACCTTGGATAATTTATCGTACCCAAGAAGGTTTCCTCTTGTGAGGATTCTTCTCCTGAGGTGGGTCTACAGGTCTTTGTGGTTCTTCAAATTCTCGATCTTCTTTTTGAGTTTCTTCATCCATGGCTGTATCATGAATTATGGGTGCTTTTACTTCTCCAGGTTCTTCAGCAGGTCTCTTTCTGGATTTGGTGTTAGCTATGTCTTCATCAAATGTTACATCCCTACTGATGTCGATCTTCTTGAATCCTGGGAAGTATATTCTGTAAGCCTTCTAGCTTTCAGAGTATCCCACAAATATACCCTTCTTTCCTGAAGGATGTAATTTTTTTCTCTTCTCTTTTGGAATGTGTATGTACACTGGACAACCAAATATTCTGAGATGGATGAATTTTGGTTTCTTGCTGGAAAAGACTTCTTCAGGTGTCTTGTTCTCGAGTACTCTGTGTGGATTATAGTTCTGTACATAAACCTTTGTTCTGGTAGCCTCTTCCCATAGATGCATGTGAAGATCCTGATCATGAAGCATTGCTTTTGCATCTTCCATGATCGTTCTATTCTTCCTTTATGCAACCCCATTCTATTGTGGATTGTATGGAGTGGATAACTCCCTCTTAATCCCTAATTCTTTGCATAAGTCCTTGAATTCATTTGATGTGAATTCTCCACCATTATTTGATCGAAAGGTCTTGATATTCTTTTCTGTGTGGTTCTCGATCAAGGCTTTGAATTCCCTGAACTTGCTGAAAATTTCATCTTTGTTCTACATGAAGTAAATCTATGTCTTCCTAGAAAAGTCATCAATGAAAGAAACATAGTATAGATACCCGCTTAGTGAACTTGATGACATTGGTTCGCATACATTAGAGTGGATGATTTCCAAGATTCCTTTTTCCTTGCTCTTGCTACTTGGAAATGTCTTCTTTGTATTCTTTCCTTTCGCACATCCTTTGCAGACCCCTTCATGTTTTGCGTGAATTTCTGGAAGACCTTCAACAACTTTTCTTGCAAGTGGTAGTGCTCTGTAATGCACATGTGCAAGCTTTCTATGCCAAAGTTCATTTGGATCGACTGTGTCATTGACCAAAGCTTGTTTTGGATGGCCCTTCAATTTGTATAAGCCTCCTTCTTGTTCTCCAATTACTATTGCATCATCAATAGTCTTTCCTCTTGGCCACATGAGGACTTGGCCATCTACAAATGCAACCCTCATGCCTTTTGCATCCAATGCCGATATGGATAGAAGATTCTTCTTTAGTCTTGGTACAAACAAGAAATCCTTCATCTTCATAGACTTTCCAGAGTCTAGGTTGTAGGAGGATTCACCACTACCTTTTATGGGATATTGGTAGTCACCCCCAAGTTTCACCTTATGGGGTGAGTTATGTTCGGATAGTTTCTCAAAGGATTCCTTGAAACCTATCATGTGTTTGGAAGCCCCACTATCAATAAGCCAATCTTTGCTTCCATGAGTGACAGTTCCCATGAGAGCAGAGATCAGAACATATTCATATTCACTTAAAGAGTCTTCACTTTCTTGTTTTACATTCTTCCTAGGAGGATCATCATCCTCAGCAGTGTGAGCATGATGTCTTCTTTTGAAGTTCTTCTTCTTCTTGGATCCATTCTTATTCATGGGACAATTTATAGCAAAGTGTCCTATTTCATCGCATGTATAACATCTAAGTTTGGATGGATCCCTTCTTATAGGATTATTTTTCTGATGAGAATGCTTACCTTGGTGATGACGATTTTCCCTTCTTCCTTTCCTAGAGTGTACTGTGAGAGCTTGATCTTCACTTACCATCTTTTCTTCTCGAGTTGCTATCTGAGCTTCTTCTTGTGAACATTCTTCCCACAGTATACTGAACTTGACTAACTTCTTCCTAGCATAGATTCCTTGGATGAAAGAATCCTATGACCTAGGGAGGCCATTCAAGGTTGTCATCACAATTTCTACATTCTCCACTTCTTCATCTACTGCTTCCAGCTGTTCTTTTATCTGGGAGACCCTTGTGAAGTATGATTAGATGGTCTCCTCATTCTGGATCTTTACATTCTTCAACTGGTTCCTTAGAGTCATCTTTCGATTGATGTTTTTCCCTTCAAACAGTTTGGTTAGGGCATCAAACATGGATTTAGGTGTCTTGAGGGAGGACACCTGTGGTATGAGGTGATCCTTTATAGAATCAGCAATGATCCTCTTTTCCATAACCAAATTCTTCTTATGTAGGGCCTTAGCCTCATCTCCCTCTGGAACTAGAACCTCCTCATGGATGTAGGAGTCCAACTCATTTTTTTCCAGGACCAGGGAGATCCTATACTTCCAGGCTTGGAAGTTATCAGCTCCCTCAAGATTTTCATCAAGCTTGGTATAATGAGACATCTTAACTAAGAACCTCAAATGGAACTACAAAATATTTAGATATTACCAGGTCAAGATGCTGGATCTAGATTTGGAGCTGAAATCCTGCAGTGATGGTTCAGGAGTAGATTAGGGTTTTTCTTTTCCATAGTTCTGTCCAACCAAATGCTTTCATTTTGATCCCTAACTTTGATTTTGGGGAGGAGACCAATATAGGCCTAGGCTCACTGAAAAATTCCTCTTCTATGAAAAGCCCTAATTTTCGGCAGGAGTGTTGGGTCCAAAACTGAAAAAACTCAAAATTGGATTCTGCTTCGACAGGAAGATGCACCCTAGGGAGGAGAGTTATTCCACGTTACTTTTGCTGAAAATCTACAGAGAGATATCCACAAAATAGGAAGCCCTAGTTCCCGCAGCTGCATAGTGTTTTCTTCTCAGGTTAGCTCTAATACCATGTTATATTTTTAACATTAAGCTAGCATAACATTAGGATCTTTAACTAAGAGAATAACAAGAAAAACAATCAAACACAAGAGACAATGAACACAGTGTTTTTCCTCGAGGAAACCATAAATGGAGAAAACCCCACAACTTCCTCAGAGATAGAATCAGCACCAAAAGTGAAACCCAAAAACATTAAGATGATCTCCCACTAGCAGTAACCTCTTTCTTCCTTGCTCTAGTGTCTTTCTCTTCCTCAGCTATGCGCTACAACTGAGTGTGGGTGAGTGTGATAAATAGAGAGGATAGCTCTCTATTTATACTAATTTCTTACTTGAATAAGCCCAACTAGGGTTGACTTCACTAGGTGAGTCTAATAACCCTAGTGCCTCAGAACTACGAGGACTTTAACCCTTAGACAATAGGAGGGTTACCCACCTTGACTTGACATGACTTGTTTACATCATAGAAACTCCCGATAGGAACCTCGGGGCATGGAATGACTCAAGTACATTGCAAATACATCCCAGAATAAACATCGGGTTACAATACATAAGAAATACAAGTGAATACATTCTGAAGTTACAATTACATCAACATGGAAGAGGACTAGAATTGGCTTGATAAACCTAGTTAAGAGAGGAACCTCACAAAATATCAAAAGGGGTTGGCTGCTCTTCTGTGCACACCTTGGAGAACACTAGAATGGAAGGTATGGCCTGAGGGACCGTGTAGCAATGAAGGGAATAATTCCTTGTGTTGGGTGTGTAGGTATTGTGGGGGCCAAGATAGAAAAATATTCTAGAGGTATCCATATCTCTATGGTTGAGCTCACTAGCTTAGCAGTTCCTCCTTTCCACTGCCCTAACATCCTGATAAACCCAATTGTGGATTAGATTGTCTAAAACTTTGGTGTGCATTTGGCTATGTCTGAGTCTATTGTCCCCTTTTTCCTTGTAGAAATCATGCCTAGCTCAGGGGGTGGCAATTGTGTTGAGAGATTAATGAGCAGAACTGGCTTATGGTTGGGTGGAATGATGCAACGACATAGCTAGTTGCTCAAGGTAGCTCATTTTCAAGATACTTACTCTCTTGTATTAATTATGTAATGTGTTTTTTTTAAGAATTATTATGAATGTATTGAATTCTTTCTAGAGGTTCAAATAGATATTTACTTCCATTGTATTTACCTGCATTACAGATCTGCATGTCTTTTATTTCCAATGCATTTTGCTTATGTTTGTGGGGCTAGATTGTTGGTTATAGCATTTCCACGTCCTCTCTCTTGTACTAGATTGACGAGAGGAGACGTGACAACCTCTTCCTTGATTTCCCAATGATTTAGCCTAGACGAGTGGCATATTCATGCCAACCCCATTTAAGTTGCATGTGGTTTTGAATAGAGTTTGAAGTGGAAATGCTACATTTTCTTCCATTTTGTTTATCTTGTTCTTGTACTTTAGGTACTTAGGAATTATCATGCTTTTAATTGGGGGAATACTTGCTTCTATGACAAGGATACCACAATTCTCTTGAGATTCTGTAACCCCAAATTTCATGACTATATAAAATAATATGAGTGACTAAAGTCTTAAAGAGGAGTTCTTTCTTATCCAAAATTCAAAGATCCATTGATTTACAATTGTTTTTAAGCCCTTGTAGTTCAAATTAAGATGACAATGAAAATCAATTCTAAGATATTTATATAAGGCCACTTCCTTCAAACTATTATTATATTATAGAAAATTAAAGTAAGTGATCCTTTTAAACTTAGTTATTATAAATTCTTAGTTTTCTCAATACTAACAATGATACTAGTCAGCAAACAATCTTAATCATTTTTAGTTTCTTTTCTAGTCATAGAAATTCCTTGTCATAAAAAAATATTATCATCATAAATAAGAATGAAGGTAACTATGCCATCTTAAAAAAAATAGACAATAACTTTGCTTAACTTTTATATTATATATTGTTAAAATTTTACTACATTAAAAATAATTATAAGATACCACCTCACTAAATTAAGATACCAATAATCATAAGATCTTGTCCAAATTAGAAACTTGATGTTAAATGAGATACCACCTCACTAAATTAAGATACTACCTTATGAAATTAAAATATAAATAAGAAACATCATAATAAACAACACAAAATTAGCAAGGAGAAAACAATAGTTTTTTATGGGGATGATGATAAATATGAAACATCAGAATAAACAACATAAAATTAAAGAAGCAGAAAGCAAATATAAATATGATACTAAGTTAGTAAGCTGGCTCAAGTGGTTGAATGCTTATGCTGTAAATTATGAGGTTTAAGTGTCAAATCCCGGTTAGTAAATAGAAATATAATAATGATCATTGTAATTACAATAAAATCTGAAAACATTTTTCATTGAATTCTATAAAGCATGGTATATATACAAATTGACTTCTATAAAGCATTTGTATATATACCAGTAGCAGATAATATAACATATCAAAATTAAGTCAAGAACAATCTTCCTTGTGGTTTTCTGATTACATTTTTTTATGTATAACATGAGTGACTGAAACCACCTAGGGTGACAACTCGGAAGTGCCCTCTACCCGCTCTTCTATATGGCTGTGCAGATTTTTAATTTGAAATGGAAAGCCTTCAAACCTTCAAAAGAATTAGTTATCTCTGCTGGTATATTACGATGATTACACAACATGTTCCACTCTTTTGTATCCAAATTCAGTTCCAGTAACATCGTTCTGATCCATCCACTTCTTGCAATAATGGTCACGGTCCGCTCTCCGTCATAAGCAGGGACGAGCTCGCATGTCCAAAAGTTTATGCCGTATCTGCTCAGCAATTCAAGAGGCGTTGTTGTCAAAACCTTCCATTCCCCAGCACTCGGATTGGCTTCCCACAGGGCCACAGCGGAAAAATGACTCCACAACGGAGGTAGATGAAATCCCGCGATGACACCTAACAGAAATATGCGACTCTTGTAATTCACAATCCCAATGGTCTTCACCCTTTGGCATCTGGCGTACCGTATAACCGATAAGTCCAGAAAAGGCATTTCTTGAACAACTGAAAACTGGGTTTCTGTATTATAACCCACTATCCATCGTGGATATATTGACAAGGAATATCTTGTACGGGGAGGGATTGAGGCACAGTAAATGTCGTTTCCATTTACAGTATCATGGAAGAAGCGCCCGTGAAATAATCTGTGATCAATTACAGAGCAGAGTCTTGTATTTGTCCATGTGTTCGTCAAGGAACTATAGATGAGAGCATGTACCTGTCCCTCTCTCACTTCTCCCAACACCATCACTTTAAATGTTTTAGAGGCCGAGTCTACTACTATGTTGGTACTCATTGACGGCTGCTGTCCATTATGCCCTACGATTGTCTTCGAGGAACACGATTCCAGACGTCGGCACGAGCTAATTCTTGCATCGGGCAGCTGTTGGCAGCGACCTGTCAATGGATTGACGACCGCCAAGCTTCCTTCTGTGGTTGCAAGAAGCATAAGACCATCGGCTACTCCCTGGAGATGCCAGTTTGTAGCCATGGGAGCGACCAGATGTTGAGGCATACAGAAAAAACAATACTGCTCAATGTTCTTGGTATTGAAGAAGACAAAGCCGTCGTGTATGTACCGAAAGTTGCACCTCAGAGCGATCCAAGATTGCTGGTTCATCTCATCGTATAGTTTTTGAAAGATCCGACAGGATGAAACAATACGGTACCACGCTCGGCACGTTTGCTTGGCTATCAGGAGTTCCGGGATTGAGAGGCGCGAAAGAATGTTGTACAGAATGTCGTCGGGGAGGCGGTCGAAATGGCATGTTGGTGGCTTCCATCGAACGAACGGTGAATTGGCAGAGTGATCAATGTGGGATCGATGTTGAGGAGGCCGGTGTGTGAAAGAAGAGAGGCCGTACGTTTTGCTGAAGCTGATGATCTCTGGGATCGTCTCTTTCTGCTTCTGATCCATGATGCCTTCAGTGGCCACACCTACGGCTCTGAATAACTGAGATCTCTCTTCTGATTCATAAAGACAATCAAGAACCTCCTGCTCTTTCGTCTTCTTGTAGTTCTTGGATTCCAAATTGTCTGCCTGCCAGTCTCCTGCGCACCGACGCCGCTTCAAATAGGATTCATGAAGTTCAATCCTCAATCCTCAGTTTAACAACAATGGTCTACAACCTTTGCTTTTGATGAATTCTGTGAAGATTCTGAAGGACCGCCCATGGATGCCATCTCCAATGAACAGAGAGGTCAAACTCCAGCTGTGGTAATGAGTATTCGACAATGAATGGAAAGCTGAAAACTAGGGTTTGATTGGAATTGTATATTAAAAGAATAAATAAAAAATATAATTACACTAATTTATATCCTTCGGTGTATAGAACGATCCACCTAATTCACTCACTAAATATATAGTTTCAAGTTGTTAACAAAATAAGAAATTCAAACTCTTTACATATATACTAGTACATCTACTTTTGTGGCAGTTTGTTTGTGGTTAGGTCATATGGATATTAATAAGAATCAAATAGTTAAAAGATGGTTGTTGAATAGAAATTTGTTTTAAAATTTTTATTTTATTTTTTATATTTATTTAATTAAATTAAGTGTGAGTTATCTATGCTTTCTACATGTTATTACAAACTTTTTATTTATTTATTTATCATTTATGAGTTATTTTTTATATTCTTTTTATTTTTATTTCACATTTTTCTTGTTATGTGCCATGAACTCTTGGCTATACATTCATCAGCTATGGGTTATCCATGCATGCATGTATTATTGATACAAGTTATCCATTCATGAGCTAGCTACCGGCTATTTTTTATATTCCTTTTTTATAATTGTTTATTTCAAGTTTTATAAAAATATTAAGAGTAACACACCCACATACTTTGTGGTTGGATCACGACATTGATCAAATGGTTAAGAGATAGTTATAGAATGGAAGACACTTTGGATTTTTTTTATTCCCCATATTCCTCTAGTTAAATAGGTTCAATTGTGAGTTATCCATGCCTAGCTACAAGTTATCACCAACATTCTTCTTGTTATCCATTTATCAAAGATGTTTTATTTTCTTTTTCTTTTTATCTCACATTCTTCTAGTTATGTGTCATGAACTATTGGTTATCCATTAATGAGTTAAGAGTTATCCATGCATTGCTAATAATTATCCATTCATCAACTAGCTACCATATTTAGATGAAAAAGCATAGGTTTTAGTCTACCCCAAATCTCAAATAAAAACATCTATGGTAATTAGAAATATTGATTTTTGTTATAAAAAAATGATGATTATGATTTTAATTTAGATTTTTCTACATTTTAGGATTAAGATTTTT
The DNA here is from genome assembly GCA_001517045.1 of Pseudotsuga menziesii. NCBI lineage: Eukaryota > Viridiplantae > Streptophyta > Pinopsida > Pinales > Pinaceae > Pseudotsuga > Pseudotsuga menziesii. The sequence continues at coordinate 714,280 of LPNX010804506.1, forward strand.
TCTAATCATATAATTTTTTTTAATTTCAATAATTTTATTGAACTAATAAATTAAGAAGATTAGTCTTATTAAAATGATTTAAGATGGAATATGGATATAATTCTAATGATTTTAGAAGAAAAAAAACTAATTTTTATTTTTAAAATTTTTAATATCATACAAATAACAAATTCTAATAACCAATGACATTTTTGGAAGGGTTTACCTTTTTATTAAATAAAATTTGTATGTAAAAAAAAATTATACCTAAAAAAATATTTTACAACTTAGTAAAAATAGTGTTACTTATCAAATACAAATCTTTACTAAAAGATTGTGTTCTTTCCATAAATTGACCATCCTTATTGGGGCTCTTTACTAAACGATTGTGTTTTTTTAATAAATTGACTATCCTAGTTCGGGCTCGTTTGTAAGCAAGAGTGTGCTTGCTCGAAAAGCCTCAATTCTATTTCTTGAACTATTTCCTTTTCAAACGGTTTTGATTTAGAAAGAGTAAACGATAACAACATTATGTGATCCATGAGCAAATCCAAAAATTATGTTATAATTCATAATTGTTTCATTAACAGGTTTGTTAATTTCTGTTAATTTCCTTACCTCGTTTCTTTACATTTTTGAGTTCCTCTTACTTGGCTTGATTAATAAGTTTTTTAATTTTCTTACTTTGTTCCATTTTCCAGTTCCTCCTACTTGGCTTCTTACGTTTCCCATGTCTCAGCTTAATTGCTTAATAAACTACCACTTATGTCATTAATTAATGAGATATTATTTAATAAACTACCTCTCATGTCATTAATCTACTTGGCTTCTTACGTCTCCCATGTCTCAGCTTAATTGCTTAATAAACTACCACTCATGTCATTAATTAATGAGATATTATATAGAAACTCTCTAGAAATGCATAACCCAATTTGGAAAACATAGGAGATATGCTTACTCCTTAGTGGCTATATTTGTCTTCATTAAGGAAGATTCAAAACCTTTAACAAATAATCGAACCTATTCAAATAATATTTGGCTCAACATCAAAAAGTTGGAGAAATACTCACCCAAAGCCAAGAAGATATCCAGAAACAGAAATGAAGTGTCATATAAGAGATAAATTATAAATAAAAGAATAATCGAACCCATTCAAATAATATTTGGCTCAACATCAAAAGTAGGAGCAATACTCACCCAAAGCCAAGAAGATATCTCATGTAAACAGAAATGGAGTGTCATATAAGAGAGGAATCGTATATAAAATATATTAAGAGGAATCCTCTAACACGGGGGACTTTGCTAGGGGGAGTGTTAAGGTGTGGGTCCAGGAACATGGGGACTTTGCTAGGGAAAGTGTTAAGATGTGGGTCAAGAATGGAATTTGATGGATAAATTGATCTTCATGAAATATTGTTCATCAAACATGGTAAAAAATTTCTCATATCTGTCAAAAATATTCTTTAAAGCGGTTGAATTTGAAATTCCAACCCTATGTGGGTGAATCCAAATATTGTCATTTTAAATAAAATCCAACAAAACAAAAAGTCTTTGTTATTTAGCAATTGAATTTGAAATTCCAACCCTTGTGTGGGTGAATGAAAATCTTGTCTTTTAAAAAAAAATCCAACAAAACCAAGAGGGAGTTGCTAACAATAATCTGGGACGATGTGAGTAGAGAGGAAAAGGTGGCAAATTTGCTTGGTAAAAAATAATTCCAGTGTCATGCTTCTTGGCTTAACCTCCAAATAATTTGCTCTTGTAATTCACACTATTGTCCATGGTTTACCCACAATTGTTGTTCCATTCATGGGGATGCTTGTCCCCTCAACATGTCGGTTCGTTTTCCAATGATTTTGACTCCCATTGGATTGCACTTTTTTTAAGGATACATGGTACTGAATTATAAATTAACTATGTCCACTCAGTGGGTTGTTAGATCCACTTTTTATGGACGGTTATTACCGACTTGGTATAGTTTTTGTTAGTTTGGATCCCTACCCAAACCCATTTATAGATGATACTTCTTGTATCAATTAATCGTCGGATCATGGGGATCATTGTTCTCTTTAAAACCTGCTCGTTGTGCTTAAATGAAAACGGTGTCTATTAACACCACCACTTTCTTGGAAAATATATTGTCACTACATTGTTATATAGTTGATCCAACATGATATCAGAGCTGGCTGGTTCATGATTAACGTGTTTTACAGAGTGATTGAGTTCCATTCGATGTTGGTTATTTGATGAGCTAAATTTTGTTGGGTCAATAAAAAGGGCGAATTGTTGAATTCAACCAACATACCTTAATATTGGCATGATCTAAATTCTTTGGAAAATTTAGATTTAATGCATTTCTATTGGTATATATGGAGTGCCTACTGATTTGGGTGACCCAACTTCTATGGGAATGAATATGCAAACATTGGGTGGATTGTTGTTCTTGGAAGAATGATGAACCATGGTGTGCCCTAGATTATGAGAACTGGAAATGTATTGGGTGTTATTTTTCCACACAATAATTCCCTAGCTTGTTTGGTGGAGCATTGTTATTTGATTTGGTGTTCTATTGGTTACCCTAATTATGATGCATGGCTTGTGAGGAATATCGACTTGTGTCCAGCTTGTATTAGTCGACATAGTACTGATCGATGATAATCTTTTGTTCAACTAGAGATGCTCTCATCAATGATCGATTGGATACCTTGAGGAATGACCGACTAGAGATTCTAGAGCCATTGACAAGAAGGTTTGACTAGATGACCAACCAACACCTTAGATATGTCGAATTGATAAATTCCTAAAGGTCATCGACTTAGCATCAACTCACATTTTTTTGATCAACTAGAAGCTGGCTTGACCATTGACTATTTTCCTTTGGGTGATCAACTTACTGGGTCAGTGACTATTTTGGAATTTGGTTGATTATGCATTAAATGAAAAGATATTTATTTTGAGGAAGAAAGACAACCTCATTATTGTTGTTGTTGGATTGTTATTCCTTGAATATGATACTTTGAATATTTATTAAAGATGGTTTCCTTTTCTTAGGATTAATAATCTTCCCTTTGACCACTTTTGACCACATAACCCATTTTACCTAGCTTATGAGGTCTTCATCACTTTACTAGCGCATGAGGGACACACCTAAGGGACATATAACACTTAATTTACCTAATTGAATGAGTTTAGGAGTCCCAATGACCAATCCCTATAATTTAGGAACCCACTCTGAGTGCCACCAACAATCTCCATCAATTGACTCTAGTAGGTATTCAATTATATTAATTTATGCTCTAGTTACCATCAGTTAGATCACAATCAATTATCCTAGCACAATTCTGCATGATTAAAGGGAGTGTGGGCACCTTTGTTCACCTACCCTCATCAGTTAACAGATTGTAGACTAAGTTAGTTATCTAGAGTTGCATTAGTGAGATCCGGTGTTGATTTCCCACACTGAATTAGCTCCGGAGTCAGTCCGATCTGGTAGATTCGAATACTATCTTAGGAATTCAAATTCTCCTAAATCACTAGTACAAATGAGAAATTAATGAATAAAAAAATGACTATAATCAAGCTATAAATGACTATTTTTGTGTCGGCAACTAATAATAGCTAATTCCCACTATCTTATAGCTAATCGTATTTCACTTAGTCATTAATAGCTTGAATTATTAGTCATTGATTTAGTCATTGATAGTCAATGATTTAGTCACGGATGTAGTCACAGATTTAGTCATTGATTGCAGCAATTAATGACCAAATATACGACTAAATAAACTACTAGATGATAACATATTAATGACTAAGCTAAATACGACTAGATATAGGAAATTATCTACTAATAGTCATATATATGTGAATTTAGTCATTTTGTAGTCACAAATTTATGATAGGGTACGAAGGAATTGAACCACTAATCTCCTCCCTATAATTAGGTAGGTGCTCTACCATTGAGCTAGCACCCTTTAAGAAGTTGTTATTGCTTGATAATGATGATATTCAAACAAATTTTGCATTATTTAAGCACACAAAGTAATGATTATCAAGTTACTATAGATCCATAATGGCTTACCCTGTACTAGTCCTTCAAGTCATTTTTGCACTAAATAAATGAATTTGAAAGACTTGAAGGACTATTACAAGGTAAGCCATTATGTATCTATAGTAACTTGATAATAATTATTTTTGTATGTTAATTCATCACATTCTACAAAAACAAATCTTTTCAATGATAACCAATTAGCACTCAAATAACACACCATTGAAACATCCCCTCTTGAAGGGGCAATGCAATTCCTATACTCGCCAAATTCCTTTTGATTACAATCTTAGGACACATTTCCACTCAATATAGTGAAAACCATTTGAAAGTATGTGACAGTTTCAACAAACACAATTTAAAAAGAAATAATCATGGAAAATAGAAAACCCTAAAACAATGCACTATTACAAATGTTACATAATAAATCCTTATGCCAACATAAACTCTTAATGCAAAAATCAATTGTCAATTGATTCACCAAATGATTTCAATTTTTGGTTGTGATCATTTCAATTTTGGGTTGTGAAGCTTGGGATTAGAGAGAATTGTTGTTGATAGAAAATAACTTTTATGCATTGTCACAACAATAGAAAAATGATATTATAACGATCATTGTGTAGTATATACACATATTTGGTCTTTAATGAATACAATTAAGAACGCTATATGAATTGATTGCATTGTAGCCATTGTTGTCCACTACTAAAATATCTTTGACATGCCTTTACATGACCTCACATAGGACAATCCTTACATTGTCCTCCACCATCATTGCTTCAAAGTTGTGAATTCACAATCACATATGGGAAAAAATGTCCGCAACCACATATGGGAAAAAATGAAAAAAAAATCGATGCCCATGATTTAGAGTGAAACTAAGGTCTTAAAAATACGTTCTTCCATAATCCTTTGGCTTGTTCTAGGCATTTGGCCCCAATTCTCTTTAGATCCAACTTCACCAACGACAAGACATACACTATCCTTGTAATGTCATCATGAAATTGAGTCCTTCATTTAATGGGAGAATACAAGTTAACATAAAATATGGTTATATAGAAGATAACAAATTAGCTAATTTTCAGTTATTATCCCTGGGCTCTTTTATAAGGAAAGTTGAACAGAATGAGACAAACCTGTTCTCCCATAATTTATCCTCCCTGCTAACACGAACTTCCTCAATCTTCTTGATGGCCTTCAAAGTATTTTGAACATTTCTATCATATCTCTCAGACATTTTTCTTCTTCTCTCAAACTCGAGTGTTGTGTCCTGTTTGTTTCAAAGCAACGGTATTAACTGAAAATTTTGCATGTCTAATAATGTCATCAAATTAACTCCATCCACATCCAAACATGGCCTTAAGCATTTGGTATGGCACAAAAAATGAAATGGTTTTCCTTGCATTTTTCAAAATTGTTAAATAGGTTACTATTGTTGCAAAAATTGACTAATCTCGAAGTTTGTTCTGGAAACTATCTAAGTGCAAAGAGATAGACCCAAATAAGTAATCATCTGTATTGCAAGTTTGGATGAAAATTGTGGCACAAAATGGGAAAACATGGGAAAACATGTCAACATGTCTCATGAGCACACAAAAGATACCTTAGTAAGTTCTTTTCCATGAAGCTTTTTGTATGCTTTAGTCCACTTCACCTTTCGAGGGTTATGTTTCATTTTGAAATTCTTATGACATTTGGAACGTCAAAACTGGAATACCTAAAAATGAGAAAAAAGAAGTTAGGAGATAGCACTTTCATTTTAGTAGGCTAGGTAGAAGCTAAACAATTGAAAGTTATGGCATTTTTTCACAGCTCAAATTCAATGTAAAATGTTATATTAATTGGATGACTGCTAGGTTCAGGATGGATAACAACTTACCTTTTCTTCCTCCCAATATTAGCTCAGTTAAAACAGGTGGAATCTTCCTTTTGAAGTGTGTCATTTATCCATGTTTATAAAGAAATAAATGCAATGGAAGACCTTCAGTCCAATGAAGGCTTGAGTTTGAATTTCAATACAACCTGGGTCCTGCATACAGGAGTACAAAGAGGGTATTGGTATGCCATATCAGCCATGGAAAGTCAATATGATATTAATTCATTTGAAAGGAGAATATTTTGATCATGAAGTTGTTTCAAAGTAGTAGTTGTTGACAAGCTTCTCCTTGATGAATTCCTTAAACCTACAATTGAATGTAAAAATAAAATAACAGTAAGTACATTTTCCTTTAGTAAAAATAAAAATAAGAGTAAGTAGATAGATAGCTTACTCAAATGTCATCAGGGGATCAAATGATGCAACAGTCATCCGCAATTTTGTGTTCTATCAGATGGGTGTGTTTCAAATCTAATTTGATGCATCAAAGTACATGGAATAAGCACAGTATTCCTTGGGCAAAGTAAAGAAATGAAAAATGAAAATAATTATACTGAGTAGTTAGTTGTGTACCAAGCAAAGTGTGGCTTTGGTAGCCTCAAAATAAAATGTGGTACTTGCAACTAAATTGTTAGGATTGGGATCCTGCAAGAGATTATTTTTTCATGTAGTCAATCTATCAGTCAGAGAAGGATATTGTAAAAATACATACACAGGACTATACTCACAAGTCCTGAAGAAACAGTTATTCGAAGGTTGTTGAACAAATTTTCCATTTCAGAAAGTGATAAAGGCTTCACACATCTGACATGCATTTAATACAATCCTTCAAGTTAGAGGTCACCTAGATAAGCTAACTAAATTCAGTGCAACCTCAAATTAGTATGAGAAAAAATTGTAGGAGATACCTAGCCTCAAAATAATAGTAACCAAAAACATTTTGCAGCTATACTGAACACCTTACCAACCATTCTTACAAGACAATATGAACTAATAGAGTGTCATGGATAAATGGTCATGGAACGTGATTCACAAGTTTCATTACTCAATGTTCAACTCACCAACTCTGTTCAAATATATCATGGCATTTTGATAAATTGCAGGAAGGCCTTGTAGCATTTGATGCATAAATTGCCAAGTTAAAAGAAAGACCGATAATGCAAAATTTAAGGAGAGGATACACACATAGTCACCATTCATGTTCAAACCCAGCAACTATGAAAATCCAAAAAATATTTCCATGCCAAATATAGTGGATAAAATTCGCCATTAAGTTCAAAATTTAAACTTAAATGGATTTGTTTTAATTCTATAACTTAAAATGAATTTACTGTTAAGCTATATAACTTGTTGTTTTAGTATATCTGATAAATTCTATATTCAATCTAATTTACATAATATATATATAT
>LPNX010804506.1:723174-733210 GCA_001517045.1 Pseudotsuga menziesii
TAGAAAATGAAGAAGTAAAGTAAATTCCAACATTTACTGCAAGAATTTAACATCACCATTAATTAACAGCATTTTTGGTCAACCCTAGTAAAAAAACAAGTCAAGGAAACCACGTCATATTGAGGAGGGTAAGGCTTGGAAATGCATTTCCAGTTGTATGAAATGTATTTCCCATGTGTGGGATGCATCCATATGGCTGGAAATGTGTTTCTACATTTTGGTACAGAAACGCAGGGGGTACAACATTGTACCCTACGTTTCCTGCAACATATACCTTCAATGAAACCATGAAACATCACAAAGAATGAAATATGTATAAAACCAAAATGAACATAGCCTACATTGATCAAAACCAAGAACTGAATGTAAGTCTCTACAAATCTATTGGTTTAAATAAAAACACTTCTGAACACTATGACAGTGTTGAAATCATGTCCATAAAAATCCAAGAAACATGATTACAAGCCTTCCATATAAGCAAACCCTGTTAGTTTTTTTACCTTGTTGCTTTGAGGTGTTTTTCTTCAGAAGCAACAGTTTTAGTAGACATTCCAGCCTTGACCCTTGTGGAGAGATTTTGTAGTTTATGAGGGAGGTGCATTAGAGAGTCTCATGAGGGTGCAATAGTCTTGTAGACATTGAGTGGCTGAGTAGGATGCATGCATGCTCTATTTGCAAAGGGTGTAGTTCCTAAGATAGATAGGGTGCAAGCATGAGGAACATATTCAGTTTTGAGGTGTATTGCATGCGAGAGAGATTCTATTGTACGCTTTTAGTTTTCTTTAGCGATGTTCTCTTCTATTTAGGGTGAAATCATGCATGAGGTCACACTCTTCGCTAGCAGGATCTTGCATCAGGGTTAGGTTTTTATCTCTTCTAGAGAGGTGCACCACTCAAGGTGTCTACATTCATTGTAGACTTGTCATATCTTGTTATATAAAAGAGATGCTGAGCACTTCACTATGGGGTTAGATAAATGAAGTTTTGAGCTAGATGATTTGTAATTTCTTTCAGTGAGGTGCTGCAGATTTTATCTGCTTGTCCTAATTCTTAGACTTATGTGTTTGTAGATATTGCATTCCTTATCTGTCATTTTGATCTGTGATTAATCAATTTTTCATTCCTTGCTAAGGTTTTTTTAGAAGTGCTGAAAATTCAACTTTGCAACAAAGCTATACCACTGAAGTCTTCCTTTCCATGTATGGAGAGATGCAATCCATGAGATTGAGCTGCCTTTGGAGGAATTCAATGGGTGTTGATTTGTAATCACTTAGCCTATGGCTGATTTGATTCATCAATATGGATCGTATAGATAGCTAAAGGGAACTTTATAGAGGTTTAACAACAGCTTCAAAACAAACAATAAAGAACAAAATACATTTTTCTAGTATATAAGTTTACACATAGAAATACTTACTTTGAACTACTTGGCTATTGTTTAAGACTCTTGGTTTAACCAATTCAAGTAGGATCTTATAGGAGGAATTCAAACTAACGTATCCCAAAGAAATGTTATCGGTAATATATTCCCCAATTTTAAGGTCTCTATCAATGATCCACATTTAGAAGATATCCTCCAAATTCAGATCCAGATGCTATGTTAATACATTGAACCTTTCCATGCATAACCATCCTTCTAATAAATCTACTGGAAGTGTTCTATTGAAAGTTAATCCCAATACTGGCATCCTATTAGGATATTTAGACACTTAGGAGTTACTTAAGATCAACTTGTGTAATATATCCATTAGGTAAAAGTGTGTTTCTTTAGTATGCATTAGTATGCATTTGTAAATATTATAATCCGATGGTCATGGTATGTTCTAGAGATAGAGTGATTCGATGGTTCAACTTCTCTTAGATCATACCTACCATTGATCTATGGCTTAGCACCTGATTGGTTTATGATATCTATTTAAAGAGCATAGAGGGTCCTTGGCTAGTTGATCGATTATGAGAAGCTCATGTAACTTTCTTTCTTTTGCATAATAAATTGCTCCAAGTAGCTATTTGGCTGGGGCCGTGGACTCTTTCCCTCTCGAGGGTTTTTACCACGTGACAAACATCGGTATGTTGATCTATGATCTATTTGTGTGAAGCGGTTGCTCAAGGTATTCGGTCTTTTGGGAGTACCCTGTGTACCCGAACATGGTAACTTTCGAGATAGTTAGTTTTTGTTCTTTCAGCCATTATTTTATAGTATGGCCGCCCCTTGTGATACTATACTTACAAGTTCTAACTATTTCTCATGGAAATCTCATATGGAGGATGTTCTATGAAGTAGGGGACTTTTTAGGATAACCTCAAGGAAAGAAACAGAACCCACTGATGATGATAAGAAAATTAAATGGGCAAATAGATATGATGAAGCTCGTGGATTGATTGGGATGTCAATCTCTATTTATTGGGATGTAAATCTCTATTTATTTGTGATTCCACATATCTGGAATTGATGAACCTGATATAGCTTGGGAAAAGTTGGAATCTGTGTTTGGTAAACACAATGAAATTCGGGGTCATCAACTTGAGAATGAGTTGATTTTCTTGAATCCAAATGATTTTTCATGCATTCAAGACTATTTATCTAAGTATAAACTCTTAGACTCTTATTTGTAGAATGCAAGATTAAGAAAGAAGACAAACAATGTATTTATCATATTGTTTCCAAGCTTGGACCTGCATATTCTGTTTTTGTATCTACAATCTACTCCATGAAAGAATCGTTAACTGCAGCTAGATATCAAGAGCCTAGACTTGAATCCTTTTGTGATTCCTTAATTAGAGAGCAAGATAAGCTCATTCATCTTGGAATAATTAACAATGCAGATACATCTGGGAAAGATTTGTTGTCCCAATAGAAAGAAAAGTCCAAGCCTCCCAAGAAACAGAATTTTCGCAATAATAAGCCAAACAACAAGGGTCCCAAACCCTCTCAGTCAGCTCCTTCTTTAAATAATTACAAAGGATCCAATCCAAAAGGAAAGAAGACTGAGTGTCATTGCAATTTTTGTGGGAAAGATAATCATGATGAATCTAAGTGTTTCAATAAGATGGAATCCTTGGAAGCAGCAATGAAGAAGCACATCATTAGCCTAGATTCATCTTCAGAATCTAGCTCTCATGGACATGCACTTTGTGCTTCTGGTTACTCTTATACTACATCTTATTCTTCTACTTCAAATAAATGGCTCATTGATTCTAGAGCATCTTATCATATGGCTAAGGATCAAGCCATCTTTTCTACTATGCATGAATGTAACACCAAACAAATATTTGTTGGTGATGATAGACCTCTAAGTGTTGTAGGATCTGGAATAGTTCCAGTAGAAAATGGTCATTTCAGTGATGTACTATGTGTTCAAAAAATTTCCTGCAATTTGTTATCATTCTATCAAATTACTCATTCAGGTGAAGGTAAAACTGTGATGTTTACACCTCACCAAGTTGTAATCAAAGATTTTAAAAATCCTCAAAATGTCCTTGCTAATGGAACTGTTGATGATATTACCAAGTTGTACAAATTTAACAACTTTGGTTCATCACCTTTTCCTTCAGTTTTTGTTGCTCATAGTGATAACTTGAGCAAACTTTGGCATGAGCAATTTGGTCACTTAAATTACTGCTCATTGCAACAACTATGTAAAGATAATATGGTAACTGGTCTTCCGATGGTATCTTGCAAGGATGGTGTTTGTTTCGGTTGTGTACTCGAAAAACACCATTGGGATAGTTTTGACAAACATGCCTCTTGGCACCCCTTGGTTCCCTTGGAGCTTGTGCATAGTGACTTGTGTGGTCCTCTTCCATCTGCTTCCTTTTCTGGTTTCAAATATTTCTTAACTTTTATTGATGACCACTCCAGATGCACTTGGGTTTACTTCCTAAAACTTAAGAGCGAATTATTTAACATGTTCTTGGCCTACAAGGCCCTTGTTGAAAAATAATCTGGTCATTAAATTATTAAGTTAAGATCTGACAATGGAGGAGAATATGTTAACAACAAGTTCACTACTTTCTACACTGAACAAGGAATCCAACAACAACACACTGTTCCATATACACCACAACAAAATGGTGTAGCTGAATGGAAGAAATGCACTTTAAAAGAAATGGCTAATTGTATGATCCAATCTAAGGGACTAAGTCTTCAATATTGGGTTGAGGCCATAAATTGTGCAAATTACATAGTTAATCGCACACCCGCTAAATTTTTACAAGGTATAACACCGGAAGAAGCATGGAGTAAAATTAAACTAGATGTAAGTCACTTTCATGTGTTTGGTTGTGAAGCATGGGCTCACATTCCGGATTAAAAATGGAAAGAATTGCGGCCGAGAAGTGAAAAGTGCATATTTGTTGGATATTCTAAACATGTAAAAGGTTATAGACTTATTCAGCCATATTTTCATGATATAATCATTACAATAGATGTTAAATTTGATGAAAATCTCTTATCCTACGAGCCTAACTTGGAGGGTGTGCCATCTTTGGCCTATGAGCCTGATTCAGTGATTGTGCCTTCTTCTTCTTCCAACTTCCTTGATAGGTTTCCAACTCCATTTTTTGATGATGACCGTGAGGATGAAAATCCACCTCCACCTACTCATGTTCCTCCAATTGTACCAGCACCAATGCCTCCTCGATGGGTCCGTTGAACATGTGAAGAAGCTGGTGATATTCTCGGTGATCCTAGAGATCAACGTTGAACACATTCTTAGTTTCAGCAAGCCTCTTCTCTTTTGGCTCAAGTTTTCGAGAATCATGATCCATAAACTTTTGCAAAAGCTTCAAGAAATCTAGATTGGGATGTAGCTATGGATGAAGAATATCGTTCCTTAATGGTGAATGATACTTGGGATCTTGTTCCTCTTCCAAAAGGAAGAAAACTTGTCAGATGTAAATGGGTCTACAAAACTAAGTATGCATCAAATGGAAGTGTTGAAATACTTAAGGCAAGGTTTGTTGCCAAAGGTTTTTCCCAAGTTGAAGAGATTGACTACAATGAAACCTTTGCTCCAGTCGTAAAAATGAATTCCATCTGCCTTGTTCTTTCCCTTGCAGCCTTACATAACTGGGAAGTCCATGAAATGGATGTCAAGTCTACCTTTTTACATGGTGATTTACAGGAGGAAATTTACATGGAACAACCTCATGGATATGTTCAGGATAACTCTAGCCTTGTCTGTCTCCTTAAGAAATACTTATATGGCCTTAAGCAAGCTCCTAGAGCTTGGTATGTCGAAATGGATAGCTTTCTCCTTAACACTGGTTTTTCTAGATTCCATTCTGACCCCAATGTCTATACAAAGAAAGTATAAAACCATCTCATCATACTTGTTATTTATGTTGATGATCTTATCCTTACTGGTAGTGACCCTAAACTTATATCCCATGTGAAATCCAGTCTTAAGCAAAATTTTGAATTGTAAGACTTAAGACATTTGCATTATTTTCTTGGTCTCCAAGTCTTGCAAACCAAAGAACGAATATTTCTTTCCCAGTCTAAGTATGCTTGTGACCTTCTTCGTCATTTCCACATGGAATATTGTAAACCAGGCCCTTCTCCCTTCCAGTCTGGAGTCAAAATTTCTGCCACTTGTACTTCCCCTGAAGTAGATGCCACCTTTTTTTGTCAGCTTTTTGGTAGTCTTTTATACTTGACTCATTCCTATCCCGACCTTTCCTTTGCTATTGGTCATGTTGCCCGTTATATGAAAAATCCTCATGAAAGTCACTAGAAAGCAGTAAAAATAATACTTCGATATATTCAAGGTACAATTCAGTCTGGGATTCATTACAGTACAGGGGGGGAACCTTTGTTGGTTGGTTTCATTGATTTAGATTGGGCCGTTGATCCTAAAAAAATATTTTACAACTTTGTAAAAATAGTGTTACTTTTCAAATACAAATCTTTACTAAACGATTGTGTTCTTTCCATAAATTGACCATCCTTATTGGGGCTCTTTACTAAACGATTGTGTTTTTTCAATAAATTGACTATCCTAGTTGGGGCTCGTTTGTAAGCAAGAGTGTGCTTGCTTCAAAAGCCTCAATTCTATTTCTTGAACTATTTACTTTTCAAACAGTTTTGATTTAGAAAGAGTAAATGATAACAACATTATGTGACCCATGAGCAAATCCAAAAATTATGTTATAATTCATAATTGCTTCATTAGCAGGTTTGTTAATTTATGTTAATTTCCTTACCTTGTTTCTTTACATTTTTCAGTTCCTCTTACTTGTCTTGATTAATAAGTTTTTTAATTTCCTTACTTTGTTCCATTTTCCAGTTCCTCCTACTTGGCTTCTTACGTCTCCCATGTCTCAGCTTAATTACTTAATAAACTACCACTTATGTCATTAATTAATGAGATATTATTTAATAAACTACCACTCATGTCATTAATTAATGAGATATTATATAGAAACTTTCTAGAAATGCATAACCCAATTTCGAAAACATAGGAGATATGCTTACTCCTTAGTGGCTATATTTGTCTTCATTAAGGAAGATCCAAAACCTTTAACAAATAATCGAACCTATTCAAATAATATTTCGCTCAACATCAAAAAGTTGGAGAAATACTCACCCAAATCCAAGAAGATATCCCAGAAACAGAAATGAAGTGTCATATAAGAGATAAATTATAAATAAAAGAATAATCGAACCCATTCAAATAATATTTGGCTCAACATCAAAAGTAGGAGCAATACTCACCCAAAGCCAAGAAGATATCTCACAAATAGAAATGGAGTGTCATATAAGAGAGGAATCGTATATAAAAGATATTAAGAGGAATCCTCTAACACGGGGGACTTTGCTAGGGGGAGTGTTAAGGTGTGGGTCAAGGAACATGGGGACTTTGGTAGGGGAAGTGTTGAGATGTGGGTCAAGAATGGAATTTGATGGATAAATTGATCTTCATGAAATATTGTTCAACAAACATGGTAAATAATTTCTCATATCTGTAAAAAATATTCATTAAAGCAGTTGAATTTGAAATTCCAACCCTATGTGGGTGAATCCAAATATTGTCGTTTTAAATAAAACACAACAAAAAAAAAAGTATTTGATATTTAGCAATTGAATTTGAAATTCCAACCCTTGCATGGGTGAATGAAAATCTTGTCTTTTAAAAAAAAATCCAACAAAACCAAGAGGGAGTTGCTAACAATAATCTGGGACGACGTGAGTAGAGAGGGAAAGGTGGCAAATTTGTTTGGTAAAAAATAATTCCAGTGTCATGCTTCTTGTCTTAACCTTCAAATAATTTTCTCTTGTAATTCACACTATTGTCCATGGTTTACCCACAATTGTTGATCCATTCATGGGGATGCTTGTCCCCTCTACACGTCGGTTCATTTTCCAATGATTTTGACTCCCATTGGATTGCACTTTTTTTAAGGATACATGGTATTGAATTATAAATGAACTATGTCCACTCAGTGGGTTGTTAGATCCAATTTTTATGGACGGTTATTACCGACGTGGTATAGTTTTTGTTAGTTTGGATCCCTACCCAAACCCATTTATAGATGATACTTCTTGTATCAATTAATCGTCGGATCATGGGGATCATTGTTCTCTTTAAAACTTGCTCGTTGTGCTTAAATGAAAACGATGTCTATTAACACCACCACTTTCTTGGAAAATATATTGTGACTACATTGTTATATACTTGATCCAACATGATATTAGAGCTGGCTGGTTCATTCCTTGCTAAGGTTTTTTTAGAAGTGCTGAAAATTCAACTTTGCAACAAGGCTATACCACTGAAGTCTTCCTTTCCATGTATGGAGAGATGCAATCCGTGAGATTGAGCTGCCTCTGGAGGAATTCAATGGGTGTTGATTTGTAATCACTTAGCCTATGGCTGATTTGATTCATCAATATGGATCATATAGATAGCTGAAGGGAACTTTATAGAGGTTTAACAACAGCTTCAAAACAAACAATAAAGAACAACATACATTTTTCTAGTATATAAGTTTACACATAGAAGGACTTACTTTGCACTACTTGGCTATTGTTTAAGACTCTTGGTTTAACCAATTCAAGCAGGATCTTATAGGAGGAATTCAAACTAACTTATCCCAAAGAAATGTTATCGGTAATATATTCCCCAATTTTAAGGTCTCTATCAATGATCCACATTTAGAAGATATCCTCCAAATTCAGATCCAGACTCTATGTTAATACATTGAACCTTTCCATGCATAATCATCCTTCTAATAAATCTATTGGAAGTGTTCTATTGAAAGTTAATCTCAATACTGGCATCCTATTAGGATATTTAGACACTTAGGATTTAGTTAAGATCAACTTGTGTAATATATCCGTTAGGTAAAAGTGTGTTTCTTTAGTATGCATTAGTATGCATTTGTAAATATTCTGATTCGACGGTCACGGTATGTTCTAGACATAGAGTGATTCGATGGTTGAACTTCTCCTAGATCATACCTACCATTGATCTGTGGCTTAATACCCGATTGGTCTATGATCTCTATTTAAAGAGCATAGAGGGTCCTTGGCTAGTTGATCGATTATGAGAAGCTCATGTAACTTTCTTTCTTTTGCATAATAAATTGCTCCAAGTAGCTATTTGGCTGGGTCCATGGACTCTTTCCCTCTCGAGGGTTTTTACCATGTGACAAACATCAGTATGTTGATCTATGATCTATTTGTGTGAAGCAGTTGCTCAAGGTATTCGGTCTTTTGGGAGTACCCTGTGTACCCGAACATGGTAACTTTCCAGATAATTAGTTTCTGTTCTTTCAGCCATTATTTTATAGTATGGCCGCCCCTTGTGATACTATACTTACAAGTTCTAACTATTTCTCATGGAAATATCATATGGAGGATGTTCTACGAAGTAGGGGACTTTTCTGGATAACCTCAGGGAAAGAAACATAACCCACTGATTAATGATAAGAAAATTAAATGGGTAAATAGATGTGATGAAGCTCATGGATTGATTGGGATGTCAATACCTATTTATTGGGATGTAAATCTCTATTTATTTGTGATTCCACATATCTGGAATTGATGAACCTGATATAGCTTGGGAAAAGTTGGAATTTGTGTTTGGTAAACACAATGAAATTCGGGGTCATCAACTTGAGAATGAGTTGATTTTCTTGAATCCAAATGATTTTTCATGCATTCAAGACTATTTATCTAAGTATAAACTCTTAGACTCTTATTTGTAGAATGCAAGATCAAGAAAGAAGACAAACGGGTGAATCCGCGGACCTGTGTAACACTTTTTGGCAAACGCATTTGGGCAAAAACACAAAAACGCACCTCGGTCGAGGGTTTAACAAGCCTCAACCGAGGTTTTAATATCTCAACCGAGGTTTTATCAAGCCCTCGACCGAGGTTTTGGTAAGCCCTCGACCAAGGTATTTCTTAACCCTCGATCGAGGTATTAAAACCTCGACCGAGGGTTAAGAAATACCTCGGTCGAGGTACATACCTCGACCGAGGTCCCTCTGTCGAAAAAATTATAAAAAGAGGCCGCAGGGGCCATGGTCGTCTTTTTTCAAAATTCCACTGTGCAAGCTCGACCGAGGAATGACGAGCGGTGTAAGGATTGGCACCCTAAAGCAACCCAAGCACCCCGAAGAAACCCAACCTCATCACGATGGCGTCACAGCCAAGAGGTAACAGTTTAAATAATTTTTTTTCAATTTATAAAATTGGTAAATGTATGTTTTATTTATAAAATTGGTAAATAATTGTTTTATAAATTTATAAAATTTGTTTTAAAATTTGGTAATTGAATGTTTTTATAATTTTCATGTTTAAAATGTGTACTGGCAAGCAGAAATGCTGCTAGATTTTTGAAAATTTGTAGTTAAATTGAATTTTTTTGTTAATTTGTTATATATATATATATAAATTATGTCAACCGGTAGCGTTTATGCTACCAGTTTAATTTTGAAATGTGTCCCGAGCAAGCTGAAATGCTGCCCGATTTTTTTCAATCCTCCGTGAATTCATGGAGGATTGAAAAAAATCCATAAAAATTTTATT
>LPNX010804506.1:742887-777887 GCA_001517045.1 Pseudotsuga menziesii
GATGGTTGGGGTGTCATTAATGTTTGTAGTTGGAGTGTCATTAATGTTTGAATTCACTCCCGGGCTTTTTCTCCAAAGGAGTTTACATGACTAGGTCCTCGACAGAGCTAATACCTCGGTCGAGGGCTTAAGAAAATAGATTTAGCCCCCATTCAAACAAATGAAAATTTTTATGTGCCTTGCAGAGGTGTAAATCCTGCCTTTCCTAGCACATAACTGAGCGGAGTTGATACCGATAAATTCACCAACGAATCTTCTATCCATTGAGGTATCATACACGCATTTTGGCATTCATATGAAATTTATTTTTTAATTACTTCTAAAACTTATACTTAGAAAACCACACTGTAACTTCGAAGCAGCTCAAAGAAAAATCTGCAGAGTTAAAAATACATAGCCAAAAAATTCTTAAAAATGCGCACATCACATATCGATGTGTCCTCTTCAAAAGGGTATCTTTGGTTTTTCAATTTTTGAAAAAATAGAAAAAATTGCTTTACGTGGACAAATATGTGTTTAAAACGATGCTGAAATCGAATGTGGTCACTTTCGGAAAATAATAAATAATTGTATAATGCGAAAAAAATTAACAAAAAAATATGGACATCACACTGCATTTTATGTAGATCATGCTCATATATATATATATTTTTAAATTATTAATGCAAGATTGAATTACTCTACGTGGACACGAGACACTTATTAGCTTCTTCAAATTTTTAAGGTCACACAGTTCATTAAATGCAAAAATTCACACATTAAATGACATCGAAATATTTTTAAAAAAATATCACTATGAAGCCAACATAATATTCTACAAATTTTTTTTTACTGCAAGTCAAAATTCACATGGCATATATGCGTTTTGAGGGCTTCTATCTAGAACATGAGTAAAAAATCAGGTTTTCATCGCCAAATTTGGCCAAAAAGTGTTACCCATCTTCATGGAATCACCCTTACAATGTATTTATCATATTGTTTCCAAGCTTGGACCTGCATATTCTATTTTTGTATCTACATTCTACTCCATGAAAGAATCCTTAACTGCAGCTAGATATCAAGAGCCTAGACTTGAATCCTTTTGTGATTCCTTACTTAGAGATCAAGATAAGCTCATTCATCTTGGAATAATTAACAATGCAGATACATCTGGGAAAGCTTTGTTGTCCCAATAGAAAGAAAAGTCCAAGCCTCCCAAGAAACAGATTTTTCACAATAATAAGCCAAACAACAAGGGTCCCAAACCCTCTCAGTTATCTCCTTCTTTAAAGAATTACAAAGGATCCAAGCCAAAAGGAAAGAAGACTGAGTGTCATTGCAATTTTTGTGGGAAAGATAATCATGATGAATCTAAGTGTTTCAATAAGATGGAAGCCTTGGAAGCAACAATGAAGAAGAACCACATTAGCCTAGATTCGTCTTCAGAATCTAACTCTCATAGACATGCACTTTGTGCTTCTGGTTACTCTTATACTACATTTTCTTCTTATACTTCAAATAAATGGCTCATTGATTCTAGAGCATCTTATCATATGGCTAAGGATCAAGCCATCTTTTCTACTATGCATGAATGTAACACCAAACAAATATTTGTTGGTGATGATAGACCTCTAAGTGTTGTAGGATCTAGAATAGTTCCAGTAGAAAATAGTCATTTCATTGATGTACTATGTGTTCAAAAAATTTCCTCCAATTTGTTATCATTCTATCAAATTACTCATTCAAGTGAAGGTAAAAATGTGACGTTTACACCTCACTAAGTTGTAATCAAAGATTTTAAAAATCCTCAAAATGTCCTTGCTAATGGAACTATTGATGATATTACCAAGTTGTACAAATTTAACAACTTTGGGTCATCACCTTTTCCTTCAGTTTTTGTTGCTCATAGTGATAACTTGAGCAAACTTTGGCATGAGCGATTTGGTCACTTAAATTACCGCTTATTGCAACAACTATGTAAAGACAATATGGTAACTGGTCTTCCGATGGTATCTTGCAAGGATGGTGTTTGTTCCGGTTGTGTACTCGGAAAACACCATTGGGACAGTTTTGACAAACATGCCTCTTGGCACGCCTCGGTTCCCTTGGAGCTTGTGCATAGTGACTTGTGTGGTCATCTTCCATCTGCTTCCTTTTCTGGTTTCAAATATTTCTTAACTTTTATTGATGACTACTCCAGATGCACTTGGATTTACTTCCTAAAACTTAAGAGTGAAGTATTTAACATGTTCTTGGCCTACAAGGCCCTTGTTGAAAAACAATCTGGTCATTAAATTATTAAGTTAAGATCTGACAACGGACGAGAATATGTTAACAACAAGTTCACTACTTTCTACACTGAACAAGGAATCCAACAACAACACACTGTTCCATATACATCACAACAAAATGGTGTAGCTGAACGGAAGAACCGCACTTTAAAATAAATGGCTAATTGTATGATCCAATCTAAGGGACTAAGTCTTCAATATTGGGTTGAGGCCATAAATTGTGCAAATTACATAGTTAATCGCACACCCACTAAATTTTTACAAGGTATAACACCGGAAGAAGCATGGAGTAAAATTAAACCAGATGTAAGTCACTTTCATGTGTTTGGTTATGAAGCATGGGCTCACATTCCGGATGAAAAATGGAAAGAATTGCGGCCTAGAAGTGAAAAGTGCATATTTGTTGGATATTCTGAAGATGTAAAATGTTATAGACTTCTTCAGCCATATTTTCATGATATAATCATTAGAATAGATGTTAAATTTGATGAAAATCTCTTGTCCTATGAGCCTAACTTGGCGGGTGTGCCATCTTTGGCCTACGAGCCTGATTCGGCGATTGTGCCTTCTTCTTCTTACAACTTCCTTGACAGGTTTCCAACTCCAGTTTCTAATGATGACCGTGAGGATGAAAATCCACCTCCACCTGCTCATGTTCCTCCAATTATACCAGCACCAATGCCTCCTCGATGGGTCCATTGAACATGTGAAGCAGTTGGTGATCTTGTCGGTGATTCTAGAGATCAACGTCGAACATGTTCTCAGTTTCAGCAAGCCTCTTCTCTTTTGGCTCAAGTTTTTGAGAATCATGATCCCTAAACTTTTGCAAAATCTTCAAGAAATCTAGATTGGGATGCAACTATGGATGAAGAATATCGTTCCTTAATGGTGAATGATACTTGGGATCTTGTTCCTCTTCCAAAAGGATGAAAACTTGTCAGATGTAAATGGGTCTACAAAACTAAGTATGCATCAAATGGAAGTGTTGAAATAATTAATGCAAGGTTTGTTGCCAAAGGTTTTTCCAAAGTTGAAGGGATTGACTACAATGAAACCTTTGCTCGAGTCACAAAAATGAATTCCATCTGCCTTGTTCTTTCCCTTGCAGCCTTACATAACTGGGAAGTCCATCAAATGGATGTCAAGTCTGACTTTTTACATGGTGATTTACAAGAGGAAATTTACATGGAACAACCTCCTGGATATGTTCAGGATAACTCTAGCCTTGTCTGTCTCCTTAAGAAATACTTATATGGCCTTAAGCAAGCTCCTAGAGCTTGGTATGTCAAAATGGATAGCTTTCTCCTTGACACTGGTTTTTCTAGATTCCATTCTGACCCCAATGTCTATACAAAGAAAGTAGGAAACCATCTCATCATACTTGTTCTTTATTTTGATGATCGTATCCTTACTGGTAGTGACCCTAAACTTATATCCCATGTGAAATCCAGTCTTAAGCAAAAATTTGAACTGTAAGACTTAAGACATTTGTATTATTTTCTTGGTCTCCAAGTCTTGCAAACCAAAGAAGGAATATTTCTTTCCTAGTCTAAGTATGCTTGTGATCTTCTTCGTCTTTTCCACATGGAATATTGTAAACCAGGCCCTTCTCCCTTCCAGTCTGGATTCAAACTTTCTGCCACTTGTACTTCCCCTAAAGTAGATGCCACCTTGTATCGTTAGTTTTTTGGTAGTCTTTTATACTTGACTCATTCTCGTCCTAACCTTTCCTTTGCCATTGGTTGTGTTTCCCGTTATATGAAAAATCCTCATGAAAGTCACTGGAAAGCAGCAAAAAGAATACTTCGATATATTCAAGGTACAATTCAGTTTGGGATTCATTACAGTACAGGGGGGGGGAACCTTTGTGGGTTGGTTTCATTGATTCAGATTGGGCCAGTGATCCTGATGATCAAAAGTATACTGCAGGTTATGTTTTCAGTTTGTTATCTGGACCTGTCACTTGGGCTTGTAAGAAACAAAAAGCTCTTGCTCTTTCTTCAGCAGAGGCAGAATATCGAACCACTGTTAATGCTAGTCAGGAAGCTTTATTGCTTCGACAGATCCTTTCCGAGTTTGGATTTGAGCAGCGGCAACCTACTCCACTTTGGTGTGACAATCAAAGTGCCATCAAGCTTGCAAAAGATCCAATTCTACATCAGCGCAGCAAACACATTGAGCTACACATGCACTTCATCAGAAATCATGTTCATGATAGTGTTGTTGAAGTTCTCTATTTCCCTATAGATGATCAATTTGTACACATCTTCACCAAGTCTCTTACAGAAGTGAAGTTTTCTAAACTTTGGTCTATGTTAGGAGTTTAGGAATGTGTCCTTAAGGAGGGATAGGCTCTAATTCCTCCTTCCTTCTCCTAATAGTGTCACTTTTGTAAATCCTTCAATCCTATCTCAAATTGTTCTTAAGGGGGGATGTTAGGATATTTAGACACTTAGGATTTAGTTAAGATCAACTTGTGTAATATATCCATTAGGTAAAAGTGTGTTTCTTTAGTATGCATTATTATGCATTTGTAAATATTCTAATCCGACGGTCACGATATGTTCTAGACATAGAGTGATCCGACGGTTCAACATCTCTTAGATCATACCTACCATTGATCCATGGCTTAACACCTAATTGGTCTATGATGTCTATTTAAAGAGCATAGAGGGTCCTTGGCTAGTTGATCGATTATGAGAAGCTCATGTAACTTTCTTTCTTTTGCATAATAAATTGCTTGAAGTAGCTATTTCGATGGGGCCATGGGCTGTTTCCCTCTCGAGGGTTTTAACCACGTGACAAACATCGGTGTGTTGATCTGTGATCTATTTGTGTGAAGTGGTTTCTCAAGGTGTTCGGTCTTTTGGGAGTACCCTGTGTACCCAAACACATCCTTGTTCCTCAGTTCCTTACCTAGGATGAACTCCAATTCTTATCCAAGTGGGTTTTACTAGCTCCAAAACCAAATCCCAAAATCCAAATCAATTCCTCACATGTAATAGAATATCATTCATCAGCTGTCATACAATTCCTTGCTCACCAAACTTTAATTTCTTGTTCACACCCACAAGTCCAAGCATCGAATAATCGAGGAATTTTATCCTCTCTTAAATGTACTAATTGCCAGTCTATCATACCTATATAGCCTAATCAAAGTCACAATAGCCAGCATGGTGAATATTCTGAAAATAAATATTATTATCATCACTTTAGTGTTGTCCCTCCTACACAGTCTGTAGATAATCCATTTTTGCACTCTTTCAATATCCCTACGAAGTCCAAAGTTTGACAGATTCCTAATTGTTCAAATTCCACAGATAATACCCAATGTTTCCAAAACAGGCCAGAAACACCTGACAATGCAATATTCCCACGTGCACAATCTTACTACTTTGCTGTCAGAAGCTTGCATTACCAAAAGCCTTTAAAAAAGGAATTTATTACAACACTATATTCTTGGGAAAAATCCTCCCAAGGAATCCAAGCTCAGCTTAGCATCCAAAGTCCAAGTGATTATATGCCAGGATTAGGATACAGAAAGCCTACTGCCCTAGAACAACAGAGCCAAGCTGAATTAGAACATCATAGAAAACAGATGAAAAAATTCAGGTAGCTAAAGGAAAGATTTGATATCCCTTCCTTTAGGTTTATACAAGTCCCTGCAAAAATTTACATGCCCACAATCCAAGAAATTGCAAACTTCTTGCAAATATACAAAGGCTATTTCCAATATAATATTCAATACCAATTCATGAAAAATATGATAAATTGGGATTTCTTTACTCATGAAGATTCAAAACAATCGAGAGAATCCCATTCAATGGAACAAAAGGCAATCCTGGCTAAATAATGGAAAGAGCATATGGTTACACAAAACCAATGGATATCATTCTATGAATGGTATAAATTTAGTCAAGACAAAGCCACGGATTCTAAAATGAATATGGTCAAAACTTAAAAAACCCAGTCTCCAGAAGAAAGGCAACCTGAAAAAAGGAAAGATGGCCATAAATGGGAGTTGGCCAAAGGAGGAGAAACATATAGTTGATGGCCATAAATGGGAGTTGGCCAAAGGAGGAGAAACATATACTGCAACACCTTTTCCTCCAATCAAGCCCATTACCGAATGAACTAGCAGGGTAGTGTCCGACAAGCACATATGAGGAAAGTGACCCTGCAATGTCACCTCAGTCACGTTCCTTTGACTACGTGAAAGTGTCATGACCTCCAACAGGAGAACCCTTTAGATACTCTGCAAGACACTTGGACAAGCAACTACGTCTTCTACACAATGATGTTAGTGACCAATGCCTTTAACAAATTAATTTAGGAATGAAGAATACATACCAAGTAAAAAAAGTGCTTATGGATGCAGATGTAAATGATACCAATTCAATGTAATAAAATCAAGATATATGGAATTAGAAGCAAGGTCATTCAATAACATGTTAGAAAACCAAAGATCATTAACTGTGTAATCACATGTACCATTCAATATGAGTGTAATAACAACAGTAAGTAATCAACCAATTTCTTCCAATCACAACTAAAGGATAGGTACAATGGCAGCAATATGATAGTATGATAGTATAACAGTCCCTTTAATGGAATTTAAAGTAGCATTCATGTAACCAAGAGAGTGTATGCAACATATAATTTATGCAATCAATGCAATCACACTACTTGAACCTTTCATCACCAATCCTAGCAGGGTATGACAACCATCAAAAGGAAGTTTCAGACTTTTATAGCAGCAGTATGTTAACCCTTGAAATATGTGTAACAAACATGGTTTAAGCATATAATGTAAACAATAAACTTTAATTGTCAACCATTTCTTTATGACTGTTAAAAAGGGTAACTTTTAGACTGTATGTAAATGTATTTTCAAGCCTCTTTTATCTTAAAAATGGAAGTCCTTTAAAACAGTAACAAATTGTAATTAATGGATAACCTCTTTGTTTTTTTTGTGTAGGTGTTATGGCATGAAGGAGAGGAATTTCCAAGTGTTGACATTATGGAAATTGCAGACCGTAACAGCAATAAAGAGGAGGCT
The DNA here is from genome assembly GCA_001517045.1 of Pseudotsuga menziesii. Taxonomy (NCBI): domain Eukaryota; kingdom Viridiplantae; phylum Streptophyta; class Pinopsida; order Pinales; family Pinaceae; genus Pseudotsuga; species Pseudotsuga menziesii. Next base: position 750,217 of record LPNX010804506.1, read on the forward strand.
AAATAGAAGGTTCTTACAGCCTGTAAGGGAGGTAAGGAAAAATGGCTTAGATCCTAGAAAGGAAAGGAGAGGATATGGGTTGCTTTTAGGAAGGGAAGCGAAGGTTCAGTAGAGAAAAGTACTCAGGGGGTTATCTTCACAAATTCGTTCTACTAGATATGCTACAACCTAACAGATTGGACGTTAGACAAATTCACCCCAAGAAGCTTGGGAAATGGCAGTCCAATGAATCCTTCCCGCAACTGAGGCTAAAGATTCCCAAGTAAGACAACCCATGAAAGGACTCCATACCATATGCACAGACCTACAACTCAAGATCTAGAAGATGGAATGAATATTAACCAAATACCATGGTCACTAGAAGTTCTATAATGGAACTTGAATGGATCTAGTACTCAGTAGATAGAACATATGATACACGGAATGGTTACTGTCTATAGAGCTTATGTAGCCAATGGAAAAGATCCTACTTCTTGTAGAATGATAATATCAGCATTTACAAGAGCCCTGCAAAAATGGTGGCAAAGAACAATGACAATGGAAACATGGAACAAATGGGAACAAACAAAAATAAAAAATGCAGAGGGACTTGAAGAGTCCAACCTAATAGGTTGCATGACTGCAGAAATAATAAAATACTGGGGAGGAATAACATAAAATATGAAAGCTAAAAACACCCAATTGCTGGTAAATATGAAAAGCCTCCTAGATTTTGAACAGTTTCACCGAGATTGGGTAATCAGAATACAAGATGTAGAAAATGGCAATAGCAAAGTTTGGAAGAAAAATACATTTCTGCATTGCAAAAAAATTTCCAAGGATTTTTCACAAGTGCTTTAAGAAAACAATCCTTGACAGCGTACAGTTTGGATGAATACTATGACATAATACTTAGCTGTATAGGAAATAATAGCAACCAACACAAGCGAGGAAGGAAAAAACTTATCTTTTTCAACAGCACCAGAATAATGTTTGTATTGACATGACAATGGAAAATTAGGATGTTGGGATGTTAGATTACACATTTTCTGTAATTACAACACCATTTCTCCTTCCAGAACTGGTTGAAAGGGTAGCTAATATGTTCAACTATTTATTTTCACAAATGGTGGGCCCTCAACAGAAAACTCTCACCCTCAAGGACCCTGAAAAATATGAATTCAAATCAAAGCAACTATTGAACAAGTACAACATCAATTGTAGATACTCTAACTGCATCTCATGTTGATGAGGATGTGAAATACTCTAATTGCATTTTCGTGAGACTTCTAGTTGTCATTAAAGGGGATGTGTGATCCCTTGATGAAGGATGATGCTGAGATTGATTCCAGACTTGCAGTTGATGGGAATATCATAACTGCCTATAAACTAATTTAGGGCTTGTAAATTGGAGTACTGTAACTGTATATGGCTTGTAACTACCTATAAACTAATTTAGAAGTTAGAAGGACACTAAATATTGCAGCATTTTGCATATCCATTATGGCATTAACATTGTTTACAGAATTCCCCAATTTCCTTATTAGTTGTTTCTTTATAATGACCTTTAGATAAAATTTCCTTCAAATGAACTTTCCAATCCTCTAACTTATGTTTCTATGGTAGACATGCATGTAGTTTTCTTCTTGTGTTTTTCAAATGTATGTACAACCTTTTTCAAATTCTTCTCATATCTAAAAGAGACACAAAGTAAATATAAATCAAAAAGAGATGTGTCCACCAAGTAAATGTCTACATCTCATTACCAACTACTATGAACTCCTAGAATCTGTCAACTAGTGTCATCTAAATAGATGAGACAATAACAAAGAAGTTGGAAGAGTGTCATGGAAGTGCAAAGAGGAAGTCGAGTTAGATGAAATACCTATCATATCATTTGAGGGCAATCTGTATGATAAGGGAATAATAAATATCTCTACTACAGTGATAAGGTGATTCTTTGGCAATCTAAGACCTATTCTTGTTAGCATCCAATTGTGCTACGATGTAAGTTGTGTCATCTCAAAGCCCTTGAAAAGGAGCCATTAGATACTATAGACTTTTGAGTATCAATAAATATTGAATGTTTCCTTTTCCCTACCAAGACGACAAGGTGGTGGAAGTTAAAGTGATACAGTATAACACATCAGCCATTTTACTATCATTAGTCAACAGGAAGTGTCTCTAGATGAAAATATCTCTAACAAATAAGCTACACATTTCAAAATATCATATCTAAGGAAGGAATGTTGAAATAAGCAATATCAAGTCTCTATTATCTCATAATACAATGGACATCTGAAGATGAAGTTCTATGTTATCTCTACCTCCAGGCTCCAGCGAGAAAAGTTTGCATTTTCCTTGATCACAGCAAATTTATCACTCTAACTCCACTCTCGGCCAGTTAATGCAAACTCTTAGTTGTCCTAGCATGTAATTCAGACCATGAGATCAATTTTTATATTTACTTAAAAGTATAATACTCAAGCATTGGTCCAAAATACTCTAAAATGAATCATATTGTAGGTTTAATAATGGCATTACAGAGTAATACTTTGGATGAGATATCCTGAAGAACTACTGAAAGCATTTGCTCTCTAGTATTGCTAGGAATACACATATTTTGACTAAGCATGGTTGGGTACATGTTGATGTCGTGACTTTTTCCTCAAGGAAATGTTAACTTTTCCACATAAGTGAATAATAATGAAACTGACCCTTATATATTTACCAAATGTTATGCATCCTAGAGGTGGAGCAAGGTGAGAAGAGTTGAACTAATCTTCTAGGTGAGAGGAAAGACAACAAACATTTTCTTGAGAATTTTAGATTGTATTCTTGACATATCATGCTCCAATGACAAATCCATCATGTTAAAGAATATGATTTATTGCAAATAGAATTCCCCGAGTCTACATCCAACCTGAGTTTAGCACCCATCCCTTACTCCTTGCAAGCTTATTTATGTTTGTATCCTTTCTTCACGAGATCCATGCTATGGAAAATTTAACAGAGTGGAAGAGATATCCCATACTAGGCACTTCATTCCTCAGAGTACATTGCCTCCATGGATGTCCCAAACAAAAGATAGTGTTGGTTCTTGAAGGCTTCTTCACTCCTTCAAATCCATAGGCATATCTTGTCGACTCTGTTAAACCCTATCCATACAATATGACCACTAAATTCTCAGAAGAAACCTATTAAAACCCATTAATGGAAAGGAACAAGGTGCATATTGAACCTTCTCACACTTTACCCACTTACCCAGCTATTCATGATTCATTAGTTTATTTAAAATTCCTTCAAGAAACTCCTTTTGGTGCAAGATAACTTACTCCTAAAATATGTAACTTTACTACTTATTTTATCATTAGAACTATTACTTCAAATATATGAAAATTTTAGTTAATTACTATGCCCAGTGGATTCATAAGAATGCATATCTACAACCATCTATGTATCAAAATGTCATGGGAACGCACCCCGAAGATTTTAATTAAGAATGTCCTCTAGGAATAATCAAGCCTATCATAAATGTCAAACAAATGAAACCACATATTGAGAGAAAGAATGAGAATTATTACACCCGAGCGGATGAAATGGTGAAGTAATTCAAAGCACTGGATCCATAGTGTACAAGCATCTGTCTTCCCTTTCCAAGGTCAGCTTGGTTTCCAAAACATTGATTTTCAAATTCTTGCAAGGTAAAACCTCGCCAAAAGAGTACTCCAGTCTATCTATACTACACACATTACAGAGCCTCAAAGTTATTTCATACTAATGAGATCCTATGCATACATTACAGAGACACATATGTAGAACCTTGAAGTCATTGCATACTAATGAAATCCTATGTATTGAGGACAAATATTTACCTGGGAAAATACAACATCCTCAATACTCAGAGCTGGAGCAGATCCAACGCCAATAGCCTCCTCTTTGATGGAGGTCAAATAAAACAAAATCCTTCCTTGTCTCTATGCTTCATAAAATATGGTATCCATAACTCGAACATTCACCATGTCACTGTATATTTTTAGTGAAAATTCTTTGTCAACCTGTTTATAGAATACGGGCCATTATGAAATGGACAACAACCAAGACCAAATATATCAACAGCGAAATCATCATCAACAACTAAGGGCGAGATAGATTTTCTATAGATTATAATGTTTCAGGGAAGCAAACCTCTTCCAGGTTAGTCTCTGAGATCTGGAGACCATGGTCGTCTAAAAATATGTAATAGGAGGCTGCTTTGTATCATGTTTCTGGTAAAAACTCCATATGGTATGCATATCTCACTTCCCTTGTTCCAGTATCATCAAACTATCCAATCGCAACAACAAAAATGAAAGAAGTAACCATTAGAAACAAACAAACCAAGCATAGACATAAATATGTAGATCCACTAAAGCAAGCTCAGCTTTCAGGCCTATTCAATATAATATCTAGGAGAATAAATTGAAACAATAGAATACCTATGTATCATCCTCAACCGACTATCTAACTGTTTTACTGTTAAGCTGTTTTCCCGATGTAGTATATAACAACCTTTGCTTTTTGGACATTGTGATAGCAGGCCACAAACATAGGGATTCCCAGTTACCAGATGGCTTGGATATATCAATAAGACCATGTTTAACAGAATCACAAACAAATGGTCTTGCTACAACCTGCAAGTAGGTTGGTAGAACCCAGTTCATCCGAGTAGTAGATCTTCTTAGACATAACACAGAAGCTCTCATGGTGGAAAGAATTCAAATTGAAATCCCCTAAAATATAGAAGGAGGAGGCTTGTGAAGGTATTTCTATCATTGGAGGAGGGACCATTTTATAAGGTATGCCATGCCTTCTCATGCTTATGATACATGCTACCCATTGCTACATATCCTTGGAAGCATGTACATTTCTACATTTGGGAAAATAGTCTGGTGACAGGAAAGGCCATGGAACAATGTACATTTGCTACACTTAGGCAGATAGTTAAGTGAAATCATGTGGGAGAGAGTCAATGGATCCTACTCCATGCCTAACACAACATCCATTTATTTACTGAAGGGCGTAGTTGAAACTTATTAATGGTAGGCATGGATGGATTGTATTTTTCTTTGGTAGCCCATAATAATAGCACTGAGATCTCTTTAATGGTAGGCATGGCTGACATGGTTGGTAGCTATTTTTATTGGTAAACAATAAATATCTAATAGTGTAACACTTATGGTACATAGGTTTGTTTTGAACTGGACATAGATCCAATGCTTCTGATGTAACTTCTTTAACTTTTAAGTATGATATAAAAGATTTTGCTAGTAATGTGAATTCCCATTGGCCAGTCAAATTGAGATTTGAACAAAAAAATTTACAACATCGAAAATAACTTGAAATTGAACAATGTGAATGGTTTAGTGATTATCATTCAACCTCTCCTCTGGAAGAGATATCCCATACTAGGTGCTTCATTCCTCATAGGACATTGCCTCCATGGATCTCCCAAACAAAAGATAGTGTTGGTTCTTGAAGGCTTCTTCACTCCTTCAAATCCATATGCATTTCTATTGATCATCTCACTGAATTGAGATACTCTTTGTATGCCCATCATCACCTTCTATATTCAAAAGGAAGATCAATAAGGAAACCAAAGAGGGAATATACAAACAATTTATTCAGGGTACTTGTATACTCTCCTCATCCCTCTTGGCTCTAAGATGGCTTTCTATCCTTAGCATCTTTTACAGCTAATAGGAAGCTTCATTATCCATCCCAATTAAATTCAAACATCATTGATTGCATGCCCTCAATATCCTCCTCAACTAGTGGAGGGTTTGTTCTCAATGCTCATCAATTACACATAGAGTACCATCACCGCATCCCATGAATGGGTAGGATATTTCAAAGATGTCACGTACATAAGGTCGAGATGTAGGAACACATTTCAATGTCCCATAGCGATTTAGACAACATTTTACTCTATGCCAAGTTTCATGAGGATTTATAGCTACCTCTTTTCAACACCAAACCACATGTGCTTGGCTTTCGATGACTCTTCCATTAAGTCAAGGAGAGGATACATTTTATCTTCACCGCATGTTTGAACTACAATGGTTCCATTCAGTCCTTTATGGGTACTTTTTAGGATGTGCTCTCCACACAGGACCTCATCTTTCTCACCAACATGCATGATAACCTCAATACAACACTCCAACCTATCAAGAGGTATCACAAGGTCTCAATTTTTGGATGTGACACATAGATATCTAGCAAAGCTTGTGGGTCAAGAGATGTGATTTGCTTCATTTGAGACTCCAATCTAGGGTATCAATTTTGGATTTTGATGTGCATTCAAAATTTATGTGGATTTGAATTCTAAGGCCTGAATTCCCCTCTTTGAAATGTCTTCATTGTTGTATGCTACCCAATCCCCAAGATTCAAACTTCACTATGATGGTAAGCCTTTCCTTGACCTATATCTAGTGATCCTCTCTCTATGTGATATAATTTATTTTATATATTTCAATACCCTCATTGGCTTTATATACATCAACCCATGATCAAATTAAGATGCACATTGCCTCCACAAGATAGACCTAATTGTTAGTTTACCTGGTTCCTCCAATTCTGTTCTCCATTTCTTTTTGCCTTCTAGAATTTGAGTTGTTTGCTTGGCTTCTGCTAGAGGAAGTTTGCAGTTGTGTCAAGGAGATATTCATGCAAGGATGGTGAATTAATTATGAATACATAAAGGAGACAAGGTACATTAATTAGATAGAGAAGAGAATTCAGCCACCAACGTAACTTGCAATGAGTATTAGTAGTAAATATTGTTGTATTATAGTTGTTATTTGTGGTGTTTTGGATAAGTTAGAGAGTGAAGTTTTGTTTTTTATGTGGGCACATTGTGTGTTACATCAGTTGTTTCCATTCATTCAATATTAGTAGAGGGATTCTGCTAACAATTGAGCTAAGGTAGTAGAGTTATTCCACTAGTGTGTGATGTTATAGTTTTTGAGTTAAAACTTCCATTAACCGCACAGGCAATAGGTTTTTTAACATAGGGAATAATCTGTAGTTTTACAAATTGAGAAAACCCTTTAGAGCCTACACACGACATTGATATTATTTGCCATGCTTCCACTTTGATTTGACTAGTTTGTCCAGGTAGTTGATATCATGATATCATAAAGAAGTAGATCAAAATCATCTACAAATTGGGAAACCTCAGTATCAAATACTTTTGGAGCAAACAATAAAATATATAATTCCATTGGAAGTTGGAACCAATAAACCTATTTTCAATAATTCCCCACCCACCCCCCAAGGTCCAAAAGACTATGTTAGTTCAAGCTGCGATAGACCTCTAAACAAGTGAACTTTACCAACCCTAACCTTGAGTGAGCTTGGTTGTATGTAATTTTTTCAATCTCATGATAAGGGAAAACATTTTCCAATTGGAAGGAAAAATACAATGAAACAAATGACGTGTTTATTACACTAAGACGATGTTATTTTTTTTTTTTCACAACAAACATATTCCTCAATCTTAATAACAACATAGTTAATGCATAAAAGGTGGAGATCCTTACTTACCTTACTGACAATTCCTAGTATTGCATCAACATAACTAACTGAAATAATCGAATAGATATTGAGGCCATCTCTTTCAATTCCTGGAATATCCTTCACATTGAGGTATACATAGAGATCTCTAGCAGGGCCCCTGCATCAGTCTAATTATAGCCAACTCTATAACCTTATCAGTATGATAGAATCTAACTGAAAGGAGATGCTAAAATATTTTATAATTAAACAAAGGTTCTCTCTCATTGGAAGCTCTAAGAAAAATAAATGTGTGACATCAAAATTTAAACATAATATGAACATACAAAGTTACTATAAATAACTAACTAACAAAGATAGAAGAAAGTGACTACCAACACTGAAGAGAGTATAGTTTTAGTAGTTACCATTGAATATAATCATAGAACAACAGCTTTTATGCCATAAGAAATTATCCAAAAGTATCTTTCTTTGGCCATAAAAGCTTACCAAAACAACAAATCAAGTCAAAATTGGCGAGCATGCCTGAGATATTTTACCTTAATATACTTCCTTTCCTCTTTCCCCAATAGTTAGGGAGAATCAGTGTTCATGCAATGGGTTACTATATAAGCATAGTCGAGAGAAGGAGAATGGTAGGACAATATCCATCTCTTGGCACTTTGTAGTAGCAGACCACTCATCACTCTCTCATCCTTCAAGCCCTACACCACTACCACCACCACAGGCAAGGAAAACTATGATAACCTGTCAATTGTCACTCATTATGATGCAATCTATCTCTTGGGTAACATGTGATTAAGTCCAATTATGGTTTGTTCTAGCTCCTTGAATCTATTGGTTATTATTGATAAGCATGATAAGCAGTAGAATACATGAAGAAATGCATGTTATAGGTCCTAGGATCGTGATTGTATACATACCTAGGGCAAGGATGAACTCAAAGCAGTCCAAAATCAGGCAGTGAATCATGTACAAGGATGATGCATACACATTTTTGATGATGATATGACAGTGATGCATCTATAGAAGTATGTAATGAACTCTTAGCAAAAGGCATATGATGAGATGACATGTTGCATCTTGAGCAAAGATGGACCAGCAGATGTTGATGACCAGCTTGATCAGCAGCATAATGATAGGGGGAATAGGAAAGATGAAGATCAAGCATCCAAGGAAGGCATGAAGTCGAAGATTGAGTGGCTGAAGGAGCTAGCTAATATGATAAGCAAACTCATATATTAGACCTTTGATAAACTAAGAAAAATGACCAATTGCATTGAATTTTATATCTAAGTATAAGTGACGTCAGGGATAAGTGACACTATATGCAATGAGTTTGCAGAAAGATTCAACCCAGCTAGTACTAGTCTTTGTGGTTGAATTTTATGGTTTACAAAGGAATTCAACAATTTTTTTCTATTTGTTCTTCAATTGATAGAGGAAGATGAAGGTTGTGGTTTTCTTAGTTTCTATTCATTATAATAATGAAAGCTATGATACTTTGCATTGTTGTTTCCCCAATCGCAATCAAATTTGGAAAATATGTAGTAGGAGTTGCGGACTAAAACATTTCCTTCCAGATTTGATCCATTGATGTATTGCATTGCAAGAAAATGTTTCAAAGTCCTCTCGGTTGGAGCGCCCAACTTCAAAATAGAGCCATTTATGGCTAAAACGAGAGATCTAGTGAATTTGGGATCTTCCAGCTTCATAGAATCCATGGAATCCATGATCGATGAGTGATCCAATTGATTCAGATCCAATACATTTCTCATATTTGTAGGTAACTGAGTCAAGTGTTGAAAGATGCCTCCATTTAAATGTGTTTTCATATGTAATCCTATATTAGGTGGGTTGACCTATATTCCTGCGCCATTAGGTCGTTTTTCTGAGAGGTCAAGTGCAATCGTTGGAAACAGATTCAATGTTGATATTCTGGTAATGTTTCTTCAAAAGGGTATTAATAGGTTGTCTGCTACACAATTTGTTCTATCCATTCCTTCATCATTGAGCTGGTTGGACGAACCAGCCTGCATGACTTCTATAGCCATACAACTCAGAGAATGAGTGTGTTTTCCTTTGTAGGTTGTCACTACGATCATTGAGTCTTCGGTGCATCTTTGAACCTGGACAAAATCCACCATAATTTTAACATATTTATAATAGCAGGTCAGTTTTTATGTAATTGACTTCATTCTAGAAAAGAACAAGGTCTAACTAATCTTTGGACTTGGAAATTGGGTGCCATAATGAATTTGTAATAAGAGCTCAGATTTGGATTGTTTCTTGTCATTTTTTGCCCATATTTTCCCCATTGTAAACCACATCTTATTACATCAGAATGAATTACACATAAAGGGATAACAAGGATATAGAGAGAGAGAACAAGACAAAGATTACAGGTCACAGATTTCCAAATAATACATTATAATCCAATACTATAGAAAATTCTCTATATTTGTCCTTTTATGTGATAAAATGCTGAATTCATATTTCGTCGTTATAAGTCTATGGGTACTTTCTACAACCCGGATGCTATTGGGAATCATTGATCTCTTCGTGTGTGTAACCTAACATGACATGATGTGTAGAGTATAGATACTAGTGCAGACCTATCTAAACCCTAGATTGATACTAATGATGGTTCCAAGCTCTATGATGCATGTCAATCGACTTGACTTGGATGGGTTGGGGTTTTGTTCACAAAAGAAAAGAATTCTATTATTACCATGGAATCCTTGGTTCTTGTCCACATGGATACCATTCTTTTTGGTGAAGCCGTCATTTGCTTGTTGGAGCCCTTGCTCAGTCCGCTAAGATTCTTGTTTGGTATACCATTCTTTTTGGTGAAGCTGTCATCTGCTTGCTGGAGCCCTTGCTCAGTGTGCTAAGATTCTTTTTTGATTCTTGTTTGGTAACTCATCCATAGACAAATGAATCATCCCATTCTGAATCTGGTACAACTAGACGTAATTCATGACAAGGAAGTTGCATATTGTCCATATATTTGAGGTTCTTCCCGTCCATTTGATAACAAACTCATCATTTTTATAACTGCACTGCCACAGATATGGATGCTAATAGCTCCCCAATAATATCTTATCATTTTTTATGTTTTCTATTATAATGATGGTAGCTATAGCATTCCCTTTCTTCATCATTCCTTGCGAAATTCTCACTCCTTTCTTCACTCCAGGTCCTGTTCGAAGCTAGGGCTCGATGGATGGGTTTTAGTTCATATTCCGTGACCATGAATCTATGAAAGGCTGTTTAATATGTCCTAATTTGCAACATTGTTTTGTCTAGTGAAAACACCTTCGAGAAAACTCTAATACATTAAAGGAAATATCAATTGATAGTTATTTTAAACTAGAAAACCAATAGTTAATTAAGAATACCAATAGTTAAATTGGTGATAAAAAGGAAGGGGTAGTTATTTTAACCCAGAAAACCAATAGTTACATTGGAGATAAAAAGTAAGTGATCAAATTAAAGGTGATAAAAAGCAAGTGATCGAATTAAAGAATTGTGTTAGGAGTGAGGTAGGGATTTAACTATAGTTTTTATTAATAAAAGTTAAGAGTGTAGTTTGTTATGAACATATGCAAAAAGAGGAAAATAATGGAAACAATAAATTGTATAAAGGGATAAACATTATAAAAGATGGGTCAGTTCTTTTTATCTTTTTTAGTTAATGTTTGGAGCTCGTAAACAAGGTCACTCAGGTTCAATTCCCTTTAGTGGTGACCTAGTTGAGAGGAGATACTTAAAATCTAATAAGTTGGGTGTGGTCCTTTAGAGATTATAGAAAAGAAACAAAAAATTATAAGAGAGATAAAAATCATTAAAACACAATGTAATCAAATAATATAAGATAATTTTATCAATGTCCAACAAAAACCTACAAAAGTGGGTCCATAGGTCCATAAGGTGCATCCATCAATGAGAAATTAAGAAAATGATTGAATAGTCCAAAATTGTCAAATTCCCACTATGTCAATGTTTGCAATCATGCAACATTGTCTTTCTTCCACTCTATGATAATAAACATGACTTTAATTCCACCTTTTTCCTTGGAAATTCATGGTACTCAACCAACTACACAAATTGCTTGGAGCTCAACAAACTATGGACTTTAGTTGATTGTTGACCTTCAAACTAATGAGTTGTTGAACATTTCATATCAAGATTCAAAGTAGTAAGTAATGTTTGAGGAAACATTGTATCCCCTTCTAGCTCACATGAGAAATGTGCTAATCAAGCAAACCCTCTCAAAGAATATGGAGATATTCACACCCATATTACTCCATGCACTCAAATTTATCATGAGGTATCTTCTAAGACATTTCCTAATGGGATAAATTTTTATGCAATACTATCCCCAACTACATTTCCATGGGTCTTTTCCATGAAATTCCAATAGTGAACATGCTTTAGTGTTGAATTTCTTGATCTAAGCACACTCATAAAATTACTACTCTAAATGCGCACATTAATTTGTGGCGATTACTAGAACATTTTGGTTGTTGTCAAACATTATGAATATAATGTGAAGGTTGCGAAGTTGATGCCTAGAACCACCTCTTAAATAAGAAGTTTAGTGCATATAGAATATCAATACCTTAGTTTCTTTCTTTGGCATGAAAAGATGTGAAACATTAAAATTGGATCGAGGACGTTGGCCGAGAAGAGTTATGCACATCGTGAATCAGTTGGGTGGTAACGTCAAATGCAAAATTTACCTGATCACTAATGCATAAAGGAGGGTTAACTTGATAGTGATAAGGAGAGGTCATTACTACATTATACGTATCATATTCTATGAGGTCAGGCATGTAAGAGGTCGAGGAATCGAAATATTTACTTGAAACTCTAAGATGGGGTCGCGCCTCTACCTTTAATACTGCATATGGATCTGAGACTAGTTCTGGGTCAGCACGCTAGTTTAATTATAATTGAGTCTTTGATTGGTTAAATATTGGTCTTGGTGCTTCCACCGGTTCAATTATTATTGGATCAACTGCTACGACGTTTAAAGGAACTAATCCTAGTGAAGCTACGTCGATTGGTGCAACTAGTTCGATGGTCACAGATCATGATGGTTATATTGAAATTAGAAAAGCACCTCAGTATGGGACTTGAGACTCTTACATTGAAGGATCAAAAACTAGTTATGATGCTTCAAGGTATTGATATGGTACTGGTTCTAGTACCTAATTCATAATTGTAGGAACCTAAATTTCCTTTGGCACGTGCTTAACGGTTTGCTTCAATGCTGCAGCAGGGATAAATATGGTCAAGAGAAAATTCATGCAATTGATTTGTGGTATCTCTGAAGATGAAGGTGCATGGGACCAATATTAGTAATAGAAGGTAGACAATTTACAAATTTTACTAAATTGTAACACTTCATTGTAACAATTGCAATTTTACATGACACAATTAAAAATGACTAATTCATATTCCTCTAGCTAGTCATTTTTTATGCCATGACTGAATTAGTCATTTATGTTAGTTATTTTTAACTTTGTCACTTATTATCTAGTCATATTGGTTAACTAGTAACTAAATTAGTCATTAATTTTAGTAATTTATAGTTGGTTCAATCAAAATTACTCATATTTAGTAGTAAATCACTTAAAAAACCCGTGGTGACTATAATTTTTAGTCATGTAGTAGCTAATTCCTCATTTTGTACTAGTGTATTCCATATTATTTACTGATTTATGAATATAATCATATTATTCCAATTTTGTCTCCATGTGTGTGCAATTTTGTCATGATTAATTGAACAGTCTATGCTAAATTCTTCTCTCTCTTTGCAGCATTCTCTTCTCATTTTAATTCATGCAAGATTATGATATTATGCTTCATAGAATTTAATACCTTTGATGAATATGAAACCTCAAGAATTTTTTGAGATTGAAGGAGATCTGTGAGAAGGAAGCTATTACTTTATAGGAATCCCACGGTTGAGTTCAACTCAAAAATTTGTTTCCTTGCAGTATTTTATTTCCTTGATAAGGATAGAGAATGAAGAGCTAGAGAATCAATTGAAGATTACTCTTTCCTTCCTTGAAGATAAAGCTTCTCTTTTCTAGGCTATTTTTTTAAAGAGAATGGATGCAAAATCCAGAAATATTGTTTCCCTGAAGAACACCATGCAAAATAATTTTCAAAATATTGTTGATGAATTTGGATATAAGTTAGGTTTCATCGACAATATGGAGGTTGAGGTTATGGTTGTTCTTCATGATGAAAATTATCTCTTGAAGGATACAATTTTGAGATTGGGGGAAGATAATACCTAGCTAGTAACGAGGATTCCCATTTGTAGGACTTTGTCAATGTTCTTCATGAATAAGATACCCCTTTGGGTGAGTGCAAGCTAATGATGGTATCTTTTCGCAGGTTAGATGCAACAAAATTGAAAAACATACATCCTTAAGCTTACTTAGGTATTTTGACGTACCTACATAATGAATCTTGTTTCCAAAAAATAATTTGTAGTAAATTGAATCACCTTTCCAAATATATAATTTTATTTATTGAAAACGTTCACAACTAACTTCATTTTGATTTGTTCTAACATTGACATTTTATTTTTCAGTAAAGGATAATGTATATGTCCATGTTACTGCAGCCTTTGAATGCCTAAATGATGGAATCAATATAAAAAAATTGGGAAATATGCAGATAACAAAAAGTAATAGTGAGACACTATTTTTCCAAAATAAAAGTACTACTTTTAAATATTTTTTAAAATGATCTAACTGAGTAAATCTAAAGATTAGTATGCCAAGTGTTAGTGCATATTTTCAAGGTATTAATATAATGATTATGGATTGGTTTTTTAATAGCATGTATAGGTCAGTGTCTAGTAGCGAGACATATATTTTTTTATGAAATGGTTGAAAAAGAAAAAATTATGGCATAAACATGATCGTTTTTATAAAAATCCAGTTGCATTTAAAATTTCCACCAACTTCATGCACTCACCCCTCTTCAAGAAGGTAATAAATTCTTGTTTGAAAAATATCAAGCATTGAAAGAAAATTAAGATGCTTTTCTATCACAACTGATGGAGAAAGATGAGGCTATTAAGGATTTTCAAAATTTCAAGGAGAGTATTGAATTGGAGATCATCCGACTATAGGAAGTTGAGAAGAATATTGTTTATGATGTTGAGTTTCCAGGCTCACCTATTTCGTCTTCTACCTTTGATAATCTTTCTTGTAGCCTAGTTGTTTGTAAAATAGTTGTCTGAAAATAAAGATGTTGATGATGTTTTTATTGCATCCAATGATTTGTTGAACATTGCTATTATTTCTCCTAGTTTTGAGAAACATACTAAGAAATAAGATATTTGACTATTCATGTGGGAAATGAGATATACCAAAAGATAACTTGGGAAGGATGGACATGGTATTGTTGTGTTAGAAAAATAAGATCGCAAAGCAATAAACAATAAACAATCAACAATCAACAAGATGTAAATACTAAAATACATTACAATATATTCATAGATATAATGTGGTTCACCCAAGATGGGCCAAGTCCACACAGAAATTGACAATCATTTATTATTATACCATCCAACAAAATGAAGGGATACAACTTACAACAACCTCACTACACTTCCCCTTCAGTCTCTCATGGTATATCTCACACAATCACATAGGTTGCTTTTCAATGTTACAAATCAATACACAACCGTATTACAATGCTTTCCTTTTATAGCAAAATTACCATGGTATAATACCACAGGTCACCCAATACCATGGGCCCACAAATTGTTGGCCAAGAAACATCCCCAAACGAGTCTACAGTAAAACTGGGGTAGAAACATGATTGAACAATAACATCTCTGAATATGGAAGATCAACCTACACAACCAACAATCTCCCACTTGGAGACTTATCAAAACAACTCCACCGCTGTTGCACTTGCTAGACTATGCTCTGAATGCTGAACTTGGAAAAATTCTCTTCTTCACTTTCATGCTTAAGGGAAAACTGAAACTGAGAAGGAACATAGTTTCTCTCTGGTTACTACCTTTGTCAACATATCTGCAAGATTCTGGCTAGTGTGTATCTTTTCGAACTTTAATAGTTTATATTCCAGAACATATATTATGAAATGGAACTAGAGCTATATGTGTTTAGTCGTCGAATGAAAGGATGAGTTATTTGAAAGATGAATGGCACTCTCACTGTTAATACACAACCTGATATTCTCATGTTTATTAACCAATTCCTCCATGAACCTCTGCAACCAAATCATCTCTTTACTAGCCTTTGTAGAAACAACATACTCTGCTTCCATTGTTGAAAGTGCAACAACCTTTTCTAGTTTTGAAATCCAACTTACTACTATTACACCTACAATAATAACATACCTTGTGGTGCTCCTCCTACTATCTTTATCACTTTCCATATCTGCATCAACATATCCGTGTAGAACTATGTTTGAACCTTTGAAACATATGCATGAGAAGTTGTACCTCTCAAATACCCGAGAATCCACTTTACTACTTTCCAATGATATTTACATGGATTGTTCATATACCTACTCACAACTCCCACTGGATGTGCAATATATGGTCTTGTTCACACCATGACATACATCAAACTGCCAACTGTTGATGAGTAGGGAACCTTGGACATGTATTTTGTCTCACTAGTTTAAAATGAGGAATTAATTACTAAAATTCAGCTATAAACACCTATTTTTGACTCGGTGACTAATAGTAGCTGATTTCCACTATTTTATAACTTGAGTAACATAGTCGTATTTAACTTAGTGATCCAAATTTCAGGGGGCATATGGTCTAAATTCAGATGTATGAGTCATAAAAGCATTAAATGGAGAGGCCACCCTCTCCCATCCATGGTATTTGACAACCCATGGTTTTATTCCATGGTATAACTTCAACACACATTGTACCTCTCTCATCAATTGTATTTCCCCAAGGCACATTGTTATAATGTTATAAAAAGACTATATTCCTTCTCAATAAATAATTCAAGGATTTTATTAATCTAGATCTTGGGGGCTGAGACCCAGGAGGCTTGAATGCCAAAATAAGGGGACATTAAAGCTGCAAAATTGTTAACATTTGATGCATAGAGTAACATAGAGAAACAAAGAGTAATTATGCCACATGGAGGGGTGATGCTCATAGAGGGTTTTTGAGCCTCACCTCTCAAACCATACTAAGAAAGGCAGTCGAAACCAAAACCCAGTAATAATATCATAACGAAAATGTAGGATGCAAAAATCCTTGAATGCTTTATTGAGAAGGACTATATCCTTTTTATAACATTATAACAATGTTCATTGGGGAAATACCATGCGTCAAATCCATGGGTTGTGAAATACCATGGATGAGAGAGGTACAATGTTCCTTGAAGTTATACCATGGAATAAAAGCATGGGTTTTCAAATACCATGGATGGGAGAGGGTGGCCTCTCCATTTAATGCTTTTATGACTCATACATATGAATTTAGACCATATGCACCCTGAAAGTTGGATCATACTTCCCCCCTTAGAAAATGATGGTCCCCATCATTTCATGCTGAAAAGAGACCCATCATTACAATGTTCCAATTTCCAATTAAGAGAAGGGTTTTAGTGCGGTTAACCCATAACTGTGATTTTTGTGTGGTTGACTCATAACCATAACTTTGACTGTGGGTTTTGTGTGGTTGACCCCTAACCATGGGTTTTGTATGGTTGACCCATAACCATGGGTTTTGTGTGGTTGAACCTTAACAATTATTACAATACATAACCGTGGGTTTTGAGTGATTGAAACAAAACCATAACCATGGTTTTGTGTGGTTGACCATTAACCATGGGTTTTGTTTGGTTAACCCATAACCATTATTACAATAAAACTTAATAAAACTTAAAAAATGGTCTTTGGTGCAGTTGATGTCTTGCTGCAAATCCATTCATAGATTCTGATGTAGGTGATGAAATTAAATTCAGTTTAAGACCCATTTGAGATATTGAAGAGACATTTTCACTCATATAACTTAACTGCTCTATGGTGGTCCAAGGAATGAGAAATTTTTTGTTAAAGCTGAGGGGATGCACACTCATTGTTTTTGCAGACATAGGTTGCTTCAATCAATGATATATATCAAACTAGAAATCCAATTGAAAAAGCACGAAATAAAATTTTTAGCTAATAGAAATATCTTTCAAATGAGCTATGGAAGAGCCTATGAGATTTTCTATTGAGGCCTTGGTACTATTTTTAAGTTTATGTATGTGAGGTCGCACTGTGTATAGACATGTGATGATTCAAACAAGTGTATCTCACAAACCTGGAATGTAAATGAGAAACAAAAAAATACCCATTTTAGATCACAAAAATATAGTTTCAATGACATATTAAAGACCCTTGGATATGTTATATGGATTTTGTGGTACTTGTTTGAAATTTATGTACGTGAGGCTGCACTTTATATAGACATGTGATTCTTCCAACAAGCCTATCTCGCAAACTAGAAAGGTAAATGAGAAACCAAAAAATACCCATTTTAGATGATGAAAATATATTTCTAGTAAGCTATGGAAGAGCCTATTAAACTATCTGTGTAATTTTTAGAATCATCTTGAAATTTATAGAGACCTATTGACCTTCAGTTCTTCTATCATGGTGTTTATATGATGGTCGTATTGCTATGGCTGGGATGATGTGGGGATGTACTGAGGTCTTCCAAGATCCGATAAGAATGAAAAAATGATTTTAATCCATTCCATGGCCATATGAGGATGAAATAAGGCTTGATATCAGAGTGTAGAGAGCCACAAAGGATGCTAAGGGTTTATAGAGCAACATGGGATGTTGTAGAGATCATGGAACTTCTTGCTGCAACTTAGATAGGATCTAGTGCATGAGGAACAAATGTGATGCTTACAGTGTATGGCCCAACAAATGGACTCTGAGTGTGCCAAAAGGAGGCTGGAAACACCTGCAAATCTTTGAACCCAAACTATGTTCAAACCCTCATTCACATGGAGAGCGTACCTTCTCTGATACCACTGATCCAGATCTTCGGGGCTGAGACCTGGGAGGATTGAATGCCAAAATAGGGGGAGATTAAGGCTGAAAAATTGTTAACATTTGATGCATAGAGTAACATAGAGTAAATATCCCACATGGAGGGGTGAGGCTCATAGAGGGTTTTTTGATCCTCACCTCTCAAACCATACTAAGAAAGGCACTCAAAACCAAATCCCACTAAAAATATCATAACAAAAATGTAGGATTCCAAAAATCCTTGAATGCTTTATTGAGAAGGCATATAGCCTTTTTATAACATTATAACAATGTGCCTTGGGAAAATACCATGGGTCAAAACCATATGTTGTGAAATACCATAGATGGGAGAGGTACAATGTGCCTTGAAGTTATAACATGGAATAAAAACATGGGTTGTCAAATACCATGGAGGAGAGAGGATGTCCTCTCCATTTAATGCTTTTATGACTCATACATATGAATTTAGACCATATGCCCTCTGAAATTTGGATCATTCTTCCCCCTTAGAAAATGATGGTCCCTATCATTTCATGCTGAAAAGAGACCCATGATTACAATGTTCCAATTGACAATGTAGAGAATGGTTTTGTACGATTAACCCATAACTGTGGGTTTTGTGTGGTTGAACCATAACCATAACCATGATTCTGGGTTTTGTGTGGTTGACCCCTAACCATGGGTTTTGTATGGTTGACCCATAACCATGGGTTTTGTGTGGTTGAACCAAAACAATAACCATGGTTTTGTGTGGTTGAACTTTAACCATGTGGTTTGCGTGGTTAACCCATAACCATTATTACAATAGGACTTAATAAAAGTTCAAAAATGGTCTTTGATGTAGTTGATGTCTTGCTGCAAATCCATTCATAGATTCTGATGTAGGTGATGAAATTGAATTAAGTTGAAGACCCATTTGAGATATTGAAGAGAAATTTCCACTCATATAACATACTTACTCTGTGATGGTCCAATGAATGAGAATTTTTTTGTTGAAGCTCAAAGGATGTGCGTGCATTGTTTTTGCAGACATATGTTGCTTCAATCGATGACATATCTCAAATTAAAAATACAAATGAAAAACCGCGAAATAAAAATTTTAGATAAAAGAAATATATTTCTAATGAGCTATGGAAGAGCCTCTGAGTTATTCTATTGAGGTCGTGGTACTTTTTTGAAGTTTCTGTATGTGAGATCGCAATGTGTATAGACATGCGATGCTTCAAACAAGTGTAGCTCACAAACCAAGAATGTAAATGAGGAACTGAAAAATACCTATTTTATATCACGAAGATATACTTTCAATGAGATATTAAAGAGCCTTTGATATGTTCTATGGAGTTCATGGTACTTGTTTGAAATTTATGTATGTGAGGTCGCATGGTGTACAGACATATGTTGCTTCAAACAATTGTATCTCACAAACCAGAAAGGTAAATGAGAAACCAAAAAATACCCATTTTAGATGACGAAAATAGATTTCCAGTGAGCTATGGAAGAGTATATGAAACTATAGGTGTAATGTTTGACATCAGTTTGAAATTTGTATAGACGTGTTGATGTCCTGTTCTTTTATCACGGTGTTTATATGATGGACGTACCTCTATGGATGGGATGATATGGGGATGGAATGAGGTCTCCCAAACTCCAATAAGAATGAAAATATTATTTTAATCCATTCCATGGCCATATGAGTATGAAATAAGGCTTGATCCCATAGTGTAGAGAGCCACAAATGATGCCAAGGGTTTATAACGCAACATGGGATGTTGTAGAGATCATGGAACTTCCTACTACAACTTAGATAGGCTCTAGTGCATGAGGGCCAAATATGACGCTTACCGTGTATGGCCCAATAAATGGCATTCGAGTGTGCTAAAAGGAGGCTAGAAATTCCTGCAGATCTTTGAACCCAAACTATGATCAAAACCTCATTACCATGGACAGCATACCTTCTCTGATACCACTGATCCAGATCTTGGGGATGAGACCCAGGATTCTTGAATGCCAAAATATCCAGAGATTAAAGCTGCGAAATTGTTAACATTTGATGCATAGATTAACATAGAGAAACTTACAGTAAATATTCCACATGGACGGGTGAGGCTGAAAGAGGGTTTTTTGAGCCTCACCTCTCAAACCATACTAAAAAAGGAACTCAAAACCAAAACCCACTAATAATATCATAACGAAAATGTAGGATGCCAAAAATCCTTGAATGCTTTATTGAGAAGGCATATAGCCTTTTTATAACATTATAACAATGTGCCTTGGGGAAATACCATGGGTTGTGAAATACCATGGATGAGAGAGGTACAATGTGCCTTGAAGTTATACCATGGAATAAAACCATGGGTTGTAAAATACCATGGATGGGAGAGGGTGGCCTCTCCATTTAATGCTTTTATCACTCATACATATGAATTTAGACCATATTCCCCCTAAAATTTGGATCACTTAGTAATTAATTGTTTTACTAATTAGTCATTGATTTAGTCAAATAATAGTCAATGTTTTAGTCATTGATTGCCACAATTAATGACCAAATATACGACTAAATAAAATATTAGATTATAAGATATTAATGACTAAGATAAATATGACTAAACGTTAGCTACGCTATAAGATACTGGAAATTAGCTACTAATAGTTGTACATATGTGAATTTAGTTTTTTTTTTCAGTCATAAATTTATGATAGGGAACTAAGGAATCGAACTACGAACCTCCTGCCTATAATTAGGCAGGTGCTCTACCATTGATATCGCCACTTAAGAATTTGTTATTGCTTGACAATGATGATATTCAAACAAATTGCATCATTCAAGCATACAAAATAATTATTATCAAGTTACTATAGATCTATGATGGCTTACCTTGTACTAGTCCTTCAAGTCCTTTTTGCACTTAATAAATGCAGTTGAAATAATTGAAGGACTATTACAAGGTAAGACATTATGGATCTATAGTAACTTGATAATCATTATTTTGTATGCTTGAATGATGAAAAATGCAAAAATACCATAAATTTATAGGAACAAAAAGCATGCATCCATTGTTAAACTATCTACCAGGCAATCTAGAGTCATGCCAAGATATTTGAATTTGACTAAAAATTCATAAGTAACTTGCAAATAGTGGTGGATGATGCCACAGAAAGGAGAATTTCAGTTTATATAGTAGCAAATGATGAGTAAATGGAGGAACGCATCACCCAAAATGTATATATAATAGTAAACAGAACTATACTACTAATTCCATTTCACATCAATAAGAATGTGCATTAACTCTAAGTACTCTTAGCCACTAGATAAATGGAAATAAAATGAGATGAAATATTAGCAACAATACCTTCCAGTTTTCTTGCATACAAGAAGTATGAATACTTATGTGATGATTTTATTCAGAGGTGACTTAAACAACCACTAACCTACAATCAAGGAAAGAAACCATGTTAAATAAAATAAAATAAAAGTTAAATATACACTATGCCAATCCCACTATCATTTATACCTCGAAAGAGAATTATAAAATCTACCACATCTGTTCAACTTTGTTCAAAATTCCCACTTGAAATGCCACTGTTTAAACAAAAAAACAAATTGAAAACATGAAAGTATTAATTTACTCTACCTATCTATTAAATACAGAGTCCCATAGTTCTACAACATAATTACTCAAGCACATGCAATACAATTATAAACGGAAAAAAAAAGAAAACAATGTGGTTTATACCTTCCTTTATATTCTCATATATATTATGATCACACTTTGTCTCTTAGGAGACAAGTCACTAATGAAACAATGGGAATACCTGAGAGAGAGAGAGAGAGAGAGAGAGAGAGAGAGAGAGAGAGAGAGAGAGAGAGAGAGGTAGAGGTAGTTGTAGGGCAGAGTGAGACAAATACAAACCTCAAGATATTAATCAAAATAGTCTAGAAATGATGATGAACTTTCAATCCCAATGCTGCAATAAATGACAACCTTTTAGGACAATCATGCATCAAGAAAATAGAAGCTCCTTTCAAATGTGCATAGCCAGCCTTAACTAATACTCTAGCACATCCATCATATTGTGTCACACTTCCATACATAGTAGCAGCCTCAAAGAGGATGAAAAGGAGCACAAAAAAACTCTATAAAGTCTAAACGTGATCAACATGTTGTAGCAGGATGAACAACCTCTTTGAATACATGCATGAGTGACATAAGCATAGTGGTGAGATACGTTATGACACATATCCAAGAGATCAATTATTTTTTATCGGTATGAATATTGAAGAGAAGTTGTTAGTTCCCATTGCACTAAATGGTTTCTTTGGACCCTAGGATATTTAGAAACGTGTATATTCCCATGACAATATTCCAAACCTAATAGTTCTGATATCCTTGTTCGTACCAAAAAAATTTATTTCAATTGACATAATGAATTACCTATTCAAAACTAGAGGTTAACATGGTTTGAACTCCCAAAAATCAATTCAAACCCTAAAGCTAAGAAAAAAATATAAATATGGTGACAATAATGAGTCATTTTCGTCTTTGTGGAAGTAGGTTTGATTATAGGATAAATTCTAGAGACCGTATAAGGATCCAATTTCATATTGCAATAGTGGCTCAAGATATTTGGCCAATATTTGAATAAAATATAACATAATTAACTATTTTATATTCTATTGTTTGAAATTTAGTTGTTGTTGTTGATTTTAGTTGTGTAATTTGATTCACAATTCCAATACCTACATCATGTGGTATCAAACTATAGATAAACCTGAGTGGTGACGAATATTGAGTTCAGAAGACAATTCCAATGGAAGTGTTGAGTTTAGGTATATTACTTGTTAGAGGAAGATTGTGTGGATTCTGAATGAGCTACTATGAGAGAAAAAGGTAGTTCAAGTTCACTTGACCACTCAAGGGCACTAAATCTATTGACCTGGTATAAAAGCATGATAACAACTAGTGGTTTAACTTTCCATGACCCTTAGACATTAGTAAAGCGGTGGTTTGTAGCATGTAAATGTGTAAATACAACATCAAAACTGCAAAGAAGGAGTTATGTGGGTGAAAGAAACAACTACTATCCAATTATCAGAAATTTGTGGATGAAAAGGGCATAAAAAAACCTCACATCTCACTTATGGACCTTATTATATATGTAACAAGTCTCTCTACATGGAATATGTGAACCATTCATGGGTGAATGTTGTCCATAGATTAGGATCAAAGGAACAATGTTTCCATACAAGGGGTCAAAACCTACCCTCCATAATGGATCTATCCACCAGAAAAGGTTTAAAAATCCTCAAATAGAGGAGAAAAAGTCATGAATCCAAACCATTGAATGATTCTTTAAAGAAGGCCTAACATTGCCTCTAATGGTGAATGCTACTATGCATTTAAATCTAGAGGTAAATGGTGGCCTAATTGTTGGGTAGTTCGCTATAGGAAAGTTTGGAAAACAAGGTTCTTCCCCATTATTCATCGACTATAATAGTTGTGAGATTTGTTGTAGATTAATTATGAGGACTGATAAGTTGGAAACAACACCTAAGCTAGAATGTACTTCTTTCACAACAAATATTCAATTATGTCTCAAGTTTGCTACATGATTAGTGTTGAGAATAAAGCTGGAAAATGTGTTTTCATATATGGACTGGTGCACTATCATCACTGTTCTTCCAAAACAATAATTCTAGAGTCATTAGCATTCTATTTGAAGGCTGTAAATTGATTTGAGTGAAGATATCTTATTGTAAGGTGAAAATTTTGCACATAGGTGACTGGAAAAACACACTTTGAATTCATCATTATTATGTCAGCAAGTTGTACTACATGTCATCCTTAGGGCTCCACCACAAGTACCCAAGATATGGATGGGATGGTTTACCTCTAGTGTATGCATTTTCCATATTTTGAAACCAAAAGATACAAAATCAGGTGTGAGAAACAATGTTGTTGTAGCAATGCAAATTCTCGTTTAGGCTCTAGCATTGTTCTTGTTGAAAACATCCTCAAAATATTATTGTTTATTATATTTACTCTATTTTTGTCCGAAGAATAAAACATGTCAAAATTTACCCCTCTTTGTTTGTTGTTTCTATACACTATATATGTAGGTTACATTTGTTTCTAGCAACTCTAGAATAACCAACACCTATGTAAAACATGTACTATTACTTAGACATACAAGGTGAACCAACACCTATGTAAAAAATGTACTAGTAATCACATATCATAAGGTGAGACATCAAACTTAACATGCTTATTAATATTACTTAGATTATATGTGAAACATGCTTGTGTAGGTAATGGAATAGCTTCTACTATTGGTTATGGGTTTACCGTGGTTAAACATTGAACAAAATATAATTAGACTAGAGTTACCATACATTGAAGTATCAAGACTTAAGAATGTTGACATACTACAAAAAGACAGAAGCCACTTACACTTTTTAAAGAATCTAATATCCACATAAAGGCTTTTGTTGAGGACAAATGCTAGATAATTCCATGGAAAGGATAATTTCAGTTTATATAGAAGCAAAGGAGGAACAAATGATGTCCCAAAGTCATCTTCCTCCAATGTGGGCCAAGCCACCACCCCTTGTAAAATGAACACAGGTGCATGTTTCTCTTAAGTTCAATGAACATATTACATAACCCTTAGATAGTTTCAATCAGATTTGGATGTCCATCTTAACATCAAAGAACAAAAAGTTGAACTAGTAGATTTCACATTTCACATCAAGAAGCATGGGCATCAAATCTAAGTACTCTTATCCACTATGTAAATGGAAATGAAATGAGATGAAATATTATTAACAATACCTGTCTTTTGGATGCAGAGTCTCATAGATGTACAATAGAATTAGTCAAGCACATGCAATAAAATTATAAATGGACAAAAATAAGAAAACAATGTGGTTTATACCTTCCTTTATATACTCATATATATATTATGATAAGATTTTTTCTCTTAGGAGACAAGTCACTAATGAAACAAGGGGCATTCCTGAGAGAGATAGATTGGTAATTGTAGGGCATAGTGAGACAAATACAGAACTTAAAGTATTAATAAAAAAAATATAGAAATAGGTAGCAGCGCTTGTCACGTCTCCATGCCTCCGACCGGCGAAGAGGACGTGACTACAAGCTTAAACCACTCGGGCTAAGAGCCCCATGAACATGTACAGGCATAAAAATTTCTAAAACAGAATGCTTAAACATACACACATGAACATTTATCATGCACAGATGCAAACATCTATCAGGCATAGCGGAAATATCATACATTCAAGAAAGCATTCATTTAACATGTTCATCATTTTCATTAACAGAATTTACAATTGCAGAGTAAAATGGGCAAGACCACTCATCTTATGAAGAATTTGATCTGCAACCAGCTACGTTGCTACAATGTTCCACCCAACCATAGGCCAGCGTGCTCCTTAATCTCTCAGCAGCACTGCCACCCCCGAGCTAGGCATGATTCTCCAAGGAATAAGGGAACTAGCAGGCTTACAGATAGCCAGGGATATACAAAACACAGCCAAGCCAACACAGTTGGGTTTATCAGGCCATTAAGGAGCTGGAGAAGGAAAATTGCTAAGCTAGTGAGCTCATTACAGAGCTAAGAACACCTACACCAGAACTAGCCTGACCTCTAAAACACCCAAACATACCCAACACAAGGAATCAGTCCCTTCTCTGCTACACAGTCCCTCAGGCCCTGCATTCCCTTCCAGTGCTATTCAGGGGTGATGGAGAAGAAGGCCATCCCTCTAGCTCTGTCTGTGTGGTTTCCAGCCACTAGGTTTATCAAGCAAATCTAATCCAACATCTCTACTCCTCTCACAGTCCGAAGACCAACCACTGCACTCCGGCAATTAATTTAGCTATCATAGCTTAAACCAGGGAAAAACGACTTCAACCCATCTACAACAGTCCCCAAACGTAACAGCAAAAATGACTCACAATGTGGGGAAAATAACAGTCCTGAAGCTTATCAGGGAGCACAACTCACAGCAGGGAAAAACGTCCCAAATAGTCTATGCATGAGACCAATAGTCGGTGAGACAGCAAAAAACGTGAATGGCCCTTCACAGCTAGTCGGGGATGAAAAACCACGGCTCTCAACTCACTGCATCAGCTGGAAAACTAGGAAAAATCCTATGCATGAGGAACAATCCGACCCTGTGAGGAATGAACAACAGTGGAGGTCCTGCATGAGGAAAAACAGCTCCATTTTTTTCCGTGGGTGAACAGACAACAAGGAGGACGCGAAATTTCAGTGCGTGGGTGTTCAACAACTCGTGAAGCTAAGAAAAATGTCTGTGTGAGACCAAAACCGCCAAGAGCCTGTGTGTGAGGAGAAAACAGACAAAATCGTGGGTAGAGTGGAAATTGCCTGCATGAGTGAAATCAACAGGGGTGGAGTGTGCATGGAGGCATGGACTGACAGTCCTACCATCCCACTCCCAAAACGATTAACTGCCATAACTTCCCTCAGCTACCAGCAGAAATTATTAATTGAAGGTGGTTGGAAAAAAACAAAAGAAGATGACACATGGGTTTTTCCCCCCTTTGGCTCAAGGTTTGACAAATTCCCCCCCACATCCTTATCCTTGGGAAAATCATGCCCCATTTGATTTAGTTGCCGCAGTCATAGCTGGTCGGGTTCATTTAATTAATTATAGATGCATATTTACATGATGACCATCATAATACATTCCACATGCCCCGATGTACCATCGGTGACAAATTTAAATCCAAAACATAGCATAACCAACCAATGGTGGGGCCTTAGCCTTTAGCTCCGCACCATGATTATTACAATATATACATCATATACATCTAATGTAACGGGGTCAAAACCGGGACATTACAATGCTTGTTTAACTGACTGATCCAGTTGTTTACCTTGACCTTGTTGATGAAGCAGTTTATTCAGAGATTGCTTTTAAAATATAGAGGATAGCTTAAAAACCCTCTCCTTTTCCCTTTTCAAAATATTTCAAATATAGGGCAGGGCCCTTCCCCTTTTTTAAATCTAGGGCCTGGGGCGCTTCCCCTCTTTTA
>LPNX010804506.1:782887-805633 GCA_001517045.1 Pseudotsuga menziesii
ATCTACTCCAAGTCTTCTGTGAAAGTATTCAAACTTTTTCCTGAGAAGAGGCTTGGTAATAATATATGTAGTATGGTGATCTATTGAAACATATTGTTACTCGAATGCACCTTTTTGCACCATATCACAAATGTAGTGATATCAAATATCTATATCCTTTATATTATTTTGAAATATGGGATTCACTCACATATGTATACAACTCTCATCATCACAGTGAATCACAATTGGTCCTGCAATATGAAAAAATAATACAAAAAGGAGTTTTCAAAGCCATACTAATTCTTGAGTCGCTACACTAGAATCCATATACTTGATCTCTATGGTGGTAAGTGTTATTGAGGTATTCTTCCTGCTACACTAGGAAATCATTGTAGAGCCCAAACAAAAGAAACATCCGAAAGTACTCTTCCTATATGCAATACACTTGACCCAATATGAGTAAGAAAATAATTGCAATATCATATCACATCCTAAATCATATCTTATACCATATCCCACATTTCCATGTAAGTATCTAAGAACATGTTTTGCAGAGACCCAGTGAATTTTCCTTGTATACTCATAAATTGGCTAAGAGTATTCACAACAAAGAATATATCCAGTCCAGTGATTTTTAGATACATTAGAGAGCCAATAAAATGGTGATACATGGTGGGATCAATCATATTATAATTTGAATTGGACTCTTTCATCTTCTTGAAATTTACATTGATTAGGGTATCCATGGACTTGCAATCCAACATCCCAAATCTCTTCAAAATATCGATGGTGTATTTTCCTTGACTTAGGAATATTTCCTTCTACGTCTGCCATAATTTTAATCCCAAAAATCAATGCATCAATCTGAGATATTTCATTTCAAACTTAGAGGCAATCTTCTTCTTACAGCATCCAATTAGTTTCTTGTTTCTTGTGAGAAATAGGCCGTCCACGTACAGGACCAAAATCAATGCCTCGTCATCCTTAATATTGTGGTAAATATTAGGATCTACATCACTCTTGATGAATCCCAAGTTTACCAAGTATCTGTCTATGCTTCCATGCCAAGCACAAGGTTCTTGCTCGAGTCCATATAATGTTTTTATTTTTTACTTTACATACGTGAGAATCTTTCTCATGGACACTAAAACCTTCTAGTTGTTCAACGTAAACTTCTTCCTTGATAATACCATTGCGGAAGGAAATATATAGATGCATTGTCACCATGTTCCTTAATTTTGGGAGAGCTTGATATTTTAGATGAGCTAGTCTTCTATGCCATAGTTCATTGATGTTAGTGGAATCATGGAATAAAGCTTGAGTTGGTAGAGTGATTAGACAATACAATATTTCCTCCCTTACACCAATCACTTTTGATATGTTCATTCTATAATTCTTGTTCCATGGAAGCACATTTTCATATACAAATGTAACTTTATATCCCTTGTATTATAATACATACATGGATACAAGGTTTATTTTCATACGAGGAACATACAACACATCATTTAGATGTAGTAAGTCATTGGATTCTAACTAAAGAGAGGTAGATCCAAATCCTTCCACATTGTAGTTGGAACGATCTCTGAGTACAACATGGAGATGAGATTATTTCTCAACAACTTCTGAAAGGTTCTCTTTATAACTAGTCATATGCTAAGAAGCACCACTATCTATGATCCATGTATCACTAGTGGTGGTAATAGTACCTGCTAATGTTGATATGAAGAATAATTATGTATGATCTTCGTTTATTTGTTTCTGGTGATGACGACCATATTCCACATCAATTATTGAAGCTTTGTGCTTCCTCTTGTTTGAAATAAAACACTTTCTTTCATAGTCACCATATTTCTTACACTTATAGCATTGTATGTGTGATAAGTCCTTCTTCTTCTCCCTTCGTTCTAGAGAAGGAATTTGTCTCCTTGCTTGGTGCTTATGGTTGTGAAAATTTGTTCCTTTTCCATTTCCTTTCTTGGAATGAGTAGTTAAAGCTCAATTATCCCCAACTTGATGACCATGGACTCTTTTCCTTGCTGCAATCCTTATCTCTTCCTGAATGCAGTCTGCCATAACTTATCAAATTTGGGCAGCTTGGTTCGACCACTTATGATTTGGATGAAGGATTACCAATATGCAAGAAGAAAATTTAGAGTGGTCACTAAAAGATCCTTTTCTTCCACATTATATCCATTAGACCTTAGTTTGTCCCCAATTTTAGTGATTCTCATGAAATATGAGGCAATAGATTCATATTTGATGGTTTGTTCCTCAATGTGAGAGTCACATTGATGCTACTGTGTATAAATAAACTCTTCAAGGTATTTAATATATTCCTATATATCTTATTTTTTTATATTTGTGGTACTAAGTGATATTTGACTGAGTCGACCAGAATCCTTCTTGCTTTAGCATCACACTTCCTCCACTCGGATTTGTCTTCTTCCACTTCTGGTTTTGGAAATTTCTCATTGAAAAAATTCAAGGGATTAGCTTCTTCTAGAATGAGAAGAACCCTAGGATTCTAGTATATGAATTTTGTATCCCCATCAAGTCAATATTCAACCTTCATTCCAATCATCTTCCTGACAGATATGAAACAAAAACCCTAGCAGTCGTTAGGTCAAAAATGAATTTTGGAATTTAGTGAAACTAACCTTACATATTGATGAGCCCTATCAAGGAAAATTGAGGGAAGATAATGTCAGGCCGAAACAGTGGTGGGAAGCCTCTAAAACGTGAAACCCTAATTTTTTCTCACAGTTCCCTACAATAAAAAATTGAAACTTCTCCAAATTTGATTCTTCTTCCACCAAAATATGTGCCTCCCCTAGAGAGAATTTTCCACAACCCTTTTTTAGTTGAAGAGATGAGGGAAGTCCTTGGAAGGTCAAACCCTAGCTTCCGACAATGGCCACTTCTAGAAATTATTTGATACCATGTTAGTTTTTACAAGATTATAACAACATAACTTAATTGCAAATAAACAATAGGATCTCTAGACGAAAGAAAAATAAGAGAAACAAAGAACACAAGAATTTATCTTAGAAAACCCAATCAGGAAAAACCCAACAAACCTCCATATAGAGATAATAAATTTTGAGAGAAGAGAGAAGAAGAAAGAGAGAGAGAATATATCTCTAAGATACAACCCCAGAAAACACTCTCCTTGACTGCAAAAATGCACCTTTTCATCTAGAGAGAACTTGTTGTAAGTGAATGAAATAATGAGGAGGGGCACCTTTGATTTATACTAATTTTCCAAATTAAAAATTACTAGGGACGACTTGATAGTTTGAATGGGTCCGGCCTACCTTGGGAAAATACAAAATAATTTTTATTTTATTCTTTTCTTATTTATTATTTCCCCATGTTTTACATTGATTCTTTCTAGGGTTTACATGAGTAGTTACATTAGTATAATCTCACGTAGGAGGTACAAGGAAAATCAATACAAGTACAATAAGAATAACTTCTGAAGTGGCACAAATTTCAACAATTGGCAATGATGGTGATGAGGAGGAGGAGAAGGAGGATGAAGATTAGAATTATGATGATTATAACAATGATAGAATTTAATTACCCAAATTCTCTTTGTTTTGAGAATAATTTAATATTCTCTACTAAATAGGGATAACCACATGAAGGTGGAAGCTAATCTAACCCCCCGTCACATCACTCTCAATTCCCAATAGCCCAAAAAAATCTATGTAAAAAAAAAACTTATTCATGTGTTTTTTGACATACTTAAGAATCAATGTCTCTTATAGCATATACCAACATAAAAAAAATTACAAAAAAAAAAAAGTTCATATATAGAGTAGAGTATATATATTAAGACATACGTCATACAATTCAATGGAATTCATCATATTTTTCATCCAAATCACTATTTAGTATCATCTAATCCAAATTCAACATTGTAAGTATTGGCCATATCATCATCATCATCATCATCGATGTCAATTTCAATCATCATGTCATCGTCAATATCTTCTTCATGGGCATTTCTTGCTACATCATCCGATTCAACTAATTCTTCATCATCTTCCTTTGGAACATAATTCTCTAACTCATGTTTATCATCCTCAACATCATTTTATTCTTCAATACCCTATTCATTTTATTCCTCCACATTATACTTTATCATCCTTCCCCTTGGATCGTGTCTCACAACAATGACCAACCCTGTCTACTTGGAACCTCAGAGTAAACCACCTATTCACATTGGATTGTAATAACATAGGGCTTTGTTCCTGGCTCAAACAACCTTGTATTAACCATGGTAAATCCATTATCATGTTTAATAATAGTTCTATCTGGATTACATTGATTAAATCGTAACCTATATCATTTGACAATGAATAGAACTAATTTGAAGGATTTAAAATCACAGTGAATAATATCTTCCAAATACCCATAGTATTGATTTTCTAAGAGTTTTGGATGCTTTCCACTTCTATAGGAAACATTGGTCACCTAAAAGGATGTAGTTATCGCACAATCAAAAGTTTTCTTCATTTCATCCAACTTTTTTATGAAAATTTTATGACCATTGCACCACATATACTTATGGTGTTTTACCTATGACAAACTCCTATCACTCTTTGTACAAAAAGTGTGATATTGTTATAAGAAGTCTGCTACTCTGGAGTAGTTTCCACATGTTTCTTACTACCTCCTATTTCTGTTTCTTCTTTTTGGATCAATGTGTCTACTTTGACACATTCCTCATTTTCCTTAACTGACTTCTTATCATTATCAAAGGATTTAGTATAATATTTTTCATCTTGACATATCTTGTATGCATCATCCTATCCATTCACACCAGTTGGTGCTTGCTCCACTAAAACAATTGTATCCTCTGCAACACATGCAAACATAGCTTCCTAAGATCGGTGAAATCATTTAGAGGGAGGTAGGGAAGCTTCATCACTCAGTAGGATACTTATCAAATGATATTTATCAGCCTTTGGTTGAAAAGTTCAAACACATAGGCCTTTCCATGAAAATTGAAGACATCTTCCCATGTGGAAAATCACCTTTGGTTTCAAGACTATTAGAAATTACGATATTATTAGTTCTCAAACGGAATTCATTTCACACACAAGCATTACGTGATGCTGTATTTTTTCCATTATTTTCAGTGGCACTTGTTATGCCTCCTTTATTCGAGCCTTCTACAATTTTATTAGTTTCATGTTCAACTTCAATTCTTGCCCTTTTTACCGAATGCAATTTGTTCATCAAAGTTAAGTTTATGTTTCCTTTCCTTTATATGTTTCATTTTCTCTTGATGATCTACTCTAGATAATACTTGAAGAACATTTTCTTCTTCCGTGCAAATATTTATCTTTATTTGATTATCCTTTCTCTCTAGTAGAGTTGATAACCCTGAATTATGTTTCTTCAATATCTTTCTTTTCTTCTTCATAATGGAATTCTAATGCAAAGAAGTGTTTGGAACTACCCTAACTTAATTGTATTTAGTCACAAATGTAGAAAGCACATGATATTTGACATTAGGAGCAGAGTTTTCATGAATATTTTCAAAATATTTTTCACGCTTCAAATTTTCTTTACAGTTTGAAACCTGAATGCTCTCCTAAGTGTTACCATGTTTAAAAGATTCAAAATTGCTAACAATGTTATCTATCAGTGTTTTTCTACAATCTAGGAACTCACTTTGAGGCACTAATTGAGAAAATCTAATTTCTTTTTCCATGTTTTTCCTTTTCTGAACAAATTGCTTTTCACTCATGGTATGCTCTAAAATACTGCCTATATCGGGTGATTGTATCCTATTTTCTTGATGATAAGAAGAAAACTTCAAAATATTTTCTCCATCATTATGAATATTGCTTTCACTCTTTGGTAACCTTTTAAAATGTCTCGGTGTCTTCAAATCTGCCTCATTTATTAAAGATACTACACCAGAAACATCATACCTCAAATGGTTCTCAAAATTCCTTTTAGGAACTACACCAACAACATCAAACCTCAAATGGTCCTCAAAATGGCTTGTAGGATTCTTTATATTTAGTATGGACCTTATATTGTTGGATTCAAATGTTGATAATGAACTGTTCTTGATAATACCAACCTGAACTGAATTGAGCATATTCATGTGCTTGTTATCAGACGATATTAGGGATGTAGTAGGCTTTTTCTTATTCTCACCTACCCCATGTGTCTTTTTCCATTTTTCCTACCTATGTACTTCCCTCTTAATATCATGTTTCTTGGAAAAAGTCTCACAATGCATTTGAGTATATGTATTGTTGGAGAAAACCCACCAACAAAGCCTCATCAACAAGGGTTCTCACTATGTCGATGCGCAACCAGCGCAATGTCCCTGAGCACCAGCCCAGACAGGGTTTACCCTGCCCAGCAACATTTGTGGAGTGGATGATTTCTCACCTGAGCTGTTTAAGGGAGAGCTATTGTGTCACGTCCCCGTCCCTCAGCCAGCGAAGAGGACGCGACGTACACAACAACACAGCCGGGAAAAATGCCCCATGAACATAAACATAATTCAAATGCTGAAATCAAGCATACACAGATGCATTTCTCTTCAATCATACAGCGGAAGCAACACAAACACATTCCAGCATTCGAACATCAATATAAATTACATAGATGCAGTGAACAACAGAACTTATCTTTCGATGATGAATTCATCCGCAACCAGCTACGTCGCTGCAACGTTCCACCCAACCATAGGCCAACGTGCTCATCAGTCTCTCAGCAACACTGCCACCCCCGAGCTGGGCATGATTCCTCCGGAATAAGGGTCAATTGCAGGCTTATACATAGCCAAGGGGACACATAACAACCAAACCAACACTGCTGGGTTTCACAGGCTTTCCACAGACAAGCCAAGCCAGCACAGTCCAAGGTTCAACCACTACATACCAGCAGCCAAACAATCCCTTCACAGCTCTGGGAAGAAGTCATAAACAATAGGGGACAGCCCCAACCAATGGAGGACCACAGCTCAAGTCCAAGGGACAACCCAGAGTTGGTTTTGGCCCTAACGTGGCCAAAAAAACTCAACCACAACATCCCAGACCGGGGAAACAACAGCAACAACCCAATCTCAAAGTAAAAAAATGGAAACTATGCACAGTCCCAAAACACAGAAACTTAGCCCACGAATTGGAAACCCATAGTGGCTCAAAATGAAATTGAACACCACAGCCAACAAGACACAGGGGAAATAGCAGCCCCAAAACATGACAGTGAGAGCGGCTCTCACAATAGGGAAAATGACCCAAACACCCTATGCGTGAGGAAGAACTTACACCCAACAGCAAAATGCACGGGAAATACATACCCGATTTCTCTGCGTGAGGATGAACAGACCTCTGCGTGAGAGAATACAACTCCGATTTTTCCTGCGGATGAACAAAACAACAGCAAGGACGCGAATTTACAGTGCGTGGGTGCTCAGCAACTCGTGGAACGAAGGAAATGTCTGCCTGAGACCAAAACCGCCCAATTCCTGTGCGTGAGGAGCCAACAGACCCAAAATTGTGGTGAGTGAGTGAACTCGCTGTGGAGAGAACGCACCATGGGCACAATGAATAGGCGCGTGAGGAGAACAGAATAGGCAGGGAAAGCATGGGGTCGTGGGTGGAGTGTGGATGTGGGAAAAGGACTGACAGTCCTGCCACCCCACTCCCAAAGGCAATAACTGCCCATCCACCAGCAGCCATAACTGCCCAACCACCCAACAAATCATTAAAGAGGTTGACAAGGTTGGATGAGACAAAAGGGTGACAAATAACAAAGGTAGAAAACCACAAGGTAATAAAACATGGGTTTTTCCCCATAAACCAAGGTTTGACATCCCCACCCCTTATCCTTTGGAACCATGCCCTTTTCATTCAACGTTGCACTGCCGTAGCTGGTTGTGGTTTAATTTAATTGATGTGCAGGTTTACATGATGCCAAATTATAAGGTGTCGGATAGCACAACAAACCATCGGCAATTATTCCCATTGCCGAACATACACAACCAAATTGATGGTGGGGATTTTTCCTTGAGCTCCTCACCCCGATTAATTACAATATATACATCACGCAAACGGGGTCAAAACCGGGGATGTGACATATTGAAACCAAGTTTCCAGTAGTGAGAAGGGAAGATATGGCATCCGACAAGATAAAGGAGCATAAACATCAGATTACAGAACTAAGATAGTGATAATGATCTATATTCATCGCTATAGATCTAACAAATCGCATCATTCATTTTTCACAATAGTATCAACACAACAGTATAAAAAAACTTTAACCATCATTTATCAGAAATGTAATAGAATTGGAAGAGATCTCAGCAACATCATAACAGAGATGGAATATATCACAGCATCATCAGTAAATCATAACTAAAAGAAAACATCAATAGATCACAGCATCATCATAACAGATTCGACACACTTCTCATTGATATCGCAACAGAGAAAATTTTAACACAAAGACAAAAGTTATGCAACAACCATCATGTCATATTCATTCTGTGCAACAGATCCAAATAACTCTTCCACAATAAGATACCAATTACATCCAAAAAATTAGATAGGTCATAGATAAAATAGATAATTCTCCTCTGTCTATCCCTATCTAGGTATTCCATGTCTATTACAATTGAAAAAATAGCTCTACATATAGGCTTGCACCTTTACATCGAAGGTCCACTTCTAACTAAATTCTAACCGCTAATGACCTATGGCGACAAAACTTGGTCAACTGATATGTTAAACATTAAAAAACGGTTATCTTTCTGCCCATCGTGCTGATTTGGCCTTGTGTAGTGTCGTGTGAGCTTTCGCAACTCACTTACCAAAACCCCTGCCAACAGGCCCCCAACACAGTCTTGTGTCTCGTCCTCAAGCCATGTCAAGTTGACAGGGTATATGCCAACATCTTGTCCTCGAAGTCTTCGAACTACTATGAGATATCCTGAACCTACAGCTAGAAGTTTTTGGCAGCACTTCGACAGTTGAGAAAAACTTGCTGCACAAGGTGCTCTTCCCTATCCTTTCCATTGACCATCTGCCGACTCTCTTGCACCACCTGCAATATTGTGACTTCTTTAACAGCCAACTACCCACCAACCTCTTGAAGCTCATCTAACTAAGTGTGGTGGTTTTGTTGACGTTCCTGAGCACAGGTATCTCTTTGGCGCTGCCACCCTCGAGCTGGGCATGATTCTCCAAGGAATAAGGGAACTAGTAGGCTTACACATAGCCAGGGATATACAAAACACAGCCAAGCCAACATAGTTGGGTTTATCATGCCATTAAGGAGCTGGAGAAGGCAAATTGCTAAGCTGGTGAGCTCATTACAGAGCTAAGAACACCTACACTAGAACTAGCCTGACCTCTAAAACACCCAAACACACCCAACACAAGGAATCAGTCCCTTCTCTGCTACACAGTCCCTTAGGCCTTGCATTCCCTTCCAGTGCTATTCAGGGGTGATGGAGAAGAAGGCCAGCCCTCTAGCTCTGTCTGTGTGGTTTCTAAACACCAGGTTTATCAAGCAAATCTAAGCCAACATCTCTACTCCTCTCACAGTCCGAAGACCAACCATTGCACTACGGCAATTAATTTAGCTATCACAGCTTAAACCAGGGAAAAACGACTTCAACCCATCTACAACAGTCCCCAAACGTAACAACAAAAATGGCTCACAACGTGGGGAAAATAACAATCCTGAAGCTTATTAGGGAGCACAACTCACAGCAGGGAAAAACGTCCCAAATAGTCTGTGTGTGAGACCAATAGTCGGTGAGACAGCCAAAAACGTGAATGGCCCTTCACAGCCAGTCGGGGATGAAAAAGCACGGCTCTTAGCTCACTGCATCAGCTGGAAAACCAGGAAAAATCCTGTGCGTGAGGAACAATCTGACCCTGTGAGGAATGAACAACAATGGAGATCCTGCGTGAGGAAAAACAGCTCCGTTTTTGTCCGTGGGTGAATAGACAACAAGGAGGACATGAAATTTCAGTGTGTGGGTGTTCAACAACTCATGGAGCCAAGAAAAATTTCTGCATGAGACCAAAACCGCCAAGAGCCTGTGCGTGAGGAGAAAAAAGACAAAATCGTGGGTAGAGTGGAAATTGCCTGCGTGAGTGAAGTCAACAGGGGTGGAGTGTGCATGGAGGCATGGACTGACAGTCCTGCCACCCCACTCCCAAAATGATTAACTTCCATAACTTCCCTCAGCTACCAGCAGAAATTATTAATTGAAGGTGGTTGGAATAAAACAAAAGAAGATGACACATGGGTTTTTCCCCCTTTTGGCTCAAGGTTTGACAAATTCCCCCCCACATCCTTATCCTTGGGAAAATCATGCCCCATTCGATTTAGTTTCCGCAGTTGTAGCTGGTCGGGTTCATTTAATTAATTAGAGATGCATATTTACATGATGACCATCATAATACATGCCACATGCCCCGAT
Organism: Pseudotsuga menziesii; assembly: GCA_001517045.1. Lineage (NCBI taxonomy): Eukaryota > Viridiplantae > Streptophyta > Pinopsida > Pinales > Pinaceae > Pseudotsuga > Pseudotsuga menziesii. The sequence continues at coordinate 793,344 of LPNX010804506.1, forward strand.
GTACCATCGGTGACAAATTTAAATCCAAAACATAGCATAACCAACCAATGGTGGGGCCTTGGCCTTTAGCTCCACACCATGATTATTACAATATATACATCATATACATCTAATGTAACGGGGTCAAAACCGGGACATTACAGTGCTTGTTTAACTGACTGATCCAGTTGTTTACCTTGACCTTGTTGATGAAGCAGTTTATTAAGAGAGCTCTTTTAAAATATAAAGGATAGCTTAAAAAACCTCTCCTTTTCCCTTTTGAAAATATTTCAAATATAGGGCAGGGTCCTTCCCCTTTTTTAAATCCAGGGCCCGGGGCGCTTCCCCTCTTTTAAAGCCATGGCCCGGGGTGCTTCCTATTGTTTCGTATTGACTTTAGTAATGACTATTTCCTATGGAGGAGTAATAGAGTTGTAATTTGTAGGAGTATAGGGTAGTTTAAATTTGGAGGAGTAATCTATTTTTTGTTCCTATTTCCATCTACCTACTTATTAATAGATACTATTTCCTATCCTACCTCCTACTTATTCATAGATCTTTTTTTATTTCTATTTCCTACTTATTCTATTCCTATACTACTTGTATTCCTTTTGATTTAGCCAAATGTTTGATTGAATGCATGTCATGTTATTCCTTCTCTTTATCAATCCAAGAATAACCTCAATCCTTCCAATAATAAACTCAATGTCGGTCATTCCTGCCCTTCCCAGTCCGACATAAATATCTATCTTCATTCACTTTGGGCTTTCATTCATGACCATCACATGTGGCTCTCCCTCTCTCGGATCAATAGGGGGCAGCTTGCAACCTCGACTCCATCTCTTCTCTTCCTTCCTCCATCCTTCCCAAGCGTACGTCTTCCTGCTTCCTGTCTCGATGTTTCTCTCCTTCCTTGGTGCCTTTTCTATGCTAAATTGGTAAAGAAAAAAAGGGATAGACTTTTCCAGAACCTTTAGAAAAAATAGATTGTGGAACCTGGATAGGTTTAAAATCCACAGTTGGAAGGAACTAATTAGACATGGCTGGCCAGAGAGATGGGAAGAACTTGACATGTAGGAAATTCACTATTTAGCTTAATAAAATTAGAGGTAATAAACCCATCTGGATGAATCTCGGACCCTACGAAGTTCAATCCCATTGTTGCAATAAATGACAGTCTTCTAAGACAGTCATACGTCAAGAAAATAGAAGCTCCTTTCAAATGTACAGAGGCATCCTTAACCCACACTCTAGCACATCCATCAGACTGCAACACACTTCAATACATAGTATCCTCCTCAAGGAGGATGAAAAGGAGAAAAAGAAACCTCTATATAGTCTAAATAGCCTCGAGATACTGCAACAGGTTGAACAAGAACCACAACAACCCTAGTAAAGGTCATGGTAGGAACCAACAATAATACACTCACATAAAATACCTCAGAACAGTTAGCATACCACAAATCCAATCAAGGAATCCCAATGAACAGTCATAGTTCAGTCTAGCAGAATCAACAAATGTCACAACCCATCTTAGTAGCCCAAAAAATATCACGTCTTAGTCCAAACATCTCACATAAGTCATGGCTCTATCCAAACATCCCACAAAGGTCATGGTTTTGTCCAAACAACCCACAAGATCATGGTTTTACCCTAGAATAGGTCACAACTTAGTCCAAGGAAGCCCATAAGTTTACGACTCAGTCCAAGGAATACCACAAGGTCATAGATCAATACTGTCAACCTCAAAGGTGGTCGTAGTTCAACATAATAGGCTCAGTAAAGAACATGGCCTGCCCTAGCAGGATGCCAACAAGATCCAACATAATATAATAATAATAAAAATAAAACACATATATGAAAATTTAAATTATAAAAAAAAAACTATATGCAATGCAACTCTCGACCCACCAGCTCGAGAGTATTTTTTTTGTAACTTTACTATCACAATATGATAGAAAACTTGTATTGAATATTTTTTTTATAATTTTTTTTAAACAATTATAAATGAAAAATACATAAGTAAAAAATAATGATGACGATAATGATGATAATGATGCGACGATGCTAATGATAAGGATGATGAGGATGATAATGATGATAGTGTTACTAATGATGATGATGATGATGATGATGAAAATGAGGATGATGATGATGATGATGATGATGATGATGATAATGGTGACGATGATGATGACGATAATGACAATGAGGACGAGGATGTGGATGATGATGATGATGATAATGACTATGAGGACAAGGATGATGATGGCAATAATGATGATGATGATTATAATGAAGATGAGGATTAGGATCATGATGAAAATGAGGATGGTGACGATGATGATATTGATGAAAATTATGAAGATGACAATGATGGGGATGATGATGATGATAACGAAGATGATGATGGGGATAATGATGATGATGATGACGATAATGACGAGGATGATGAGGATAATGACAATGATAATGAGGATGATGATGATGACGATGACGATGATGCCGATGATGATGATGATGATGATGATGATGATGACAACAACGATGATTATAATGATGGAGATGGTAATGATGATGATGATGATTATGAAGACAAGGATGAGGATGAGGATGATGATGATGACAATGCTGCTGCTAATGATGATGACAACAATGATGATGATAATGATGATGATAATGACAATGAGAATGAGAATGAGGATAATGATGATGATGATAATGACTATGAGGACGAGGATGATGATGACAATGACGATGATGATGATGATGATGATAATAATGACGATGAGGATGAGGATCATGATGACAATGAAGATGGTGCCGATGAGGATCATGATGAAAATGAGGATGGTGATGATGAGGATATTGATGAAAATTATGAAGACGTTAACGATGGGGATGATGAAGATGATGATGATAATGATGGTGATATTGATGATGATGATAATAATGAAAATGAGGATGAGGATGAGGATGAGGATGATGATGACGACGATGATGATGATGACGATGATGACAACGACAATGATAATGATGATGATGGAAACAATGATGATAACAATGAGGATGATGATGGTGGTGATGAAGATAATGATGATGATGACGGCAATGATGATGATGTTGATAATGATAACAAATATGATGATCGCAATGATGACGATAATGATGATGATGACGGTAATGACAATGATGATGATGATAATGATAATGATGACAATGATGATGAAGATGATGATGATGGTGATGATGATTTCATATGATAATGACATTGATAATGACAATGAGGATGAGGAGGAGGAGGATGAGGATGATGATGAAGATAAAAATGAGAGCATTGGATTACTAGGATTCTCTTTATTTTGAGAATAATTTAATATTCTCTAATAAAAAAGTCCAACCATGTGAATATGGAATCTAATCTAACCTTCCCCCCTCACATCACTCTCAACTCCTCATAACCCAACAAAATCTATGTATAAGAAAAGAATATATTGATGTGTTTTTTGACATACTTAAGAAGCAATGTCTCTTATAACATATGCCAACATACAAGAAAATGACAAAAAAACTTAAAATACCTCATATATAGAGTATATAATATATATTAAGCACTAAAACACACAATTCAATGGACTTAATCATCTTCTTCATCGAAATCGTCATCTGTATCATCTGATTCAGATTCAACATTGTAAGGATTGGCCATATAATCATCGTCATCGATGTCAGTTTTTATCATCATGTCATCATCAATATCATCTTCATGGATATTGTCTGCTACATCATCTGATTCAACTAATTCTTCATCATCTTCCTCTGGAATATGATCCTCTAAATCATGTTAATCATCCTCAACATCGTCTTCTTCTTCAAGACCCTATTCATTATCATCCTCCACATTATACTTTTAGCAATATAGTTTTTTCAATATTATAGGAGTATAAATTAATTGCAAATAAATAATAGGGTCTCTACAAGAAAGTCAAAGAAAAAAAACAAAGAACACAAGAATTTATCTTGGAAAAACCAATAAGGAAAACCCCATCAAACCTTTGTATAGAGATAATAGCTTCTGAGAGTAGAGAGAATAATAAAGAGAGAGAGAATATTTATCTAAGATACAACCCCATAAAAAGCTCTCCTTTACTACAGTAGTGCACCTTTTCAGCTAGATATAACTTTCTTTGAGTGAATGAAATAATGAGAATGGGTGCCTCCTATTTATAATGATTTTCCAAGTGAAAAATTACTAGTGATGACTTGATAGTTTGACTAGGGATGACCTACCTTGGGGAAATAAAAAAATAATCTAAATTTTATTCTTTTATTGTGTATTATTTCCCCAGGATTTACATTCACTCTTTCTAGGGTTTACATGAGCAGTTACATCAGCATAATATGTCCTAGGAGGTACAAGGAAACAAAATACAAGTACAATAAAAATAAATTCTTAAGTTTCAAAAATTCCAACACTCCCTCTCAACAAGGAAGGTATTCTTCATATATGGTCATCATCAGCATCACGAACATCTCGGTATCTTCTATACATATCATCTGTCTTGATCATCTTTATACATACATACGATTTTAAACACTGTCTTAGTCCTTTGAGTGGTGTCACATAAAATCTTATTCACTCATTCCATCGAAGAATACGACAATCAACATCTAATATACTATAGGTCTATCTATACATGATAACCATGACATGATTCAAAAAACTATCTACTATCAGTTCATATCAAGTGTTGGTGAGAAATTTCCTACACCAAGTTGAGAACCAGAGCTAGTGGAAATTCTCCAAAACACTAAGTTAAGAACTAGGACAAAAAGAGGTCACCAGTGTACGCTACCATATACTACTAGTTCATCTAAAGCGCTAGTGAGAATACTCCAAACAACACTAGATTGAGAATCATAACGTATAGTGGTCACCAGTGCACATGGTCGTCTTTTTCCTACCCATGTCAAGATCACGATGGGATTTCTTCCATACCAAGATGAGAACCAGGATGAACATAAGGAACCTATGTACACGACCATCTACTACCATTTCATCTCATGAGTTGGTGGGAATTCTCCAAAGTACACCATATTGAGAATCAGAGCATATAGTGGTCATTATTAGTGTACACATCCATCTAGTACCTTACCATTTCACAATGACAATGAGATTTCTCCCATACCCAAAAACGATTCAAAAAAAGTATAGGCATGAGTGTGAAAGAATCATATATATCAGTATTGAATTTCCCTCTCCATGAGGGATGCATTTTATTCTACTCCAAGTCTTCTATGAAAGTATTCAAACTTTTTCCTGAGAAGAGGCTTGGTAATAATATATGTAGTATGGTGATCTATCGAAACATATTGTTACTCGAATGCACCTTTTTGCACCATATCACAAATGTAGTGATATCAAATATCTATATCCTTTATATTATTTTGAAATATGGGATTCGCTCACATATGTATACAACTCTCATCATCACAGTGAATCACAAATGGTCCTGCAATATGAAAAAATAATACAAAAAGGAGTTTTCAAAGCCATACTAATTCTTGAGTCGCTACACTAGAATCCATATACTTGATCTCTATGGCGGTAAGTGTTATTGAGGTATTCTTCCTGCTACACTAGGAAATCATTGCAGAGCCCAAACAAAAGAAACATCCAAAAGTACTCTTCCAATATGCAATGAACCTGACCCAATATGAGTAAGAAAATAATTGCAATATCATATCACATCCTAAATCATATCTTATACCATATCCCACATTTCCATGTAAGTATCTAAGAACATGTTTTGCAGAGACCCAGTGAATTTTCGTTGTATACTCATAAATTGGCTAAGAGTATTCACAACAAAGCATATATCCGGTCCAGTGCTTTTCAGATACATTAGAGAGCCAATAAAATGGTGATACATGGTGGGATCAATCATATTATAATTTGAATTGGACTCTTTCATCTTCTTGAAATTTACATTGATTAGGGTATCCATGGACTTGCAATCCAACATCCCAAATCTCTTCAAAATATCGATGGTGTATTTTCCTTGACTTAGGAACATTTACTTCTACGTCTTCCATAATTTTAATCCCAAAAATCAATGCATCAATCTGATATATTTCATTTCAAACTCAGAGGGAATCTTCTTCTTACAGCATCCAATTAGTTTCTTGTTTCTTGTGAGAAATAGGCCGTCCACGTACAGGACCAAAATCAATGCCTCGTAATCCTTAATATTGTGGTAAATATTAGGATCTACATCACTCTTGATGAATCCCAAGTTTACCAAGTATCTGTCTATGCTGCCATGCCAAGCACAAGGTTCTTGCTTGAGTCCATATAATGTTTTTATTTTTTACTTTACATACGTGAGAATCTTTCTCATGGACACTAAAACCTTCTAGTTGTTCAACGTAAACTTCTTCCTTGATAATACCATTGAGGAAGGAAATATATAGATGCATTGTCACCATGTTCCTTAATTTTGGGAGAGCTTGATATTTTAGATGAGCTAGTCTTCTATGCCATAGTTCATTGATGTTAGTGGAATCATGGAATAAATCTTGAGTTGGTAGAGTGATTAGACAATACAATATTTCCTCCCTTACACCAATGACTTTTGATATGTTCATTCTATAATTCTTGTTCCATGCAAGCACATTTTCATATACAAATTTAAATCTATATCCCTTGTATTATAATACATACATGGATACAAGGTTCATTTTCATAAGAGGAACATACAACACATCATTTAGATGTAGTAAGTCATTGGATTCCAACTAAAGAGAGGTAGATCCAAATCCTTTCACATTGTAGTTGGAACGATCTCTGAGTACAACATGGAGATGAGATTATTTCTCAACAACTTCTAAAAGGTTCTCTTTATAACTAGTCATATGCTAAGAAGCACCACTATCTATGATCCATGTATCACTAGTGGTGGTAACAGTACCTGCTAATGTTGATATGAAGAATAATTATGTATGATATTCATTTATTTGTTTTTGGTGATGACAACCATATTCCACATCAATTATTGAAGCTTTGTGCTTCCTTTTGTTTGAAATAAAACACTTTCTTTCATAGTCACCATATTTCTTACACTTATAGCATTGTATGTGTGATAAGTCCTTCTTGTTCTCCCTTCGTTCTAGAGAAGGAATTTGTCTCCTTGCTTGGTGCTTATGGTTGTGAAAATTTGTTCCTTTTCCATTTCCTTTCTTGGAATGAGTAGTTAAAGCTCAATTATCCTCAACTTGATGACCATGGACTCTTTTCCTTGCTGCAATCCTTATCTCTTCCTGAATGCAGTCTGCCATAACTTATCAAATTTGGGCATCTTGGTTCGACCACTTATGATTTGGATGAAGGATTACCAATATGAAAGAAGACCATTTATAGTGGTCACTAAAAGATCCTTTTATTCCACATTATATCCATTAGACCTTAGTTTGTCCCCAATTTTAGTGATTCTCATGAAATATGAGGCAATAGATTCATATTTGATGGTTTGTTCCTCAATGTGAGAGTCACATTGATGCTACTGTGTATAAATAAAATATTCAAGGTATTTAATATCTTCCTAGATATCTTATTTTTTTATATTTGTGGTACTAAGTGATATTTGACTGAGTCGACCAGAATCCTTCTTGCTTTTGCATCACACTTCCTCGACTCGGATTTGTCTTCTTCCACTTCTGGTTTTGGAAATTTCTCATTGAAAAAATTCAAGTGATTAGCTTCTTCTAGAATGAGAAGAACCCTAGGATTCTAGTATATGAATTTTGTATCCCCATCAAGTTGATATTCAACCTTCATTCCAATCATCTTGCCGACAGATATGAAACAAAAACCCTAGCAGTCGTTAGGTCAAAAATGAATTTTGGAATTTAGTGAAACTAACCTTACATATTGATGAGCCCTATCAAGGCAAGTTGAGGGAAGATAATGTCAGACCGAAACAGTGGTGGGAAGCCTCTAAAACTTGAAACCCTAATTTTTTCTCATAGTTCCCTACAATAAAAAATTGAAACTTCTCCAAATTTGATTCTTCTTCCACCAAAATATGTGCCTCCCCTAGAGAGAATTTTCCACAACCCTTTTTTAGTTGAATAGATGAGGGAAGGCCTTGAAAGGTCAAACCCTAGCTTTCGACAATGGCCACTTCTAGAAATTATTTGATACCATGTTAGTTTTTACAAGATTATAACAACATAACTTAATTGCAAATAAACAATAGGATCTCTAGACGAAAGAAAAATAAGAGAAACAAAGAACACAAGAATTTATCTTAGAAAACCCAATCGGGAAAAACCCAACAAACCTCCATATAGAGATAATAAATTTTGAGAGAAGAGAGAAGAAGAAAGAGAGAGAGAATATATCAATAAGATACAACCCCAGAAAACACTCTCCTTGACTGCAAACATGCACCTTTTCATCTAGAGAGAACTTGTTGTAAGTGAATGAAATAATGAGGAGGGGTACCTTTGATTTATACTAATTTTCCAAATTAAAAATTACTAGGGACGACTTGATAGTTTGAATGGGTCCGGCCTACCTTGGGAAAATACAAAATAATTTTTATTTTATTCTTTTCTTATTTATTATTTCCCCATGTTATACATTGATTCTTTCTAGGGTTTACATGAGTAGTTACATTAGTATAATCTCACGTAGGAGGTACAAGGAAAATAAATACAAGTACAATAAGAATAACTTCTGAAGTGGCACAAATTTCAACAATTGGCAATGATGGTGATGAGGAGGAGGAGGAGGAGGATGAAGATTAGAATTATGATGATTATAACAATGATAGAATTTAATTACCCAAATTATCTTTGTTTTGAGAATAATTTAATATTCTCTACTAAATAGGGATAACCACATGAAGGTGGAAGCTAATCTAACCCCCCGTCATGTCACTCTCAATTCCCCATAGCCCAAAAAAATATATGTAAAAAAAAACTTATTCATGTGTTTTTTGACATACTTAAGAATAAATGTCTCTTATAGCATATACCAACATAAAAAAAATTACAAAAATTAAAAAAAAACTCATATATAGAGTATAGTATATATATTAAGACATACGTCATACAATTCAATGGAATTCATCATATTTTTCATCCAAATCACTACTTGTATCATCTAATCCAGATTCAACATTGTAAGTATTGGCCATATCATCATCATCATCATCGATGTCAATTTCGATCATCATGTCATTGTCGATATCTTCTTCATGGACATTTCCTGCTACATCATCCGATTCAACTAATTCTTCATCATCTTCCTTTGGAACATAATTCTCTAACTCATGTTTATCATCCTCAACATCGTTTTCTTCTTCAATACCCTATTTATTTTATTCCTCCACATTATACTTTATCATCCTTCCCCTTGGATCGTGTCTCACAACAATGACCAACCCTGTCTACTTGGAACCTCAGAGTAAACCACCTATTCACATTGGATTGTAATAACATAGGGCTTTGTTCCTGGCTCAAACAACCTTGTATTAACCATGGTAAATCCATTATCATTTTTAATAATAGTTCTATCTGGATTACATTAATTAAATCGTAACCTATATCATTTGACAATGAATAGAAATAATTTGAAGGATTTAAAATCACGGTGAATAATATCTTCCAAATACCCATAGTATTGATTTTCTGAGAGATTTGGATGCTTTCCACTTCTATAGGAAACATTGGTCACCTAAAAGGATGTAGTTATCGCACAATCAAAAGTTTTCTTCATTTCATCCAACTTTTTTATGAAAAATTTATGACCATTGCACCACATATACTTATGGTGTTTTACCTATGACAAACTCCTAGCATTATTTGTACAAAAAGTGCGATATTGTTATAAGAAGTCTACTACTCCGGAGTAGTTTCCACATGTTTCTTACTACCTCGTATTTCTGTTGCTTCTTTTTGGATCAATGTGTCTACTTTGACACATTCCTCATTTTCCTTAACTGACTTCTTATCATTATCGAAGGATTTAGTATAATATTTTTCATCTCGACATATCTTGTATGCATCATCCTATCCATTCACACCAGTTGGCGCTGGCTCCACTAAAACAATTGTATCCTCTGCAACACATGCAAACATAGCTTCCTAAGATTGGTGACATCATTTAGAGGGAGGTATGGAAGCTTCATCACTCAGTAGGATACTTATCAAATGATATTTATTAGCCTTTGGTTGAAAAGTTCAAACACATAGGCCTTTCCATGAAAATTGAAGACATATTCCCATGTGGAAAATCACCTTCGGTTTCAAGACTATTAGAAATTAAGATATTATTAGTTCTCAAACGGAATTCATTTCACACACAAGCATTACGTGATGCTGTATTTTCTCCATTATTTTCATTGGCACTTGTTATGCCTCCTTTATTTGAGCCTTCTGCAATTTTCTTAGTTTCATGTTCAACTTCAATTCTTTCCCTTTTTACCGAATGCAATTTGTTCATCAAAGTTAAGTTTATGTTTCCTTTCCTTTATATGTTTCATTTTCTCTTGATGATATACTCTAGATAATACTTCAAGAACATTTTCTTATTCCGTGCAAATATTTATCTCTATTTGATTATCCTTTCCCTCTAGTAGTGTTGATAACCCTGAATTATGTTTCTTCAATATCTTTCTTTTCTTCTTCATAATGGAATTCTAATGCAAAGAAGTGTTTGGAACTGCCCTAACTTAATTGTATTTAGTCACAAATGTAGAAATCACATGATATTTGACATTAGGAGTAGAGTTTTCATGAATATTTTCAAAATATTTTTCACGCTTCAAATTTTCTTTACAGTTTGAAACCTGAATGCTCTCCTAAGTGTTACCATGTTTAAAAGATTCAAAATTGCTAACAATGTTATCTATCAGTGTTTTTCTACAATATAGGAACTCACTTTGAGGCACTAATTGAGAAAATCTAATTTCTTTTTCCATGTTTTTCCTTTTCTGAACAAATTGCTTTTCACTCATGGTATGCTCTAAAATACTGGCTATATCGGGTGATTGTATCTTATTTTCTTGATGATAAGAAGAAAAATTCAAAATATTTTCTCCATCATTATGAATATTGCTTTCACTCTTTGGTAACCTTTTAAAATGTCTCGGTGTCTTCAAATCTGCCTCATTTATTAAAGATACTACACCAGAAACATCATACCTCAAATGGTTCTCAAAATTCCTTGTAGGAACTACAGCAACAACATCAATCCTCAAATGGTCCTCAAAATGTCTTGTAGGATTCTTTATATTTAGTATGGACCTCATATTGTTGGATTCAAATGTTGATAATGAACTGTTCTTTATAAGACCAACCTAAACTGAATTGAGCATATTCATGTCTTTGTTATCAGACGATATTAGGGATGTAGTAGGCTTTTTCTTATTCTCACCTACCCCATGCATCTTTTTCCAGTTTTCCTACCTATGTACTTCCCTATTAATATCATGTTTCTTGGAAAAAGTATCACAATGCATTTGAATATATGTATTGTTGGAGAAAACCCACCAATAAAGCCTCATCGACAAGGGTTCTCACTATGTCGATGCGCAACCAGCGCAATCTCCCTGAGCACCAGCCCAGACAGGGTTTACCCTTCCCAGCAACATTTGTGGAGTGGATGAGGTCTCACCTGAGCTGTTTAAGGGAGAGCTATTGAAACCAAGTTTCTAGTAGTGAGAAGGGAAGATATGGCATCCAACGAGATAAATGAGCATAAACATCAGATTACAGAACTAAGACAGTGATAATGATCTATATTCATCGCTATAGATCTAACAAATCGCATCATTCATTTTTCGCAACAGTATCAACACAATAGTATAAAACAACTTTAACCATCATTTATCAGAAATGTAATAGAATTGGAAGAGATCTCAGCAACATCATAACAGAGATGGAATATATCACAGCATCATCAGTAAATCATAACTAAAAGAAAACATCAATAGATCACAGCATCATCATAACAGATTCGGCACACTTCTCATTGATATCGCAACAAAGAAAATATTAAGACAAAGACAAAAGTTATGGAACAACCATCATGTCATATTCATTCTACGCAACAGATCCAAATAACTCTTCCACAATAAGAGACCAATTAACACATATTTCAAGAAATCTAGAAAAAATCTATTACAAGGACTTCTATGACATTGGATTTTTTTGTAAACATTTTATTTATTTCATTTAATTTGTAAAAATTATGCATTAAAGAAATATTCCATTAAAATTGGAAAAACTAATCCTAGAAAGAA